>LOEQ01001858.1:434517-450951 GCA_001685075.1 Bramus lutescens
TGGTGTGGGTTGTGGGGCCTGGGGAGGGGACCATGCATCTCCACAGATAACCTGCTGGCCCTGACTTCTTTGGGGACAAACTAGTCTCGGAGTGACCCGCATCCAGGAAGAACAAGTCCAAGGAGATGGATGTCCTCCGTCACCTCTGGGCCTGGGATAGTGTTCTGCCATCACCTTTTGCCACCCCTCCTCTTCTCTCTAAACTGCTGTGGGTGAGCACAGCTTCCCATCTAGCATGCTATCGCCCACGCAAACAGAACAGACTCTCTTGGAGATACTGAAAAGGAAATGAAGTACATCCTAATTGAAAGTACAAATTTCTTCAGTGGTCCCAAGGACCTTTAAACAGAATCCCCTAGGACCTATCAGACCTTCGGCCCCACCTGTAAAACCAGTCTTGGGAATGGGGCCAAGAAGTCAGCCTCTCTTGTTTTAGGCCCGACTTTCTCCACCTGTAATACCTGACCGGAGAATGCTCAGAAAACTTGTTTCCTAAGCTTGTAGTGTCCAGCAATCAACTCCTTAACCTTCCTGGCAGAAGCATCCCCACAGTTGCCCACTGGATGCTGTGTGCATGGGAGTGTGCAGTGGCTCACCAACATTTCCTTCTAAAACTCCAAACACACTGGTTTTCACCAAGACATCTGGCCACAAGGGGCATTAGGTAAGAGTTAAGAATATAGACTGAAAGGTGGATAAACACGGACAGATGATGTATGGCAAATGAATAAAAACAATGTGGAAAAAGATATCAAAAGACAAACATGGAGTCCCATAATTTCTGCACCCAGGGAACCCATTAATCAATAACGCATAATGGCAGAACATGCTCACACACAGCTTATAATAGGCAGGAAAGTTACAAATGGAAAGACTGGAGGGTGACAGCAGCCCATGCTAGCCTTCTATACGGTGCCCTCTTGGGAAAGTTCTGGTGGGAAGTGTCAATCTACTGCCCCCAGAGAGCTCCTAGAAACCCATAGGAACCCCTCTCCCTGCAGACAGCCATAGGCATAGGAAAAGCCAGTCAGAATACCCGACTGTCACTGGCAGACAAGTCACATGGGTGCAACCCTTCCTCCTTGAGGATTCTGTTTCTAGGCAGTCAGGGAGGGGCTGGATGCCCACTCAAGCTAGTTCTGACCCTGGGCAAAGGGCTTCCTTATCCAGTGTCCTGTTTGTCACAACACTGTGGCAACATGACTCAACGGTCACTGAGCCATATCCCTGTTTACAGGAACTTCAGCTGCATGTGAGCAAGCACCAGCTGCTTCCTGCTGTGGCCACAATGTCCACTCCAGCTGGCTCCATTATGACCTTCCTGTCCTGCTGGAGACAGAGGCCACTTACCAGTCGATGCCTTTGTGATAGTTGTGGCCATTAAAAAACTGGATCTCCTCAAAGGTCTCGGAGCTGGGGTAGTTGCTGCTGAGGTCCGGGTGCATGCCCAGGAACAGGTAGAGGGCCGTGGTGCCTATGAGAGGGGACAGCTGAGACCTCAGCCCAGCCCCCAACAAGACAAGAATACACCCTGGGCCTGTCTTCCCCAGTCACCGGGAGGGCTGGAAAAATCCCTTCCCTTCTGGAGTCTTAGTTCCCTCATGAGTATAATAAAAGGTGCACTAAATGCAAACCTTAAATGTAAGGTCTACATATGACTACTGGGTCCTGGAACCCTCCCTGGTACCATTTATCTATCACAGGATTCTTCACTGCTAAACAAGGACTCGCCCTCAGAGGCTTTTTTTGCCACCACACTCCAGCCTGGTTACTTGCTGTCTCCTCAGAGCCTCAGAACTAGGCGCTTCCTGCTTATCTTTTCTAGCTCTGGGAACAGCCCAGGGATAAGGAAGCACCAACCCTCCAGGGTTTGGTCACGGGAAGCTCTTGCTCTCCTCACTTCTTTTTATTGCTGTTTTTTTTGTTCACTTGCTTTGCTTGTTGACAGGGTCCTGATATGTAAAGCAGGCAACTTCAAACTCAAGATCTTCCTGCCTCAGCTTCAGAATGCCAGGATTTACAAGCATGTGGCACGATGGTATCAAACTCTCCAGAAGCCAGGAGGTCCAGGCCCACTAACTAGCCCCTCTTGCTGGTGTCTATCCACCATGGTCTCTTATTTGAGAGGACCTTTTGTTCATTCTTGGGGTGCTTTCTGTGTAACAGCACACCCATGAAGAAACTCTGAAGCTTGGTGACTGTGAAGCCTCAGGGCTGCAGATCAGGTCTCAAGACCTGGAACTATCACTTCCCAACCATGCTGCAGAAAGTCAGTGAACTTCCCTTGTCTATAAAAAGGAACCCTACCTGTCCTTACAGAACTGAGTGGAAGGCAAATGCTTAGCCAGTGTCTTTCTGACAGACATGACTAATGGATCACAGTCCTCTATGCTGATGCATTTTTACCTAGCACTGCTCAAATTTGCAAAGTAGATGAACAAGACATCCTTCCTGCCTTGTCTCAGAGACTCCTAGGGTGGTGGGGTGTTCTCTGAGGCTGTGGTTCGAACTCCCCAGCTCTCTGCTCTCACAAAGACAGACAACTCATATTTGCTCCCATGTTGCTCCCATTTCTGGTAAAAGGAGATAGAATACTTAAGACTGAGACCTGATCAAGATGGTCCCCAGAATTCTACGGCTGAACTAACAGGCACAGGGGAAGCTGGGTCAAGGGTCAAGAGACCTGCCTGTTTTCTGGGGGCCAATGATGAGAAGTTTTGGAAAGCGGTCACACGTCTTCTCCTTAGACCAGATGTCTTTGTGGCGTTTGTCCTCACAGGGATCCTAAAACAGCAATGGAAAAGATATGAGGGAGGCCTAAGGACCATGAATGAACTCCCTCCATATGTGACTATGTCTTTGTTTGTTTGTTTGAAACCAGGGTCTCACCATGTAACCCTGGCTGGCCTGAAAGTCACTATGTAAACTAGGCTGGCCATGAACTCACAGAGATCTTCCTGACTCCACCTCCCAAGTGCTGAGCTAAAGGCATGCGCCACCACTGTCCAGCAGGTATGTGTCTCCTAACCACCCTGTGCTCTTGCTGCATCCTCACTTCCCAACACCTCTGTTACAGATAGGGACCATTTCTGGTTAGTATTTTAATCCCATCAAGCCTGGCAAATAGCCACCTATGTGGTCATCACTAACAGGAACTCACAAGCACTTGCTGACTTTAACTGTACAGGCTATGCCTGAATCCAGGGTTCAGCAAATTTGCCCTGCAGGACAGGATAAACCCCTTGGGAAATGTTTAATTAACATGGTAGGCTTACAGAACTCTCGGGTCTCTGCTGCAGTGATACGAAAGTGGCACAGACAGACACACAAGAAGCGTGACTGGGTGCCAATGAAGCTTTCTTTACAAAATCCACAAGCCAGAGTTGGCCCGGGAGTACGTGTGTGGATCCCTGGCCTGAGTCTAGCTTCTGCCTCCAATTTTTAGTAGTCCCGGTATAGATGTTCCCAAGGACTGCCCTAAACCTTCCCTCAGCCCATTTACTAGTAGCTGAGAGCCTGCTGCAATTGAAGGAGATGGCATGAATGGCCACTAGGTAGGGCACACACTCTCTATATACTTTGTCTACACTAGTCTTACCCCAAGTTTTTTGCTTTTATGGTTTTCTTTTAAATGTGTATTAGTGTTTTGCCAGCATATATGTCTGTGTGACGGTGCCAAGTGCCCTGAAACTGGAGCCACAGACAGTTGTGAGCTGCCATGTAGGCACTGGGAACTGAACCTGGGTCCTCTAGAAGAGTAGCCAGTGCTCTTAACTGCTGAGCCATCTCTCCAGCCTTTACCCAGTTCCTAAAGGCTCTTTTCCAAGGCTGTGCATGAGTGTGTATGCACAGAGTTTATGGGAAAGGGTAGGAGCATATACAGTGTGTACACATATTGCACCTATGTGTGCCCAGGAGTGTGCCCACACTGCTGAGGGAGTGTGAAGTACGAAGGCTCCGCCTTGGGCCTATGCCTGAGAACAGAAGGCACGTTGCTGCAGCAAGGCACCTTGCCACTCTGCCCACCTGCCATAGTGGGTCCTTCTCCTCAGAGAAGATCTGGAAGTACTTCTGGGCCAGCTGCACAGGAGGCAGCGTCTGCAGCCTCAGGTTGGTCCAAGAGTGCAGAAAGCGCACCAGGTGCTTGAAGGTGTACAGCCCAAGGCGGTCATTTCCATAGTTGGACAAGTGTGTCATGAAGATGCTGATCTGTTTCGGGGAAGGAAGAGGCAGTGAGGCTGGACCAGCTTCTGAGCCACCGGAAGACCCCCCCACGGAAACCCCCATTACTGGCCACTCACACCCAGGGCAAGGTACACTGGGACTATCATCAAACTGTGTGACCTTGAGCTGTGTTCAGCCAAGGAAAACCTAGGTCTAAATGACAGGTCGAGGGAAGGAAGCTAGCCTGGGCAGGAGTTATTTGCACTGTTTTATAAATCAGGATGGGGAGTTTACATTGAATATGAAGAACATGCAGTTCACAAGTCTGGGAATAAAACACATTTTATGTTAGAATAGTTGGTTCCATTTACAAATAAAAGGCCCAGAAAGGTCCAACTGAAACAGGTGTGGTGTGCACATGCATGTGTCTGTGCATGTATACACACGCAAAGAATAGAAAGAGAACATAAAGTGCTAACATTTCCATACAGAAGTGCAGAATTACGAACAAGAAAACACCTATGCTTTTGTCTGGGCCACCCAATGGAGGTGGCCAGCACCACAACTGGACAGTGGATCTCCCAGCTTCCGGGCCCCATGTCAACCTAGGCACTCTTCCCCAGCTCAGGAAGCCTCCTAGGTTACAGACAGGCTGTCAGCATCCCCCCTCATAACAGTCCTGGGCTGAAGAGCACTCACAGGATTGAGGAGCACAGTGAGGAAGAGTTCACCCCCATTGATGATCTTGTCCAGCTCACTGGAGCCTCCAGGGTATTCATTGTAGAAGATGGTGTGTGTGAAGAGGCCACAGGTCTGCCGAGGGAGGACCTAGGAGGGAGCCGTAGATGGGCCATGGTATCTCCAGTCATGGTCCAGAAGACAAGGCTGCTTCCTCAGGACAAGGGCTGGGGCTTCCTTGAAAAGATGCTCCCCTAAGAGGCCACACAGCCCTGACTCCTGGGAGTCCCTTCCAAGGGCTCTGCAGCCTGCAATGTTCCTCGGGTGAACCATTATCTTTGCCTTATACTTCACTGCTATTTTCTACAAAATAAGCAGATCCAAAAGTAGCATGGAAGAAACCTGTACCATTTGCAGCGAGGGTCTTTGAACCCCTAACATAGCACTGCGGGAGCACAGAGCCGCAGCTAGTCTACTAGCAGCTAGTCTACAGGCATGAACTGATGGGACTACATGTTGTCTGTCTTCCTCCTGGAAACCAGGCATGAGAACAGGGAATGAACATGTCTATGTCTTATCACTACCTCATGCCCAGAGCTAACATGAATTCCAGGGCTAGCCTGGACTATGAGATCCCTGTCTCAAAATAAATAAAGGAAGGAAGGATGGAGGAAGGACCTGCACGTGATTTCCAGCACCCACGTCAGGTACCTCACAACCACCTGTAATTCCAGAGCCAGGAGGATCTGATACCTCTGCAGGTACCTTCACTCATGGGCGTACATGCACATACACACATATACACACACAGACACACACACACACAAAATGAAAATGCACTTTAAAAAAGAAACAAGGAAAGCAAGCTTTCCTGATCCTGTCACAGAAGCTAAGGACAGCAATCTGCCCTCCCTATGATGGAACCTCTGAGGCAGAACAGCAGCAGAAACTGGTCCCATACTCCCAAGTCAGCCAATTGCAGCCATGCCTCCTAGCATAGTGTGTAGCCCCATAATGACAATGCCCCCCATGACCCTCCGAGCCACTTGCCATGATGCCATTGTGGATGAAGCCACGGCGGTAGCGGGCGGGCTTCAAATGGGGGTACTCCTCTGTGCTGGTCACACGGATGTTCCACACCTGCTTCCAGGCCTCGTACAGCTGCACATGCACAGGGTACACACCGGAGTGGTGGGGTGCCACTGCGTACCCCATGTCTGTGGGAATGCCGTGCTCCTGGGGAGAGGATGACCCAGGCAGGATGAGAATGGGGGTCTTTCCCTTTGGACCTTGTTTCTCTTTTTTAGAACACAAGACAAAAACCAAAGGCTAAAATGGCAGGGCATGTGGTCTCAGCCCATAGATGCAGATGGGGAAACTGAGGCCTGGAACAGAAAGGAAGGGACTCAGATTCTCAAAGCGAGTAACTAGCAAAAATGAGCCTAGATTAATTAAAAAAAAATAGCCTAGAACTTGAGTGTTCCGAAACTATCTTTTTTTGGGGGGAGGGGGTGAAAATAGGACAGGGTTTTTCTGTGAAATAGGCCTGGTTGTCCTAGAACTCATTCTATAAACCAGGCTGGCTTCAAACTTACTGAGATCTGCCTGCTTCTGTCTCACAAGTGCTGGAATTAAAGGTGTGCACCATCACCACCCAGCTCCAACTCTCATTCAGTACAAATGCCTGGCACCTAGCTCAGAGCACTCATGTTTCTGCTGTCTCCTATTTGGCTAGTGTGTCCAAGCTGATCTTTTGTGTAGATCTCTCTTAAGTAACTCTGCCAGCTCTCAAGAGGTTCTACCCTGGACCCAGGAAATAAACAAGCCTCTGCATGCATCCTTAGGTGACAGCCTGAGCCTTAGTTTCTTTGATCTGGGGTTTTAGTTTTTGCTGTTTTGGGACAGGGTCTCATGTAGCCAAGACTGGCCACAACTGATCCTCCTGCCTCTGCCTCCCAAAGGCTGGAATTCCAGGCATGTACCACCAGGCCTGATGAGCTTTGGTTTCCTGTCTATAAAGAGGGCCTGCCCTCTTGAGGTATCCAAGAGATACTGGCTATCAGGGCAGCTCACCCCAGGCTCTGGCACAGAAACACACCTATCAAATTGAACTGCACAGCACTGAGAGGCAAGTGAAGCCCAGCCCAGCCCCAATCCCCCCAGCCCTGTCCCCTAGGGAATCTTACTCACGACAGCGAACTTCTTGTTCAGGGCCATCTGCTCAGCCAGCACAGACTGGTTGTGGAATAGGTGGGGCTGCATGTGGCTCCACATGTGGGGGAACCACCAGAACTCTTTCACATAGGACAGCAGAAGATCATCCCCAGCATCCTCGGCATCAGTACCTAAGGCAGTGGCAGAGAGTGTTCGGCACAGCTGGCTGGCCATTCAGCCCTCCAACCTGGTCCCTGACTATAGGTGAGACATTCATTCAGCCAAGGGCCATGTAGGAGCAGTGTGCAAGAGTCAACAGAGCTTTGGTAGAGGCTAGTCTGGACTGCCCTTGCCACACTATCTCCTCTGTGGGCTATTGGTGTTTGAAGTCAACAACCCCAAGTATTTCTTCTGCCTTTCACATGCCTGCTCTTGTCCTGTTCCAAGGACCTAAACTGGGTCATATGTCCATTTGCCCACTAGCCTGCAGAAGTTCTGGGTGGATGCAGGACGTTTAAACCTCTGTGTCAGAAGTACGACTACAGCCACCATGGTCTGCAAAGGGCTAAGAACAAATATGCAGACCATCAGTAGTACTCTCAGGAATCTTTGGGCCATCTTGCACACTCTCGACCGCAATCTATTACTGACTATGTGGCCCTGCCTACAACTCCAGAAGCCATCCTCACTTAGGACTGTAGACCTGGTTGCCGTTCATTTGCCCAGCATGTGAAGAACCTGGAAGAACCGGCAACCTCATCCCTGCTACTGCAAACAAAACACGTGATATTGGTGGTCATGCTGGGGAGGGACAGTCATTTGTGCTTTCACTTTCTATGCTACGTATTTCTGGAACATTCTTAAAACTCAATCCATTTCTGGCTACTGTAATAGCTTGGCAGAGCCATTTCAGCAATGAAATGGCCATGCTTGACAACCTGAGTTTAGTCCCCATGATCCACAGAGTGGAAGGAGAAAAACAATTCCCAACTTGTCCTCTGACCTCCATACGTTATGGCATATGAAGACAAATGTATGTATACATAGGTATATATATAAAAATGTAATAAAAGCTTTTTTGTTTTTGTTTTGTCTGGTTTTCAAGGCAGGGTTTCTCTGTGTAACAGCTCTGGCTGTCCTGGAACTTACTTTGTAGATCAGGCTGGCCTCAAGCTCACAGAGATCTGCCTGCCTCTGCCTCCCAAGTGCTGGGATTAAGGCATGAGCTGCCACTATCTGGCTAAGCATTTTTTTTTATTTAACTAATATCTTTTACAAGTGGAAATCATTTTGAAAGTTAAGGGTGATGAGGAGACAGGAGGAAGAACATACATAGCCCAGGACTGCACAGGCTGTCAGGAGTATGGAAACCTTGTTGCTGTTGTTACTGTCCCCAGATGCCCTCTGCTGGGATGTTCCTTGTGGACCATGGACTCTGGAGTCACTCCCCACTCCCACCCAGTATATCTGGTACCCTTGTAACAGCAATCCAGGGGGTAGCTGTGTGGAGAGCAGGGATAAACCACCACATACATACCTGTGTGGAAGAATTTCCCTGAGTAGCCCAGGTTGAAGGTGAAGTTTGGGATGTGTGTACGAAGTTCATTCTGTGTATCAAACAGGGCCTAGGACAGGCAGAGGAAAGGCAGCAGTGAGGGGAGGTCAGGTCAGACTCCTCCCACTGAGCATCTGATTGGTATCCTGTTAGAACAGGACCAGCTACAAAATTCACAGGACCCAACACAGAGCTGTCAGTAAAGCTCTGTGATGGAACCTTTGCCTCACATCTGAGGAATGGGTTTCATCTCCAGCACAGACCCCAAGATGCACGTGCTGGGCCCTTGCTTCAATGCTAGGAACATCAAGCAGATGACAGCAGGCCTCAATTACACAGGGACTGCCTCAGCATAAACTCTGTGGAACAACCCAGGCTGCACACCTAAGAAGCCATCCCCCTGCCATCTCCTACACTGGACTCTAGCTTGAAAAGCCCTGAGCTCCAGCCTGGATCAGCAATGCAAGCCTGAGAAGCTTTTGAATTTCTTAGGACTTAACTGCAAAAGGGGACCAGAAGATCTCTGTCCTCATGGGGCTCTTCAGACAAGTGAGAATCGGTCTGTAAAACTGCAGGGCTTGTGGTGGAAAAGTGATGGAGAGAGAGAGCTACAGTCACGGCTGCAGCCACTGACACCACGAGCACCAATATCTTCTCAGGAGAATGCAAGACTAGATCAATGGATCCTGGCCCTTCCAAGGAGGTCCTCTGTGTTCTATGTGCAGTGATCCTGTGTAACCACATCTAGCACCTATGGGAGTCCACAGAAGGGCTGACCTCTGGGCCAGGACTGCACTGCTCACACGGCTTTGAGTAAACCTCCAGGAGCTCACTTTCAGGCAGGACTGTTAGCTCGGGTGTCTAACCAAGTCTAACCGCTGCCTGACAGACACATGATCCAGCCATGCAGCCTCAGGCAAGCTGTCCCATCTCTCTGAGTCACAGTGGCCTCCTCTGTAAAAGGGGACTCATACCTCTTCACCAGCTGCTCTGACATCCAATGAGGATCACACACAGACGGCTGAACAGAGCCTGGCACTCATCAAACCCCAGCTACGCAAACTCTGTTGGGACTACAGAAACTGCACTGTATGGCCAGAAGGACACAAGCTAATGAGGTGACAGTCATGGTTCTGAAGGAAAGTCAGTGGGTAGCTATATTCAGTACTAAAGCGGAAAACTGTTTGGCCCTTCAGACTCAGAAAAATATTAAAGGGGAAGGAGGCCTGCCAAAGAAGCACTTGCGTCTTCCCTGAGCTGGGAACGTGGAAGACATTTGTTCTTACAGGCATGGCTCTTTGCTGCTGCACTATCTCTTCCTCAGAAATGGGGAAACCAAGTCAGGCCTGGAAACATGTTTATAAGCCCGGCATTCAGGAAGAAAAGGATGGAGGATCAAGAGTTCAAGGCCAACCTGGGCTACATGAGACTGAATCCAAAAGAAAAAAGGGGGGGTGCTAGGCAGAGTATTCAGGAGACTAAAGATAATAAAGTCTAGACTAGCCTGGGCTATAGTAACCAGCCCTGGATCAATGGCTCACAGGGTACATGGTGAGCCTGTAGCTAGAGGCCTCACCCTGGACCAAAGTCTGTCAGACATTCCCCTGCTAATGCAGTGAGGACCTAAATTACAACAGATAGACACTTGGGCCACTGGAAGAGTGTGCCAAGCAAGCAACAGGGCCATCTGCTTTGCTGGGGCTGGTTTCAGCGCTGCATGAAGATGTTGGCAGGACGGCTCAACTGGAGTGAGCTTAAATTCTTCAAAAGGACACCTGAGAAAAGTGTCAGGAGTAGCACTGTGCATAAAAGCAGATCAACACTGCCTATGTCTGCTGTGGCAAGTAAGGGAGGAAGGAGCCTGGCCATGTGGACACACCCCTCCAGGCCTCAGACAGGCGCCACCCTGTAAGCCTAGTGTAGCAAACAGCCTGAGCCCCTCCCCGGCACTCCCCCTTATTTTAAGGCCCAATGATGGGATGAGACTGCCCCAAGTCACCTAGTCAGAGTCACTATCTGCCATGCTCCTGTTTGCAGAGTTCATTTCTGAGCAGGACGAGGCCACAACCCCAGAGGAACCCTCCTTCTAGACCTTCAGCCAGCCCTGCCTGAGGTTTCAGGAAGACAATGCCAATGGGTCTGTGCTGCCCACGGAGAGTACCTGCCACACTGTCTAAAGCCTCCTTCAGCATCAAAGAGGTCTCTGTCTGGTGCTAATACACTTCTAGCCCTGTTAATCTCCAGAGAGGATGCCCAGTCAGCAGGCAGCAGCTCTGGGCACTTAATCCCGTTTGCCTCTGCCTGCTTTACTGCTATGCTCGCCGTCTGTGCAGCAACCACACTGATGCCCTTCCTCTACCTCTGTCTCCTCCACAGTCTCCAGGGAGACCGATGGCTAAAGGACAACTGCAGCTGTTTTAAAAAATAATTTCTTTATTTATATTTTATGTGCATTGGTGTTTTGCCTGCATATATGTCTCTGCGAGGCTGTCAGATCTCGGGAGCCACAGACAGTTGTGAGCTGCCATGTAAGAGCTGGGAATTTAACATGGGTCCTCTGGAAGAGCAGTCAGTGCCCTTAACAACTGAGCCATCGCTCCAGCCCTGGACAACTGCATCTAAAAGACTGTCCTCTGGCAGGCTTCTTTCTTGACAGTTCACATGTGTAGCTACCCTGCGTTTGCAAGGAGTGCCCACAAACAATTTGGTAAATGGTTTCAGAATTTAACATAAGCCCCCACCATCCACATACAGCTGTTAGAACATGCTGTACATGTGACTTTTTATTCTGAAGAATTTTGGGGGGGAACTCTGATAATGACAAACATTTTTGAAGAGTTAAAATCACATCTGGACTAAAAGACAGATAACAATCCTAGCCAGATCTTTCTGTTTCTGCCCATGTCCCTTCCTCCTGAACTCTAGCATACACATGCAAAACATCTCCTTACAGTAGGACAGCAAATGGCTGAAATTGGATCAATGGGTCTGCAAACAGCCCAGTAGTCACAGATGGGGGTGTGGCCCAATAAGGCATTCCAAGAGTCTCCTTACCTTCACATCCTCCACCTTCATGCGTGTGCCCTCCTTGCCCACAAAAATATCATCGATATCCACCAGGATGTATCGGTCCAAAGGCAGTGAGAGGCGCTTCCCTGTGAGGAAGGCCACGGCATCCACGAAGACAAGCTTATGAAGCCAAAAGTTAAGGTTGTTGCCAAACAGCACACGTTGAATGCCGTCATGGAGGCCCAGGTCCTGAACCACAGTCGCATGCAGGGCAGCATGCAAGCCAGCATCTGCGCCCAGGTGTGGGATGGATTCAGAGGAGCGCGTCTTGGCCAGCAGTACTGGTTCATAGGTAGAGTGGTTGGACTGGAACACAGTCCAATCCTCACCAGGCAGCACGCCCTTCTCCACCTCGCTGGGCCGTGTCACATAGAGCAGCGGGGACTTGGGGTTGATGCTGCAGTCCTTTAGGCCCAAGTTGGAATGCAGGAAAAGAGGGAAGCCTTTGAGTTGTGCACTTAGCAGGCTGTTCTCATTGGCCTAGAGCAGTAAAGGGTAGGAGAACAGCTGTCAGGCATAGTAGAGAACAGTAATGTCAACAATATTTACAACTTCACAAGAGCTACCATATCCTCAATGAATACAGAGACACAGACACACGTGTACACACAGACACATAAATACACACAGACAAACACATGCTCACAGACATACATACAGATACACATACAGACAGAAATACAGAGACAGACACACACATACAGACAGACACAGGCACATGAACACACAGAGACACAGAGATAGACACATAGACAGATACACACACAGAGGCTCCCTTCTACACAGAAGGGCTGCTCTCTTACCCTCTAGCCACCACTGACAGTGATGTGATCTTTACCTCCTCCTCCCAGGACTTGATGCTGCCCCATTCCCTGTACTCCATCTCCTCTTCCCTGGTCTCACCAGTGACTCCTTCATGCTCTTTCTCACCCTTCTGGACATCTGACTCCAGATATATATAGTACATTTTTCCTTGTTCCTATACTGGTTCTATCATCTCTAAGACTGGTAAACTCCTGTTGATCCTTCAAAACCAAACACATATACCTGCTTCTTGCAATGGCCTCCCTGGGACCATGATAAAGTCTCAGCTGCTGCATTGGGTTGAGCCAGCCTGTGACTATTTGAAAACAAGGCTTTATTTCTTACTTTGGATCCCTGACACCCAGCAGGGACACACATTCATTTGCTGAGTAACTATTTTTAAGAATGAAAGAGGAACAGAGAGCTGTCCGTACCTAGCACGATAGCTGTGGGTTTCCAGGGTTAATTTATCAGTCTGCGGTTACTTACTGTACCAGATGTTATAGTAAGTATTTAATGAGATATAGTGAGAAAAGACAGAAAACTGTGTCAAGTGAGAAAAGCAGATGTGACCCTCCCCCTTGAGTCAAACAGGGAGGAGAGACAGCCATCAAAGCCACGTAAGAATAAAACAGTATACCTACAGGGGAATGGTCACAGCTGCAGACCAGCACATGCTGGGCAGTCAGCAGGCTCAGGAGGCTCCTGGAGAAAGGGCCTTTGGAGCTTGTTACAGAATGACTTGAGCGACTAGAAGGAGGCAGAAGTCCTAAGAATAGCCAGTAAAAAGGCCCCGAGGCAGGAGAAAGCACACCGTGACCAAGGAGCCAGAGAAAGGACAAGAGGCGGCAAGGTCCCTGGAGCTGTCAGACTCTACCCAAGGATTCTGAATGAAGTCACATGTGCCAGTTTGCATCTGGAGAAGGAAGAAGGGTCACCCACGGGCCACCTGTGGGGCTAGCCTAGAGAGCACCATGCCTGAGCACATGCTGAACAGAGAGTGGATGGGAGGTTATAGTCTGAGCCTTGAGCCAGGTGCAGAGCTGAGCTTGCCCAGAGGAAGCTCTTTACTAATCTTAACAGTCAGGCCTGCCTTTCCCACAAAGCTCTGCAGGGGCCTGGCTCTGTAAACTGTGATAAGGAACCACTTTAGATCTCTGAATGCAGGGAGTGCCTGCCAAGTCCCCATCCTGAGCCAGCCTCAGTGCTGAGGTGCAAGAGACTGCCACCCATCCTCAGAGACACCCTCCTGAGGCTCCCAGCTCCCCACCACAATGCTAGGTATTGGCCTAGAGTGTGACCTATGAAGGGACCAAAGACACATCAGGCCCTGTCTACCACTGCGAGGCCTGGAAACTCACTGCAGGCACTGGAGTTTGGGGATCCCATTTCCAAGTTCTGGCCCCGAGCTTGCTGTGAGGTGCTGGTGGCTTGCTTACACACAGCACCACTGAGGAAGAAGTCAGCCATGATAGCTACCACAGGCAGCCACGAAAGGATCCAGCCAGGGAAGGGAACAGAGGGTCTAGGGCCAGAGGCACTGGCCCTGTCACAGGGTCCTTCCTACTTCTCAGGGGTGACCTTGACATAAGGAGAGGGACATGGAGACCTAGCACAGACTTCCTTCTGAACTGGCGAAGACACATTGAGAAACCCTGTATCCTTCTGGGTCTCTAGTCAGTCTGCTCCTATGCAGTCTTCTGAGGTCATCCACTTAGAAGCAGTAAGCTGGGTTGTCAAATCTTGGCTGGGCGGCATACTAACTATGTCACTCTGGTAAAGCCACTTAATTTTTGGGTCACGTTATCTGAAAACAAAGTGCCTACTCCATGGGACAGAGCACACAAAGCAACATGCTGGACATTGAAAGATCAGATGGCCTTCGCTGGCCCTCAGGGTGCATTCAGATGCAGGCCATCTACTCGGCAAGGCAGATGCATGACTTTGTAGGAATGGCACAGGTGAGGACCTGACCCCCATCTCAAGGACTTCTCAGGGGCACAGTGTCAGACCAAGGGCAACCACTACGTTTGCTGAACTTGGAGTGGACACGCCACCCCAGCAGCCACTGATGGAATGATTGCTGGCCTAGTCTTCAGGGCTTCCCTCAACTGTCTGACTTTTAGCAGGGTCTAGAGGCAGGAGCTGGAACTCATCTCACTAGATGAGCACCCTGGCCACGGTCACAGAGTCTGAACTTTTTTTTAATTTTATTTATTATGTATACAACATTCTGTCTCCATGTATGCTCGCATGCCAGAAGAGGGTGCCAGATCTCATTACAGATGGTTGTGAGCCACCATGTGGTTGCTGGAAATTGAACTCAGGATGGAAGAGCAGCCAGTGCTCTTAACCACTGAGCCATCTCTCCAGCCCACAGAGTCTGAACTTTTAAGCTCGTGATTTCACCCCGCCTTGACACTCTGGCCTGAAAGAGACAGAACTTGAACCCTGGCACAGGCCCTTGAGTATAACAGCAAGGAAGCCAGCCTTAGCAGAAGAGTAGTGGTGTGCCTCGACCACCAGGAGGCGTGCGTTCTAACCGACAGCCACAAGCCTCTGCTCAAAAGCCAGGGGTCTTGACTTATGCAACAGGGCAGGGAGCGCTGCCTTTGCCACTGACCCCAGTGAGACTGTGCACATGTCTCTGCTCTTCAATGAGCCTCATGCTTTTGCCATACACAGGAGTTGGGGTTACACAGGGTTTGAGTTCTGTTATTTAACTGTGCTCAATATCCACACCCCAGGCCTAGAGAAGCCCAGTATACAACATAGGGCTTCTGCACAAACCTCCACTAAGAATATTCAGCACAAAGACTCATCAAACCTTAGAAAGACCAAGACTATGGCTTCGGTTATCTGGACTTGAATCCTGGACAATTTCTTTTTGTTGTTTTGTTTGTTTTCTCAAGAAAGGGTTTCTCTGTGTAGCCCTGGCTGTCCTGGAACTTGTTTGGTGATCAGGCTGACCTTGAACTCAGAGATCCACCTGTCTCTGCCTCCCAAGTGCTGGCATTAAAGGTGTGGGCCAACCACCACCTGGCATTGAATACATTACTTAACCTCTTTCTGCCTCAGTTTCCCCTCTCTTAAATCACCATACCCTCTGCCTGCCATGGAAAATGGCTTATCAGTGAGAAGTAAGTTAATTTGTACAAAGCAGGCAGGCAGCACAGGGCACTGAAGAAGCTCTTAATAAACGTCAGCCGTTCTGATGATTCTCAGGCCTGGGGCTCTGAACCAACCTTAATGAAGTTCATGGCAAGAGAGGGGAGAGAGTACAGGAGGAAAGAAAAAAGCACAGAGACAATGGAGCCAGCCTAACTTTCTGCTTCTGTGAAGCCATAAACCAGGCCAGTGTTCCCCAGAGGGTGCTCTGTGAAAGAGATCAAGCTGGCTGAGAAACATCACACTGGGCAGCCCCGTTGCAGGATTTCTAAGGCCTTTGGTGTTTTGACTCACTATCCCTTTTCAGTGCAGAGCCTCCTGTTGTATTAGTGCATGAAAGAACATGCTGTGGGAAGCCTGGGCTAAAGCAGGCCCTCCCAGCACTGAACAAAGGAACAATGTGCAGAGAGGCTTGGAACATGGGCACCTTCTGCCCAATTCTATCCATTGCTCTAGGTACAAACACCATGCAATAGCCCTATGCCCTTCCCAGCCCCTTCAGGCCGCTTCAGAGGGGACAACTTTCCTGGCTGAGCACAGAAGCCAGCATTGGCCCCCACAACCACTCCTGCGTACCCTTCTCTGCTCCTCCTCATTGCACAGTTACCACCCCTGCCAGGGCCTTTGGGCTTCCAGTCAGCTGCCTACTCCATTGCCCATTTCCACTACTCTATGTACTAGTACTCAGCACAGGGCCCAGGACACTGGAAGCATCCAGTAAACAAATGTCCCCTCAAAGCCCCCAAGTCCCCAGCTGGTGCCTGCACTCATCTTTCATGACCATACATCCATTGTTCCTGCCCCTCCTCAAGGGCAGACCTTCCGCGACAAGCTTTAAGCAA
>LOEQ01001858.1:467504-483580 GCA_001685075.1 Bramus lutescens
AGGACGGTTCCTGAAGGCCCACATGAAAGCAGTCTGTCCCTTCAGACTTGTGGGAGCTTGTCACCATGACAAGGGCCTGCTGCCAATACACCTGGGGCATGAGGGGGCTCACTGCAGTCACTAGGAGGCACAGCTAGCAGAGAAGGTGAGGAGGGGCTGGCAAAGGAGGACTCAGCTTCTCTAGAGAGCAGAGGGCAGAACAAAGGGTGCACCCAAACCTACTTCAGTCAGAATCCATTTGAAGGGGACTGAGGGCATTCTAGACAGGGTCACCAGGTATCCCAAAAGGCTCCTGATAAATGCATCATGCACTAGTCCTAAGGCTCTGCTCAGTGAAACAAGCAAGGTGTGGGGACAGTTGACAGATGGCACAGGCATGGGTTAAGGCGGCTCCTCTGTGCCTCACTGGAGGCCCAGCTTTTAATAACCGGCCTGGGACCTCAGGCAAGCACCTCCTCCTTTTAGGCTTTCTCTTTCATCTGTAAAAGAAACTGTACTAGATGGTATGTACTCATGGATGCTCTTGACTCACGACTGTGAGATTCAAGGGCAGGCACAACTGACATCCACCACATCCCCCTAAAGGCACAATGGTCCAGCGCACCATAGCCCATACCTACGCCAACTGCTAAGCTTCTGCATCTTCAGGACTTGGCTTCACAAATGAGGAGACTTTGGTTAATGGGGTTTGAGCTAACTGCTCAAACTCCCAGTGGGGAAAATACTTAGCTGATATTCAAACCACTGCCTGTCTTGGCTCTTAATTCTTGACTATGTGGCACTGGCCATAGGTAACCACAAGCCCACCAAGTCCTGGGAAATGCTGCGGGATCTTTGCACCTCCCATATTTCCTGGTACATAACGCTGAAACTAATGTGTGAGGTGGTTGGGAAAAGGCAGCTGGAGAGGGCAATCCCTAGGAACTCTGCAAGTTGGCCACTCAGCCAGCTGTCCACCACTATGGTTAATGTCCTCATTGCCACCAGCCCACACCTGCCATTTTTGAAGCACACACACACACACACACACACACACAGAGGCAACACTTCCTCACACCATTGCTTTGGTATAACAAGACAGCTTTGGGAAAACATAATAAGAATTCCTTCCCCCACCCTCAGAAGAAGGAAACTGGACTCTTAAGGACATCCAACTTCCCCTAAAGATACACAGGAGATAGCAAACTCAAAGCCCACGCCTCTGCCTCCTTATGCAGAGTTGAGTCCACCACACACTCATCTTGCCAAGCCCACCAGCCAATTGGCCTTCGTGACAGCCATGAGCACATGTGAGAGCTTATATCTTGCCAGCACACCACCTGTCATCTGAGCTACCCATCCCCCAGCAACCCTGCAAGCTAATGCCTGTGCTGATCTCACTGCGCAGACGGGATGCTGAGGTTTGGGGAGGATCATTATGCCCACTGCAATGCTACATACAGAGAAAAGAGCCGAATGGCTCAAACCCAAGCTGTATGGCTCCAGAGCCTGAGGCCTAGGCCTCTGTACTGCATAGCTCTGTCTAGGAGGCTCCATCACAAGCAGATACTAGAACAGGACAAGAGGTCAGACATATCAAGTAGTGCAAGTGCCTGGCAGGGCATGGCAAAATTATGATAAGAGGAGGACAAACAAAGCTCGTGGGGAGCCACACGAGGGAGGCTGATAAAAATGTCTGTCTGGGCATTAGGCCAAGAGTCTGAGCAAGGGACACATGAACAGAAGGAGGTGACAGACATGGGGGGGCATGTGAGATCATGGTCAAGTGTCTTGCTTTCTCTGTACCTCAGTTTACCCAGATGCTAAGGAAAGTTGCTGGACTATCTCCAGATCCTTTCCCACAAACCTAAACACCCTTGGACCCTGAGAAAACAAACACTACCCAGTGTTGCCCCAGGGACTTTGAAATGTCCTTGGCTGTCCTGGCACAACTCAACTGCTGGAAAAGGCTTACAAAGCAAAGGGTTCAACTAGCATGCCTGGGCCAGTGAAGTGTGTGGGGGTTCTTAGGGGGCCACATTCCATTCATTGTCAACCTCTCCATGGCTCCACTGAAGCAGGCACTACCCTGCCTGGACCCAGACCAGGAGCCAAAGCCACATCCAAGTGCACAGAGGAATGCCACTCCAGTCCAGCCTGCCCTGTTTACAGTTGGTTGTTTTAGTCAAGGTCTTATATACAGCCCAGGTGGACCTCAAATGCTGTGATGCCCACACAGGGACTCCTAGGAACAAGTGATCCTCCTGCCTCAACCTCTAAAGCACTTAGCACTGCAAAAATGCACTGCCACACCTAACTCAATGTCTAGAATGTCCCTTAAGTCCCCTCAATGTCACCTACCCTTCAAGCCTCTCACTCACGTTTCCCTAAGGCTGACCACTGAACAGTGGAGACAAGAAGTCCCTAGCAAAATTCCAACCGTCCTCCCCAACACCTGTGCTGCCATGCCAACACAACAAAGACCCTCAGCTAGAGAGGGCACAGAGGTACAGGGGAAGGAACAGAGCCAAGGACCTTTCACCTGGGCCAGCCCTGTTCTTATCTGAGGCAGAAGTTAACAGGGACTTGCTAAGATTCTGAGCAAGGCACACGGGAACAAAAGGAGGTGACAACATAAGGTGGCCTTCTGAGACTTTGCTTAAGCATCTTGCCTCCTCATATCTCAATTCACTCAATGACAAAGGTAAATCCCTGGAATGAGTCAGATCCCCACTATCCCATCTCTCAGCAACTATAGCTGCCCCCACCAAACCACAAGTAAATGTGTTCTTGTTTGAAAAATTGCATGGTTCCCATAACCTACTAGGCAAAACCTCTTATCCTGATGGATCACACAGGTCATCGTTAATTCTTCTAATCGAGTGTGGTATCAGATCTTTGCCAAGTGTCTTCTGCACGTCTCTAACTTCATCAGAGTAACCCCGTGAAGCAGGGGTTAGGATCAGCCCGTTTAACTCAGATGACAAAGCAGAGGGTCAGAGATGTCATTTCATTTGCCCAGAGTCTCACAGTCAAGCAGCAGAGAAAGGACTACCTGACTCTAAGACCAAATTCTTAATCACTGTACTATGCTACCTCCTCAAATGCTCGCGGCTACCCTTGGTACTCCAGGCCAGGACAACACTGCAGTGCAGGGGGTAGGGAGGTGGACAACAAAGCAGGAAGCTGACTCCAGAGCCTGAGCCTCCTTCAAACTAGGCCCACCCACCAAAACCAAAACTCCTTCACGTGAGGCATGCCACACAAAGGATTCTCTACCAAGACCTAGCATCCTCTTTGTCAGGGGGAAGGGGAAGTCAGGTTTGCAGAGGGAGCGAAAGTGTTTGTCTCAGGACAGACTCTTGGAACAGTGGAGGACAGGGCACACCTCACATCCCAACAACACTCAGGGTCCCCAAGTACCCTCCATCAGTGTACGTCACACCCCAACACAACTGACCAGAAATCACCATTTCTCTTTCCAAGTCTGCTTGTCCTCAGCCTTCCTGGTCCAGTTAGTGTCAACAATCTCCTTCCGATTCCTCCAGCCAGCAACACTTTCCTCTCCCACCCACATCTAATCCCTCAGCAAATCTGTCGGCTCATCTACAAGATAAATCCAGAGGCCACTCCTGATGCCCCTACCCTCCCCTGCCACTGAGCCACCATCGTTCTTCATCTGGGGGCTACAAGCTCCTCCTGACATCATCCTGTATACCCCCTGACCTTCCTGGCTCCTTTCTGGGAGGTAGTCATGTGATTGCTCTGCATGAAGAGTTAAACAGGTCAGTCCTCCACAAGCCCTTCAGCAGCTTCTCCTTTACTCAGATCTAAACAGCAAAGTCCTCCCTCTTAAGGGACAAGAAGCCCTTCCCCACCCACCCTCCCACCTTCTGCCTGACCAGGTGCCTTGCTGCCCCTCCTATGTGCCCATGCCAACCCCCAGACTTGACTTGGTGCTCCCTCTGCCAGGCATGCTCCTCCCCAATCTTGCAGCAGCATCCTGCCTCCCTGCTGAGACACCCAGCTGCTGTGGTATAACCAGGCCCCTCAGGCACACCTGCTATCCCCAGGCCAACTTTACTCCTCCTAGGGACTCCTTGTCACTTGGCACGATGTGTCTGTATTGGCTTGCTGATTCTGCCCTACTGGTGGCATGATATGAAAACAGAGTCCTGGGCTATTTTGCACACTGTTGGGTCAGTTCCTAGAAAAAGGCCCAAATGAAGCAGATGCTTCATAAGAATGTGATACTATGTCCCTGAGCCAGACACGTCTAGTCTCTGGGTCCTGAAGGGGTAGTACCACGCGTGGGCCTAAACAAAACCTCCAGGGTTTCATGTGACCCCTGATAACAATATTCCATTTCTCTCTGTCTACAGACTCTTGGCCCCTGGGGAGGAGCTCTAGGTTCTGAGAGCTGGGCTGCCAGAAGGAGCCTTGACAGGGCTGCCGCTGGCCTTCCCAACAGCCCACAGGTGATCTCAGCAGGTGGAGGGGGAAGGCAGGGCCTTGTCTGCCCTTCTTTGTCAGCAGGAAGACTGTCGGAAATTAGCTTTGTTCTCAGAAGAAAGAGCACAAGGCCAGTGCCAGGCAGAAGTGGGCACACAGACAGCTGGCCCATCGAGACAGTGCAAGGGAAAACCAAGAAACAGGATGCAGGATGTTTGAGGGGTCACTCACACACCTAGCCTATTTCAGGCCTCCAGGGTACTGTTGCTCTGCTCAGTCTTCCAGGCCCTAACCTTCTCCTCAGACAACCAGCTAATTATCCCCACTGAATGATCTGCCACTAACTGTCCAGAGGGCGATGAGGACAGATAAGTAAAGCCTAGCTTGAAGAGAGAAGAGTAGAGGTTACAGCCTAACTTTTCATACACTCATGACTAATATTTGGAGGGACCCTCCCTTTAGAACCTCAGTTCACTCAGTTGTAAATGGCTTGTTCGGTCTTCTACTTAATGTCTCAGCCTGTGTGGCACAGGCCCTCAGCAGACCAGTCATTTCATATAAGGCCTGAGAGCAGAGACCCAGCACCTACCTGCTAAGAGCCAGACTTCAGCTTCTTCCCATTCTGGATCAGGCAGAGCAAACTTCTCAGTGTACCCTTCTCCTGAGCTGCCAGCCCATATGAAGTGAGGTCCTCTGGGCCTACCCCACCCCACAAACCCCACCCCACAAACCAGCCTAATGTGCTATCCTTGAAGAATTGCTCGAGATGCATTCAGAACCACAGCGACAGGGAGGAGTCCTGCATGCTGGCCTAGAGAGTGGAAGAGAAGCCAGGGGTGGGGTAGGAGAGATGTCCCTATTAAAGTCATCCTGGGGTCCTCTACCAGCCCTAGACCCCTATGCCTTAAGACATAGTACTCAAAGTGTGCCTGAAGCTTTCTGTGCCTGGGTATTTTACGGAGGAAAAGCCTAAACAGAGGCAGGGGACAGAAATCTATAGGCAATTTTTGTAAGTTCCCCGAGTTTTCCTGTCTACAGGATAATTGTGATCTATCAGCAAAGACCACTTTGAAGGGGTATCTTCATTGTCATGGAAGCCTACGCCTTTAATCTCAGCTCTTGGGAGTAGAGACAAGTGGATCTCTGTGAGTTTGAGGCCAGCCTGATTGATCTACACAGAAACTTCCGCCATCCAAGGGCTAAACAATAAGATTTTTTCTCAAAAGAAACAAAATCAGAAAATGAGTTCAATAAACCTTGTATGCACAGTCCTGAGCCTAAGCACATTCCCAGAGACAGATATGAACAGTCCACACCCTCGCTGCCCACAAAGAGCCACAGGAGACAGGCAGACAGCATCCTGCCAAGTGGGAGAGAAAGCAGACCCTGTCTGAAGAACAAGGTGGCAAACTCAGATGTCTCTGGGGTCTAAGATTATGAAGCACATGAAATGACAGGCAGGGCCAGTAAAGGGCGCAGGTCTCATCCCTAGCACGAGCCACTGGAGAACGCAGGCTTGAGGTTTTCAGTCTCCTAATGGGGAACACAGGAAGTTGGAAGACAAGAGTTTCATATAACCAAGACTGGCTCAACTCCTGATCCTCCCACCTCTACCTCCCAAATGCTGGGATTAATAGCATATACCATTTATGTCCAGCTTGATGTTCCAGTTTTTGCAATAAAGCAAGAAGTACTTTTTTTTATTTTGCTTTTTTTTTTAATGTAAAATGTCCTACTGACTACTAGCTCAATATCTGGCATGGACCAAACAGAATCTGCCCATAGGGCACATGTGGCCTGCCAGCTTTTACCTCTGTTCTCTTAAGAAAAGCATAAAACACAGTGTTGAGTTCACTGTAGAGTTCAGCACAGGAGTTGTGACTAGCGCTGTGGAGGCCTGTCAGAAAGAGGGATTCTCCAAGTCAGGAGAGCTGCCTCAGGGAGGTGCTGGGCCGAAAGGTGAGGTGGGCATGTTTAGAAAGGGAATGAGTCCAGAACTGGGATCTCTCGGCCTTAGGGGCTGGCAGGTCACACGAGGGACCCATGCCACTTAGTAGCCAAGGAACACAAAAATCCAAGGTGCCTGCCAGTCTCCGAAGCAAGCACAGTCCCTGGACAGTGAAAGGAGGGGCTGGCTGTCCGCCCCACAAACCTGCAGACAAAATCAATCAGACTAAATCAATTGGTGGGAGAATAGCAGGGGTCCGATTTCAAACCTGCAGCTTGAGGAAGCCAGCTAACAACAGCTCCGTGGGGGAAGGGAGAGGAAGAGACAATGGAGGGACAAAATGAGGTTGAGAATCATGTCCTGCCTGGCCAGGCCAGGTTGTTACATAAGCCTGCCTCAGGACACAGTGTGGGAGGGCCTAGGCTGGGAGGCCCAGAATGCAGAGAAAGCTACCCTCACTGTCTACCCACTGCAGCTGACAGCCTTGCTGTGGTCCAGGCACCAGGTGAGCCCAGGAATAGGGAGAAGACCCAGACCTGGGGCAGGCATTTAGAAGGCCAAACCAGAGGCCCGCAGCAAGGACAGCTACGTACTGAACTCCTCTCAAATGACAGTTCTGTGCTAGGCACTGGAGGAGTCCTCCCCATACACATCCTGATTGAACAGATAAGCATCCTTGCTATTACCAGTTTATACATGAGGAACGTGAAACAGTCATAGAGATCCTAGCCAGGATCATACAGATCCTAACTGGAGGAGCTGGCTTCACACCTGTCAGTGACTTCTGTGACTACACTTGAAACATCAGTGTGACATGGCGACTTCTCTCCAGCCTATAGTTCATGGGGTCCTTGCTCATCACAAGAACACCTTATCCTTCTATCAGTCTGCCAAAACTGACAGGACTCTTACTTGAACACAGTACAGAGGCCTGGAGAGATGGCTCTTTCAGAGGTCTCGAGTTCAATTCCCAGCATCCACATGGTGGCTCAAAACCATCTATAACTGTAGTGTCATGGGATATAGACAGACAGATATACATGCAGACAAAACATCCATATACATAAATAAATCTTGAAAAAAAAACAGTATGGGGGCTAGAGAGATGCTTAGAGGCTAAAAGCACTTAAGAGGACCCAGATTCGGTTCCCAGAATACACATGGTGGCTTACAAGCATCTCTAACTTCAGTTCTAGGGCCTGCATTCCACAAATACCAGGCATGCATGTGGTGCACAGACATACATGCAAGCAAAATATGCAAGCAAACACCCATACACATAAAATTGGTAATAGTAATGATAATAATAATAATAATTTTTAAAAAGAGAGAAAAGCAGTATACAAAAATACCTTCAAATGCCACATCTGATTTCAGGGGCTCAAAACCCCTGTACTGGGGAGAACAGGTGGACCATGACCACAGAATACCTAAAGACAGGAGATCAGGAGTAGCGGGATATCTGTAGGCACTGGGCCCTTCACCCACAATTATGGACACGATTGGGGCCAGGGCCCAGTCATTCCTGCAGAACTGGGAGAACGGAATGAATCAGAACACACAATGGTCTGTGACTCTGTGCCCCACTGAGTGTGACTCAGAGCCCCTAGCTGCTGGGTAGGCGGTATACAGCTAGGTCCAGCATCTGGACAGGGTGGTCTCAGCCAGCTCCATCCAGTCTTCTGTCCTCCACCTTGCTGCAGACCAGCATGGCCTTCCCCAACCCCAGCAGCAGTGAGTTTCCAAAGCCCACCCCCACCATGACCCTTGCCATCTCCAACAAATCAGAGATCTGAGGGGTGACAGGACCAAGACCCCATTCTAGCCCAAGTTCTGGGCTGCCTCCTGCTGGGCGACTTCTGACAGCCCCTCCCACCTCTCAATCTGCTCGTCAGATGGGGAGGCTTCCTAATAGAAGTCTCACCCAGCTCCAAAGCCCTGAATCTATAAACAACAGGCCTGACAACTTCACAGAGCTCTGGATCTTGCCTTCGGAAAATTACATAAACATCCTTCAGAGAAACAAAAGTCAAACCTACAGACTCAACTTTTTTTTTTTTAGGGGTATCAAGAAACCTTTTGTAGTCCAGCTCCCCCATCCTGCCGCCATTGTTCCACATGTCCTCTCAGGACCTAGAAGATACATTTGGTTTCCGTCTGCAGTCCGGGCTTCTTGGTGACCTTCCTCATGGAAACTGCCCCACCCCTTCTTGGCAGCTGTCTCCCAGGACACCCCCATCTCTCTTCCCAGAATTGCCCTAGGACACCCTGAGGATATGGCTACATAGCCTGCCAAAGACTAGAGGGATGGGACAGTTTAAAGGAGAAAAGCCATCCCTGATTAGGAAGCAACAATTCTGAGCTCTGGTCCCAACAGTGACACTGACGTCCCATGCAGCCCGAGTGAGCACCTACTCCTGTTTGAGCCTTAGTCCTTCAACTTAAGATGAAAGGTTCCTATGCCACCAGGGAAGTCCTGGGGTTCCTAGCAAGTACGCTGCGGACACAGGCAGGAAAGAACAGGGTAGATGATAGATAAACTTTTAAATTTTATTTTTATTTGTGTATGTGTGTGTGTGTGTGTGCTCCCTTACACAGAGACCAGAAGCTGAAGTTATAGGTGTTTGCAAGGGTGTTGAGATCTGGTCCTTCTAATAGAACAGTGAGTACTCAATAATGTTTTAGTCACCTTCCAGCCCCTAGGAGACTGATCTTACCCCTCCCACTTCTCCAACCAAAACCAAAGGAAACCTACTTTCTCCCTCAGATTTAACCTCTCACCCTGCTCTGGGGCCTTGAGCTCAGACAGTTCATGGACAGAACAGAGAATAACAATGTCTGTAGTAAAGGGCCCTGATTGGGAGCAGAGGAAGGAAGATCTCTGAGTTCCATGCCAGTCAGACATACACAGTGAGACTCTGTCTCAATGAATAAACAAACAAACATTTCTAAATCTAGTCCTTCTGGCTATGCATGTCCTAGGTACTTCCATCTATAAAACACAACTGACTACAGTGCCTCCTTAATCTAGATGGTTATTCTGAAGATTGCTTCTGAGATGACATGTAAATGTCTAGCAAGCATTGATAAACTGTCAACAGATACGAGTAGCAATTACAATCATCATTAGAATTACTGAGATGCTTAAAGCCACTGACTGGTGACAGCTAAGGCTTCTCAGACCCACATCTGGACACTGATTCATACAGATGCATGCCCTTACATCCCTAACACACAGCATTCTCTAATGTAGGACCCACATTCTCTGACCCCAGGCCTGGCCCAGGCATAGAACACAGCGGGATTGCTCCTAGAACCCACTTTTTTTTTTGAGACAGTGTTCCTCTGTGTCATTCTAGTGGTCCTGGAACTTGCTATGTAGACCAAGCTGGTCTCAAACTCACAGAGATCCTCCTGCTTCTGCCTCCCAAGTACTAGGATTAAAGGCCTGCACCACCACTGCCCAGCCTCTTGGTACCCATTCTAGCCAACACACTCTCACCCTCACTTTTCCTATTCCCACCTCTATCCTCTTCAAATTGTCTCAATATTCTCACAGGGTTCAGCTATACCCCAGTGTTCTTATAAGACTGTTTCTTGGAGTAAGGGGCATTCATCCAAAATGGTAGCTCCTTCGAAACATGGTAGAACAAGGGCATAGTAGTACATGCCTTTAATCACAGCACTCAGGACGCAAAAGTGGTGGATCTTTGTAAATTCAAGATCAGCCTGGCCTACATAGCATCAGACTAGCCAGGGTACACAGTGAGGATAGTGAGACACCCTCCTTCCCTTTTGAAAGAAAGAAAAGAGAGAGAAAGAGAAAGTAGGCTTTCCATGGCCCCCACAGTTGTTCCATGAACAACTTAATATGCTGAAAACAGGAGCCCAAGGAAAGACACATTTATTTTTTTAAATGATCTAGCCCAATAGTCACTAAAAGGATAAGATAAAAAGGAACTAGGCTTTCCTGGATTCCTCCGGGTGCTGTGAGTCTGAGTAAACCGAAAACAGAAAGAGGTATTGACCTTGTAATGACCTAATCCAGTGGTTCTCATGCATCAGAACCATTTGGAGAGCAACTGAACACAGACTACTGGGCTCCAGCACCCCAGCGTCTGACTTAGTGGGTCTGGATAGGGAGGCAGCCCCTGTACATTTCATAAGTTCCCAGGTGACACAGATGCCAATGGTCCAACTTCAAGAACTACTGGCTGAAACCTGCAGGAGAAGCAGGGAGAGCGCCTGCTGCTTCCATTCCCATAATAGCATGAGCCAGGGTGCACAAGTGTCAGGAGGAATGACATGCAGGCAGAAGGACCAACCTGAGTGAAAGACCTGCTATGGCAACATTCACTTCTCAGTGGCCTCTGCCCGGGCAGGCAGCTATGTTGCAAGCAAAGCAGAGGGTACAAACCAGAGATGAGACTACAACAAGCCTCCACCCTCCACCACCTGGAGACCTGTCCAGACAAGTTAGTCCTTGGCCAGCCTGAGGGTGCTGAGAATCCAGGCTTTGCCTCGTGGAACCAAATCTCAGGCCTGAAAGACCAGAATCCCCACCCATCATATTAACTACATGCACTCTGGGAATTTTTTTTTAATTTTACTTACTTTTATTTTATGTTCATGAGTGCTTACCTGAATGCATATCTGTGTACTACTTGTTTACAATGCCCATGAAGGCTAGAAAATGGTGTCAAATCCCCTGGTACTGAAATTATAGTTGTGAGCCACCATGTGGATGCTGGAGATTAATCCCAGCACACAGAAGCAGGTGAATCTATGCCAGCATGGTCTACAGAGTTAGTTCCAAGACAACAAGGACTATTACACAGAGAAACCGTCTTTAAAAACTCAAAAAAATAAATGAATTATATTGATATTTCACTTGTATTTTAACAAATAAAGCTTGTCTGAAGATCAGCGAGTAAAACAGCACCACTAGTCAGCCTTATAGACCAGGCAGTGGTGACACACACCTTTAATCCCAGCAGCCACACTAGTTTGTCATAGAAAAGTAGGCAGTAGTGGTGCACACCTTCAAACCCAACACTAGAGAGGAATATAAGACAGGAGGAGACAGCTCAGACCAGCCTCATTCTGAGATTCCTGGAGGCATGATTGCCATTTCAGACTGGGGTAGAGCTAAGAGCCAATGGCTGACTGTTTTTGCTTTTCTTACCTTCAGGTTGAACCCTAATATCTGTCTCTGGGTTTTTATTAATTGTGCTACAATCAATTAATCGTTCAATAACAATGCCAGTCTCAAAAATCAAAAGTAACCCAAAAGTTGCACTGTCTGAATTAAAATGCTTCAAGGCAAAGACAACTGCAGGCCCCTTACCCAGGCTCCATACACAGAAGTGACAGCAGGGACGCGGTCCCAGCCTCTCTGGTACTCAGTCTTGCTTGTAGCCTTGACTTGACCTGGACCTCATTACTACCTTAAGGTGAAGTCCCCGCCTTCTTGTTCCCATCGCCTCTCCCTACTACCACCCATTCATCCCTTGTCCTTCTGGAAGTCCCAAGCCCACAGCCTAGCTCATGAGACAGGTCATGAAAGCAGCCATAGGACCACCTGAACAAGCTTTAGACACTATCCAGTGTGGTCGCCCAGGAGGAGACTAGGCCAATGGGACTTGAGTCCTTTAACTTGGATGACAGGCAGGAAGTCAGAAAGCAGAGGCATCAACAAAGAGAGAAATCCTGTCAGTTTCCAAGATACAACCACAGCTACTGCAGGCCATGAGGCTGTCCTACCACTGGGACTCAGTTTCCTCACCTGAACTTCCCAACCTGCTGCTTTAAACAGCTGTCTGCTGGGTGCTGCATATCAACCATCCTTTCCAAAATAGGAGTCTGGGGGTTGGTTGGTTAGTTTTTACATGTAGACTGTGGGAGAGTGTGGGAGTGGGTGTGTTTATAGCATGTGTAGAGGTCAGGACTTAGTTTTGGAACTCGGCCATCAAGACCAGGTAGACCTTGAACTCACAGAGTTACCCAGCTTTACCTACCCCTGCGTGCGCCCCGTAGGAGAGAACCAATTCTTGCATTCTGTGGGCCAGGTTCTGGTTTGCTCCAGAGGTAACTGCCTGCAACTCCCATCCCCTAAGATCCAACAAATACATGGTATATAGACACATATGCAGGCAGAACACACATAAAATAAAAACAAAGGTTAGAAAACATTTTTTAAAAAAGAAAGAAAAGGAAAGGAAAGGAGAAAAGGCGGGAGGGACAAAGAGAGAGAAAGAGAGGAAAGGAGGGAGGAAGGGTGTGAGGGAGGCAGGGAGGAAGGGAAAAGAAAATCAACATTATTAGAAGCAGGCAAGGCTGGGTGGGTGTGTCCTCAAAGCACAGGGCCTCAAGGAGCTGTGCAAGCCACTGGGTGTTACAACTTCCTGAGGTGCACAGGAAAGGCCACTTCAAGAGCTCTGAGAACAGTGGGGCTAGAGTGAGCTGAACACTACCCAACTTCTGTGTTCTCAGGCAAAGAGGAAACTGAAAGCTGTCACTCAAACCTGACCCTAGGGGTGCGTTCTCCCACACCCTCTAAAGACTCTCCACTCCTCCTGCAGGCACTTAGCTGTGAGGTCCTCCCCTTGTCCTCAGTCTTCTCAGGTTAGATGCCCTGGGCGTGACCTTAACTGCTGTCATTGGCCTTGGAAAAAACACACAGGATCAGCCTATGGCATCTGCCCCTAGGGAGCTTTCCAAGGATTCAAAAGCAGAGATTTTGCTGAAGTCCTTCCCTAAACCTGGGCCAACAGCCCCCCACCCCCGCAGCTACAAGATCCTGTAGTCCCTCTCCTGCCTGAGTCTGCCTGAGGTGACCAGGTCGGCTCCACTGGGTGACAGTCAATGAGTTTTCCAGTCTCGGTCACTCTTGCCACTATCTATGGCCAAAACGACCCTGAGAACAGCATCTCGGTGCCACATAAACAGATCAGTATGGGTTCAAACTCCGGCACTGTTAGTGACTCTACCCCTCTGAGCCTCCATTTCCCCCACCTAGAAATAGGGCAGGATGGGGTGACTCTGCAGGGCATTGTGAGAAGTCAATGGGTGTCTGTAAAGAGCCTGGCACCATGCCTGGCACAGAGTACAGTAACAGGCACCATCTCAACAAGCTGCTTACAACCTTCTGTCTTCTCGGCTACCACATAAAACCCTAAGTCAGGAGCAGGACGCTGGTAAGCCCCCACAGTGCAGCCTGGTGCCCACTGTCCTGTCTGACGGCCTGATCCCTCAGATGCTTTCTCCTCTGGGAACCCCTGCTGACATTAGCAACCAGGAAGCTCTTCCCTCCCGTCCTTCAGGCACCATCTACTGCTGATCACCCTATCACACCCCGCTCCACAACCATCCCACCTCTGATCCTTTGTCTACCCTCCCTGGCCAAAATCCAGCAAGTACCCTGCCACCCTGGCCACGGAAATTTTCCATATGAATTTGAAAAATTACCCAATTTCCCATCTCAAGCAAAGAATGTCCTCCAAATAGTCCTGTTATTTCAAGCCACATTCAAAACAAATTCCAACCTAGAAATCTGCACAAGCCCTAGAGATTTCTAAGTCTGGCTCTGGTTCTAAAGTACAGACACATGGGCCCACAGCACAGGCAAAGTGGGTCCCTAAGGCCAGGAAAGAGAGCTATGGGCTGCTTGAGACCATCTCTCACATTCTCTGTTGGCTCCTGTGTTACTACTTCCGGTCCACGTCTCTCAGCCTGAAGACTCCCCCTTGCACACCCCATATGACGGAAGGCTCTCCCTCTTCTTCCAGACAAGTCTCTCAGTCTGAAGACTCCCCCTGCACACACCCCTGTGACAGAAGCCTCTCCCTCTCCATCTCTCTCCCTGACTTTCTTCCTTTACCTGTTGACTTTCCCAGAGACCTCTCTGCTCTGAGCGACTCTGACCACACAAGGGACAGCCTCCAGCCCTGAGGACCCTTTCCAGGTCTTTCAGCTTTAATCTCCGGCTTTTCAGAGCTAAGTGGTGGAATTTCCACTCTTGTTCCTACAAGTTGATAGTGATGTCAGCTGGGGAGAGCTGTCTATTCCCAGGGCCCAGGGAAAGCCTACAAATCCTTGGGAATCCCACACTCTGAGCTAGAGGGCCTTGGAGCTGCTGGAGCTCTGTGCACAAACCTCCTTCCCCCAGGAACCCACCACACCAGCCCTCGGTCCAACATTTCAAGATGTCATTAATTAGCAATTTATATTCCATCTCTTAAGTAATTGCTCAAAACCTCCAATCAGAGCTTGATTGGTAATCACGTCCCTCCCCACCCTACCCCCACACACCGCCAAAGATTGGGCCCACCTAGCACATGAAAACCCAGTGAGGATCTGAGCCCCTCTTCACAGTTCCTGGGGAGGGGGGTGTCTTTCCTCAGGGACTATGAGGTACCAGTACTGGGCTAGCTAGACTCTAGAACAAAGACCAGCATCTCTGTGAGGATTCTGCAATCTTGCTGGCTCAAAGTTCACCCTCCATACTAGCTCCAAGGACCTTGAAGGCTAGGGTATCAAAGCCTCCCTTAGTTTGGCCATGAAGACTAAAACATTTGGGACATAAATCCTTGGCCTTAGATCCCTGATCTGCCCAAGGGATCAACTCTTGAGCCCAACCTCCTACCCCCTGTTGATCTGAAAGTGACAGGTCTAAAGGGAGATAAAAAGCCTCTGCAGGTCTCCTGGGTGCTGGGGAAGTCTGTTGACAAAGCCACCAGCTGTCCCCAGTTGGAGCCAGGGAGTCAGACTCCTCCCTGAACCACCACCCACACTGGGAGAGCATTCCTACCAGGACCCAGCCAGCAACGGAACTTGGACCATCATGAAGCTCTCTCTGATCACAGGCTCCAACGGACCTCCCCTCCAGCTCCAGCTGCCACACTAACAAGAGCAAGGGCACAAGACCTCACCCAGGCAAGTGCCAGGTAGAAGAGTGCCTCACCTGGGGAAGGGCGATGGGGTAAGGAGGCAGTTCACATGATTCCACTGAAAATGAAACCATAAACCCAGTCATACCAACAGGCTTAGTAGGGATCTGTAGTTCATATGTAGGACTGAGAGAAGGGGCAAATCCAGCTCCCACTTCCTACTCTCATGACATTTTCCATTCAATGCCTCAGTTTCCCCTCTATAACAGAAATGTAGGAGAATTTTGTGAACGACACCATGTAAAGGAGTAAACTAGCCTAGTGACTGGCACACAGCAATATACACCGAACACTTGTTGAATATAAGCATGCCAACATTTTCTGAGGTTCCCACACCCTGGCTTCATCCCCCACTCTGACAGATACACCCATTATACAGGTGAGGAAACAGAGGTTTAAAAAGGGAAAGAATCTGCTCAAGGTCACACAGCTGGGAAGTGACGAACACCCAGATCTGTCTAACCCTCAGTCCAGAGGGTAATACTGCCCCAGAATGTCCCCCAAGCTCTTCTAGGGGCGGGAGGGAGGACCAATAGAGGGGATGTAGGGTCTGTAGGGATCCTGGCACATAAAAGCCAGGTGATGGATGAGTCCTCAGATTCCTGGCAGCTCCCAGACCCCCGCGTCCTACAGGCGTCCCCTCTTCATGCTGGTCAAATGCTAGAGTCCCAGCTCTGGGGGAACCTGAGGGAGGTGGGGAGTTAGGGACCAGGCCGCTCAGGGCCGGGAGAAAACCGGTCCGGCCGCCT
>LOEQ01001858.1:485204-498774 GCA_001685075.1 Bramus lutescens
AGGCAGAACAGGCCCACAGGATCTCCCCAGTGGGATCAGGTGTCCTTGTTGGTCAGCCTGCTGTGTCTCCCAGGAGAACAAGGATATTGAGGCCTAAACACAGATGCTGGTGTGGGAACTGAGAAGCTACCAAGCTTCTGCTTCCTATATGTGCCCATGCTACACCTCTGGAAAGAGCGTAGCCACAGGCCACAACTGCAGGCCACATGTGGACAGGATGTGACTTCCAAGCACATACTGCAGCCACCGCCAGTTTAGCCAGGGAAAACAGCATAGACCAGCAAATTCTTGACAATCTGAGTTTCCACACTGGGCAGGGTAAAGTCCTTGAAAAATGGGCTGAGGCTTGAGCAGGTCAAGCCCCTGGAAGGCCGTTCAGAAGGTCCATTCTGTCAGGATGCAGCCCCATGAACCTGATCTGTATTCTAGACACCGCGTGGGAGGGGCAGAATTGAGAGTTCATGCTCAAGCTATGAGCTGAGAATGTAGCTCAATTGGTAGAGCTTGCCTGTCATGCAGGATGCCCTGGGTTCAGTCCCAGCACTGCATACATGGTACATGCCTATAATTCCATGCAGGAGGTTGAGGCAGTAGGAGCAAGGTGTTCAAAGAGTTCAAATGGGCATGAGCCTCCCCCCCTCCCCGCCCCTTTGTTCTGACCAAAGTGAACCTGGAGGGAGGTAAGGTCCAAGTGCTTTGGCTCTCAAGATGGAAGGAGCAAGGGAGGGAGGGGCTCCAGGAAGTCAGCCTCTCAGAGAACTGGATCAGATGAACAGCTAGGGTGGGTTTGGGAAAGGAAGATAGACTTTTCTGATACAAGGAACAATCCACCAGGACCACGTGGAAGTGGTTCTGGAAAAGCTGCATGGAGCATGGCAGAGGAAGCAGGAAGGGAAGGCTGAGTCAGAAGAGACTGAAGGGTGTCAGGCGATGAGTGCAGCCTCGGGAGCAGCTGGCTCCAGCCTGGACTGAACCTAAAATCCTGAAGGCCTGCTAGAGAGAGAAACGTCTTCTCGTGGGAGAAGAGATGACAGGGAGCCAACCAGGTCAATGGCATGTTGAAAGCAGGCTTGGAGGGCTAGCCAGTGAGTTAGGTAACCCCATGTCTCTGACGGCATGTCCTACCTCCAAGTCTTCAAAACTGCTTCATAAGCTGGGCCTTCCAGCTTGCTGGATGTCCTGTGAGGATGTGTGTGATGGGGAGGCCCAGCCAGGATGTAGATGGGTTGAAGATCTACATTCTTCTACTCCTCCCTCCCCTCCTGACCCAGGCCCCTTCCTGAGGCCCATTGACCCTCATCTAGGGCTTGAGACTTCCTTGCTGTCCCATCACCTCATCTGCTCCATCTTAGCAAGGTAGAGGCAGAACTCATCACTCCTCATCAGGCCCACATCCAATCTCTCTGCCCGCCCCACATGTCATCCCATTGCTCCTGCTTCCAAGCTGTTTTTTTTTCTCTCTCTCTCCCAACTCCTTTTCTCCTTCATGGGTGCTATCTGATGCAAAGCCTTCTTAGCTTATTATACCCTTCCCTCAGCTTGCTTTTTTTGAGGGAGCAGGGGAGAGGCTGGTTTCCAGACAGGGTTTCGCTGTATAACAGCACTGGCTGCCCTAGAACTCACCAGGCTGGCTTCGAACTCACAGAGATCCACATGCATCTGCTTCCCAGGTGCTGGGATTACCGCCATCACCACCACACAGCCCCTCTCATCTTTGTTTGTTTTCAGAGACAAGCTTGGCTGTCCTGGAGCTTGCTCTGTAGATTAGGCACCGGAGTTTGAGTGACTCTAGACGGACGGAGACGGAGGACTCACGACGGATCAAAGGTGTGTGCCACCACCACCCAGCCTCTCTCAGCTTTTAATGAAACTTCATCAAGCCCATTTCCTATTGAAAGCCACCAGCAGCTTGGTTTCCCACCCTCCTAGGATCTTTCCTGATGTCTGTCCGTTACCTGGTTGTCCTTAGCGGGCAGAACTTCACCTTCCACTTTGCCTGTCCATTTATTTATTTTGGTCTCACTGTGTAGCCCTGGCTGGCCTGGAATGTGCTCTGTAGATCAGGCTGCTCTGTGCCTCTGGAATGCTCGGATCAAAGACATGAGCCAGAAACCTAGCCCCAGGCTGCTGATTTTTGCTAAAAGAATGTACCAAAGTCATTCTTTCTGGGCTCTGCCACATCTAAACTATGTGACCATGGTCATCATTTTCTCAACCTGTCTGTGCTATTATCTCTGCAGTGTGGGCAATAATTGTGTGTGCTGCTGAGAGCTCTGAGGGAATTAAACATGTGGAGCCCTTCATGTAGTATCTGCCATATGATAAGCACTATTATATACGTGTCTACTAAATGATGGCGATCCTTGTTTTTTGTTTTTTCTCTGTAGCCCTGTCTGTCGTGGAACTTGCTCTGTAGACCAGGATGACCTTGAGCTCAGAGATCCTCCTGCCTCCAGAGTGTTGGGATTAAAGGCATACACCACCACTGCCCAGCTATGACAGCATCCTTTAGGCCTAAGGTTAAAGTTTATTTTCTCTTGGGTTTTTCCTGACCTCCTGACACAGCCCAAACCTTCTGGTGTATACTTCCCATTCCCTTCCTCACTATCCTCCTGGTGCCTGCCAGCTGCCCAGCTCTCTTCTCTAGTCCAAGGTCATTTGGAGGTCTTTGCCTGGAACCCTGCTGAGCTCCAGTGCCCTGCATATTACTGGGCACAAAGCTGGTACCTTGTCTACCGACAAAGTGCCCACCAACTGGCACTCCATTTCTTCATTCATCTATGGGTGCTGCCTCTAGAGTTTTCCTCACACAGTTCTGGCAGGGGAGGAAGGATGAGCAAGAGAGGTAAGGCCTCTGGGCAGTATACAGTGTTAGCTTCTGCAGAGAGAAGCATGGAAGCACACGGGAAGATACAATATGCTGTCTGTGTGTTTTAATAGTCTGTGGGTGAGGATGGGTCCTTGAAATGATGTAAATGAAACAAACTTGCATAAACAAGCAAAGACCTTGGCCTTTTCAGCCAGCTTCACAGTTCCTAAGCTGGATTTCTTTAAAGCAGAAGAGTGGGTCCTCTCCAGAGTAGACTGACCACACTTCTTGCTGTCTGCAAACCTCCTATTCAGCCGTCAAAACCTACTGTCCACAGCACCTCATCCAGGAAACCTCGCTCTGACTAGAGGTCTGTGCAGGCCCTAATCACAGTTTTAATGATTTCCTATGAAGATAGTAGGATTTGCCAAGGATAATCCAAATTTCATGTCATTTGCTTTTTAAAAAGAAATTTAAGGTGATTTGATGCATGTATAACTACATGTGATTTCATGTCTGTACAGCAGTGGAGGCAGAAAATAGCCTGTGTTGGACCATGTGACCTGATCTGTGGTTTGGAGAACATGGTCACCATAATTACAGCATTGACCACATGGTGTAACAGTTTCCCCGCCCCCACCTGACTGGTGGTGGGGAAGGGAGCAGGTTGTTCAGTGACAAGGACTAGAAAACTTGGTACCTGCTAAGCAAATAGAAAACAGATATAAAACTGAAGTTTGTTTTGAGATGGAAGATGAGTGGGAGGGAGGGAATGAAAACAAGAGCAGCATCATGCGAGTAAGAAAATGTGGCTTCTGCAAATCCGCTAATTCCTCCTTTAACAGTGCCATTGTTATGCTCCAATTACATTCTGACAAAAACAAAGAAAAACATTCTCAGGGGCCAGAGGTTTCTAAGTGAATGTTATCAGCAAGTGGTTTAAGGTTCCCTTAGGACAGCGCCAGGTGGAGGAGCCCAGCCAATAGGCTGTGGATCCTGGGGCAACCAGAACTGACAACTTTTTTCAATTTTTTTTTTCAAAGGCAGGGCCTCGTGAAGTTAAGGCTGGCTTCGAACTAGTTGTGCGGTCCAGAGTAACTTTGAACTTTTGATTCTCCTTCTTCTACCTCTTAAGTGGTAACATATAGGCCTATGCCACCACATCCGTTTTCATGTAGTGCTGGGGAACCAAATGCCCTGGAACCCAGGACTTCACACACACTAAGCAAGCACACTACCAGCTGAGTTGGCCTCCCAGCCATCAGAGCTCATTTCATTTGTCGTACAGTAGATGCAAGCCATGGAATACCAGGCGCCACACATACTTGACAAGCTCGCTGTCCCTAAGCCACACCCCCATTCCAGCACTTATCATTTATTTGCATTATTACCCTTGACTCTATTGGCATCTGAGTTTCTGACTTCTGAACCACTCCAATTCTCCTTAAAGAAATGGAGAGGACTGGAGAGACAGCTCTGCTGTTAAGAGCACTTGCTGCTCTTTACAGAGATGTAGAGTTCAGTGCCCAGCACCCATGGATCGTACACCCACCCTCTTGTGGTTTCCATGGGCACTAGGCATGCACACTGTGCACATAGATGCATGCAGGAAAAGCATTCATAATATTCATAATGCAAAATAAACATTTTTGTGACAGGTGTCACTGTGCAGCCCTGGTTGTCCTGAACTAGCTCTGTATATCAGGCTGACCTTGAACTCAGAGATCCACCAGCCTCTGCCTCCTGAGTGCTAGGATTAAAGGTGTATGCCACCACTGCTTGACAACAATTTTTTTTAAGCCAAAGAAATAGAGAAACTAAGACCTGGGGAGGATAGGAATCTGTCAGAGCACCAATGGCATAAAGCAGAGTAGACCAGAGGAGGGCCTTGGTTGCCAGGTTTTCTGATTACCTGTTCTATGTGAATGGGATGCTGGCACACGGGGGTGCAGGGGGTTGAGACCTAATGAACATAGATCCCCCAGGATCAAGACTAGACACTATTCCTGGGTGCCTGGAGAGGTACCATATGGGAAGAGGAGCACTGTAGACCCTGATGGGAAGTTGGTTCTGGAACCAGCAATGTGGTTAGCCCTTTGTTTTAGCCTACTGCTTCAAGGTGAGCATTTTTCTCATTCCAAGAGGCTATATGCCCACCTGTCTGGGTTGGATGTGACCTGGAGTAAGAGCTGGGGACCAGGTAGGGGAAAGTGAAGGACAAGACAGGAACGTCCACACAGAGCATTCAAGCACATGCCGTCACACTTGAGCAAACTGCCCTCAAGCTAATGCTCAGCTTTGAAGACCAAATGGTCCTCTTTTGGAATCCAGGATGAGCCATCACCTACAGTCATTTGCCTTGGTTCCAGTTGTTTATTGAAAGGACAGCATTGGTGATTTCCTTCTTAGACTAACTGTGGAGATTAAGTGAGATATTAGGAAACTTCTCAGCATCCTGTCCAGCAGAGCTATCCGTATTGCTGTTATTTTTTTACATATCACCTGTCTTCCTGGAGCCGGCAGCCAGTAGGCTCTGGAGATTCCAAAGGACCAGCTAGCTGGTTTCCCAGGTAAAAAACTGAGGCAATTGATGAGGAAGGGATGAAGGACCCCAACCCCTTCCTAGCATCCCAGGAGCGGCTCCACTGAGAAAGAAAAGCAGAGAGGGTCATCAGAAGCAGAAGGTTCCAGTAGGAGGGCTGAATCCCACCATCGGGGGCATGTGTTGAGGGGATGCCCTGCAGCTTGGAGACCAGTGGCTTCCGTGGGAGAAACAGGCCGGACTCTGTCCTTCCTGGAGAGGAGGCCAGCTGGGCCTATGAGTGACAGGAAAGAAGTGTTTGAGCCTCAGTCTGATGTAAAGATTTGGAAAACTACCTCTAAAATTCTGTCATCTTAAGTTCTAAAGTATTGCTTCTTGGTCCTTTGGCTGCAGTCACATGAAAAGTTCTGAAATGCTGTGACCTTATGAGTGTTGGGTTCTAACATGGGAGTCTCAGGTTCTAAAACTGCCCTGTCATTAGAAACACAAAGCAACCTGGAATACAGCTCTGTTCTAAGAGTGCTAACCTAGCACTTGTGAGGCCCTAGATTCAATTCTTGGTCACAGGTGGTCAGGAGGAGAGGCAGGGGAGGAAGGGAATGGAGAAGAAAAGGAGCTGGGTAGGGGTGGCTCAGTGGGTAAAGTCCTCGCTTTGCAGGCTTGAGAACCTGGGTTCAGATCCCAGCACCCACCTCAAAAGAGGCCTGGGCCTATAATACCAGTGCAGGTTGGGGTGGGGTTGAGGGGACAGACACAGGAAGCTCCCAGGACCAGCCACTCTTAACCAATAGAAAAGTCACGGGATTAATGAAAGACCTTATCCAAGGGGGCTGGAGAGATGGCTCATAGGTTAAGAGCACTGACTGATCTTCCAGAGGTCCTGAGTTCAATTCCTAGCCACCACATAATGGTTTACAACTATCTATAATGGGATCCGATGTCCTCTTCTGGCATATACACATCCATGCACACAAAGAACTCATACCCAAAAAAATACATACATACATACATACATAGATAAATAAATAATTTTGAAAAAAAGAATCAATATAATACAGGCAGACCACATATAAACTCCTTTTAATGATTTTTTTAATGTCATGTGATTTGGTGTTTTGCCTGCATGTATGTCTGTGTAAGGGTGTTGGATTCCTGGAGGTGGAGTTATAGGCACTTGTGAGTTGCATGTGGGTGCTGGGAATTGAACCCAAGTCCTGTGGAAGACCAGCCAGTGAGTGTTCTTAACTGCTGAGCCATCTCTCCAGCTCCCACATATAAATTTTTAAGTTCTCTGGTAACCAGTTTGTTTGTTTTTGAGACAAAGTCTCTAGATTTGGGCTGTCCTCGAACTTGCTATGTGGACCAGGCTGTCCTTAAACTCAGAGAGATTTGCCTGTCTATACCTCTTGTCCCTTGGGATTAAAGACATGCTGCACCACCACCACCACCTAGTAACCACATTTTTAAGCATAAAGAGAAATGGGCAAAATTGATGTTATAAACATGTTGTATTTTACCCAACAGACCAAAATAGCATCATCTTGAAATGTAGTTAATATAAAGAAATTGTAAACTGACTGTGATGGCACACTCCAGAGGTGGGAATCTCAGGAGCATCATAAGTTCAAAGTCATCATTGGCTAATAGTTTAAGGCCTAGATGAGATACTTCTTTTTGTTGTTGATGTTTGTTTGTTTTCGAGACAGGGTTTCTCTGTGTAGCCCTGGCTGTCCTGAAACTCTCTGTAGACCAGGTTGGCCTCAGACTCAGAAATCTGCCTGCCTCTGCCTCCCTAGTGTTGAGATTAAAGGCATGTGTCACCCTCACCACCAGACAAGATACTTTTTCAAAAACAGGGAGGAGGAAGGGAGGAAGGGGGCAGTGACGGAGAGAGAGAGAACCAAAGAGCTGTTTCAAAGTCTTTCCTTTATATAAAGTCTTCAGAATCCTATGTGTTTTACACTTTCTAACACATGAGCTAGTCGCATTCCAGACGCTCTGAAGCCACATATGCCTAGTAGCTACAATGCTGGAGAGCATGATATCAAAACCGAAAATCCTGTGACTCACTTCTCTAACATTCCAAGATGCTGGGCCTCTGAGATTCTAGACTCTTGCAGCCTGCTCAAGGCTCACTAATGCTATGGCCGTGGTTCTATTGGATTAAAACATTTCCTGAGCCCCAGGACTGCTTGTGAGAAAGGCTTTCCTCCACACATTTCTCCTGTGGAAATAAATCCCAGTTCCCTACAGAGCCAATGGGGAAGGTGGGAGCAAAGAGCCTCCCCTCAGCTGCCTGTACCATCTGGCCCAGCCTGTGGGAGAGAGGGGGAGCGTGCCTCTCCATGTGGGGGACCTTGTTCCTCTGCCAATCCTGGAGTTCTTCATCTCCATCCTTGTGCATCAGTCTGCAAGGGAGACCCTGGCCTTGAGTCTTTGTGGAAACAGGCCTTCCCCAGCTCTCTCCTTTGGTTTCAGGAGTCAGGATAGCATCTGGGGTCTGTTAAGCCCAGATGGAGTTCCCCAACAGTAAGATAGGCTTCCATTCGCTCAAAGCTGGAGTCTGGAGAGGACAGAAGTCAGGGGTCCATGCCTTGGTGCTTGGAGAGTCTGAAGTCTCTGAGGGTCACAGGATCTGTGCCTTTTATTGTGCAGGTGGGGAAACATACCCAAGAGCTGAAGGCTCAAGGTGAGTGTTGCACTGTGCCAAAAGGAACATCTGCTTAGCAGCAAGTCTCTTCAGCTCCCCAGCTCCAGTCCCAATCACCACCTTCCTGTGGGGGAGGACAAGGAGCAAGATGGGCAAGGTTGAATATCAAGGACACTAGGGGAGACCACACACATTGCTGTCTGGTGGTGTCTTCATGGCTTTGGGGTGTTTCTTAGTCTGAGCTGCCAGAACAAATCTCATGGATGGACGAGCTTGTAAACTACAGAAATCTGTCTCCCAATTTTAGAGGCTGGGAAACGTAAGAGCAAGACTCTGGCAGATTCTGAGTCTCAGCAAGCCACTTCCAGCTCACAGATGACTCTCTGCCATGCCCTTGAATAGCGGAAGAAACATATGAGTTCTTGGGCCTATCTTACGAGGGTATTAATTCCCATCGTGAGGATTCAGTCTTCAAGACCTACCCATCTCCTACAGGTATTTAGGAGGAGTCATCCAGACATTTCAGTCACAGCAGGATGCTCAGGCCAGGTCCAGAAATGTCCTGATGAGAACTGGTTCCGCAGGAAGAGAGGAAGTTCAAGGCCGACCTGAACCACATCAAGGCCAAATTGAATAAGTTAGGAAAGTTCTGCCTCAAAAATAAAGTTGTTGGGTTTTTTTTTTATTCTTAAGATTGTTTTAAGTCAGGCAATGGTGAGCACTCCTTTAATACCAGCAGTTGGCAGGCAGAGGCAGATAGATCTTTGAGTTTGAGGCCAGCCTAGTCTACTAAGTTCCAGGCTTGTCAAGGCTACACAGAGAAACCCTGTCACAAAAAACAACAAAAGGATTGTTTTACTTTTCTGTGTATGATTTTTTTGTGTGTGTGTATGTATGTCTGTGTGTGACTTGTGTGCCTGGTGCCCATGGAAGCCTTGAATCGGAGTTACAGATGGTTGTGAGCAGTGATGTGGGTGCTGGGAATCAAACCTGCTCCCTCTAGAAGAGTAACCAGTGCTCTTAACCACTGAGCCATCTCTCCAACCCCTCCAAGTTTATAAAGGGTTGAGAATGTAGCTCGGTTGGCAGAGTGTTGGCCAAGTATGTATGATGACCTGGGCTCAATTCCCAACATGGCAAACATTGGGTATGGTGGCATGTAACTGTAAACATGGCTCTAGGGAAGTAGAGACAGGAAGATCATGAATTCAATGTCATCTGTGGCTACACACCAAGTTTAAGGCCAGCCTGTGATACACGAGACTGTTAAAAAGAAGGAGGAGGAGGAAAGAAAGTCTTTACCTAATGTTTTGAGGCCCTACACCAAAAAAAAAGAAGGGATAAGGTATGATAATTTAGTACATAAAGGTACATAAACTGCAAGCCCAAAGACCCGAGTTCTATTCCCAACACCCATGTAGTAAGAGAGAGCTGACTCCAAGAGTTATCTGTCCTTGGACCTACACACACATGTACATGCATACACATACACTAAATAAATCTAAATAAATACATGTTTTTTTAAAAGTCTTTCCCCCCCTTTGTTTTGTTTTTTGAGACAGGGTTTCTCTGTGTAACAGCTTTGGCTGTCCTGGAACTAGCTCTGTAGACCAATCTGGCCTCAAACTCACAGAGATCTGCCTGCCTCTGTCTCCTGAGTGCTGACAAAAAAAGCCATCACTGCCCTGTTTTTAAAGTCTTAACTCAGATTCCTGTTGAGTTCAGAGCCCAGTTTCAACATGGCTTGGGCACCAGCCTGGAGGAGGCACAAAACTAGAGCTGACTAGTAAAACAGGAGTGGCCAGCTTCTTCATCTGCTCCCTTATCCAGCTCTGTGGCCCAAGTCCTTTCCTAGCTACTGTCCCATTATATCCATCGATGAGCCCAAGAGAAAAGGCAGGCAGGCCAACTTGTCATCTATAGATAACCTCTCAACCTAAGGACCTGCTCTAGAGTTTTTGTCACTGCCCCTTTCCAGCAGGCAGGGAATCTGAGCCCCACAAAGGGCTTGTCTCAGCCCACAGAACCAGAGGGAGACAGTCTAGGCACCTAGAAGACCTAGGCTTGGCACCCATCACAAGCAATTGCCACTCTACCCCCAGGTACCCTGTATTCTACTGCTAAAGAAACAAATGCTCTGAGTGGCACATAGCTGCATTCTCCATGGGTTACCTCCAGGCTGGGCTTCTCCATGCAAGGAAAACCCCAGGATGGTTCTTTGTGGTCAGGAGAATCTGGGAGGAAATGACAAAGATCCTGTGGAGGGCAACAGAAAACAACTCAGCTTGGGGCTTCAGAGGATCTGCTTCTGACCAAGTGGAGGTGAGAGAGCGCTGGGGTCCAGCAGGAAGGAATTCTCTAAATCTAGATTTGGAGTACAAACCTGCAGGAAGGGAGCCTGTTATCAAGGACTCAGACTTGTGTGGTCTGGGGTCATGCTCACCTGGCTCCCTCCCCTAACTGCAGTGTTTGTGTCCTGGTAGCAAGATTCAGAGCACTCAACTAGACCTACAGATAGTAAGTAAATGTGAGTGACTTGTTCATGATTATATACACAATTAGGGGCAGACGCTAATGCTGGCCTATGGCTCCAGAAACTGGAGGCTAACAAAAGCTATTGTTTTTTGTTTTTTATTTATTTATTTTTATTTTCTTATATAGCCCAAGCTGGCTTTAAACTCAGTTTGCAGTGAAGAACGACCCTGAGCTTCGGATGCCCTTCCAGGAACCTTTCAGGGACCATCTGCCACACTATGCTACCATATACTGCCTACGTGCATGTTAAATAAACAAATGCATACATGGATGCATGAGTGCTGCAAGACAGGACTGTAGGATGGGGCTGGGGGGAGAGAAGGTCTTGACCTGTTACGTAAGATGTGACAGACACTCCATCCCAACTTGCTAGACAGCATCGGTTTTTTTTAAAGAATTTTTTATGATCTATTTAACTTTATTTTATGTACATTGGTGTGAAGGTCTCAGATCCCTTGGAAATGGAATTACAGACAATTGTGAGCTGCCATGTGGGTACTGGGAATTGAACCCAGGTCTTCTGGAAGAGTAATCAGTGCTCTTAACCACCAAGCCATCACTCCAGCCCCGACAACATCAGTTTTGCAAGAACATGATACAAAGTCACTTTCCCACAGCACTCATTCTGCATCAGGCTTTGCTGAGCCCCGAAAACACCCAGTTCTTCCTACAGTACTGTGAGAAGGCATGACTATTGTCCCCATGCTTCAGATGGGAAAACAGAGGCACAGAGTAATCTTGAGGTCTTTGACAAGCCTGACCCCAAATGTTTCCCACATTGGGCTGACTCTGAAGAGCCTGTGAGCCCTGCCCAACAAAGTTCATGGTGGGCGCTCCTCACAATTCAAGAGTTTTCAAGGCTGCTGCAGATCCACCTCTGGGGAGCAGATGTGGGAGACTAAGTAGGTCCTTTATCAGACAATTCTCTGCAGCTTTCCACCGCTTCCTGCCCCAAAGCAAAGCAGGAAGAAAGCCATGGGGATTTTTGGCTTCAGCTCCTTTGTCCTCTCTCTTTCATCCTCCCACTGCCCCAACTTCGGGACCTTCCCCTGTCTTGCCCAGCTATGAACCCGGAGCTTGAGGCTCAATCCCAGGCTCAGTTTTCAGAGTGAGGGAGTGAGTTTTAGATGCTGACAGGAAATGCAAGACACTTTTCTTGGAGGTTGGGTCATATGTGAAACTCATATGTGTTAACCATCTGTAGACTTTTCATAGTGAGGATGTTGGATCATCCAGCCACCCAGATCAGACATGGGTTAGATTGCGATAACCCTGATTTAACAGAAGAGGAAAGCAAGGCTTGAGGATTAAGGAACTTGTTCATAATTCTGCAGATAGTTAACAGGAAATGTTAATGTTTGCCCAGGTCTCCAGAAACTGGAGGCTAACAATAACTGGGTTTTTGTTGTTGTTGTTTGTTTGTTTGAGGCTTTTGTTTTATTTGTGTTGTTTTATTTTGACCCTGAACTCCTGATCCTCCTGCTGCCTCCTTCCAAGTGCTGGGATTACAGACCTGTGCCACCACAAGCGGGTGTGGTTTTTTTTTGGGGGGGGGGTGTCCTCTAGTCCAGGGCTATTGCATGCTAGGGAAGCTCTCTGTCAACTGAGCCCCATTCTGGCAGAATCATGTTACCATCAAATCTTTGCCAGGCTCTCACTGCAAGCCCTTTCTTTTCATTACTTCTCCATTTCACAGATGAGAAACCAAGGCTTAGAGAAGCGATTCACCTATATATAGTGTCTACCTAAGCATCTAATCATCCCCTCGGTGTCAAAGTCAGATTTAAACTCCAGATTGTTTAAGCTCCAAAGTCTCAGACCTCTTAGGCAAGCTATGACCACCACCATCATGGTGAGGGGTTACCCTGCTTCTCAGACAAGAACTAGGGCAAACCTGACCCCTAACTAGTTACCCACTGCACTGCTTCAGACTGAGTCCACATAGTCCTGGGAGCCCACAGCAGGCCCTGAGAAATGTAACAAGCGGTGCAGACTTTAGGAGCCACTGAGCAGGGGTACAGTCTGCAGGTGAAGGGTCTTGACAGAGCAGCATCCTCTGGTCCACATGGCCTCTGACAGCCTCCATAGATAAGCTTCCCATGTATCCTCCTAGATTCACACGCCCACTTATTCACTCATTCATTCATCAAACACCAGCCAACTGGCCCACACACTTCGAAGCATGGACACCCACTTCTTCTGCCAGCTTTTCTTGCTATGGCCAACTACATAATTTGCAGAGCCCAGTTCAAGCCAGGAACTATGATCAGGTCTATAATCCCAAGCACGACAAGGCAGGAAGATCACCTCAAGTTCAAGGCTAACCTGGGCTGCCTCGAGAGACCCTGACTCAAAATCATCGGTCCTGAAAAATAAATAAAAAAGGCCTTTTCTTAGTTAAAAAAATTAAGATGTTTAAAACCAACATAACTGCCTATAACTCCATCTCCAGAGTGATCCAATTGTGTGTAACTTCCACAAATGTAATCTTTACAAAAACCCTTAAAAACATAAAAAGAAATAATTGTGTGTGTGTGTGTGTGTGTGTGTGTGTGTGTGTGTGTGTATGTAGATATGTTCCAGTACCTAATGAGCTGGAAGAGGGCATTACATTTCTGGAGCCAAAGTTCCAAGTGGTCATGAAATGCCCAGTGTGGGTTCTTGGGAGCCAAACTCTGGTCCTCTGCTAGAACAGTGTTGTTCTTCCACACCAGTAGTTCCCAATCTATGGGTCACAACCCCTTTGTGCTCGAATGATCCTTTTACAGAGGTCACCTGAAACCATCAGAAAACAGAGATATCTACATTACGATTCATAACAGTAACAAAATTACAGTTATGAAGTAGCAACGAAAATGATCTCATGGTTGGGGTTGACACAAAATGAAGAACTGCATTAAAGGGTCACAGTGCTGGGGAGGTTGAGAGCCACTGTTTTACACCTCCTGCTGAGCCCTTGCCTGTAGTAATAAGGGGAGCGGGCCCTGCTTTTCGTCCCGCCTGGCTCCCGCACGGCTAGCTTATACCCCGAAAT
>LOEQ01001858.1:542119-568463 GCA_001685075.1 Bramus lutescens
GCCACCATGTAGTTGCTGGGAATTGAACTCAGGACCTTTGGAAGAGCAGGCGATGCTCTTAATCTCTGAGCCATCTCTCCAGCCCACTAGGAAGCAAGGTCTTAACTGCTGGGGAGGAGCAGGGACCACCTCAGAGAGGCTTGCCAGGGTGACGGAGGTTACTCTGATGGGGAGAGGACAACTCCCACAAATTACAAAGCACCTCTTACCCTCCACACCATCGTTCAGTCCCTCGCCTCCTCCAAGCCTCTGACAGCAATGTTACTCATAAAACTATTGGTACCTTCCCCAGGGAAGAGTAAGCCAATCGGCTGTCCAGTGCCAAATGGTCGGTCCTGAAAACATACATACAGGTAGCATTATATGAACTGGACTATAATTAGGAATATATAGTATATACATAAACATATATGCAAGCATTAACAGTGAATAAAAAAGAGGCCATGAATTTGGAGGAGAGCAGGGAGGGGCATATGGAAAGACTGGAGGGAGAAAAGGAAAGGGAGAAATGTGGTAATTAAATTATAATCTTAAAGCTTATGCCAGCCTGACCAGTGGGGACATGGAGGCAGAAAGGGGGTGAATAGCTGAAGCTCCCATGTTAGGAGGCAACAGAACTGAGCTGGTGAGTGCATGGACTTGATTCTTTCTAGAGTCCAGTTGCTGTCATTCGCCCCTCCCTGCCTTTCCCACTTCTCAGCCAGTGCTGCTAACCCTGTTCCCCTTCCCACAGCCTGTGCAGAATGTTACCAAGTACGGCAACATGACCCAGGACCACGTGATGCATCTGCTCCTGGTGAGTGTCAGAGCCGGTGGACGGTCCCATTCCACGTGGGACCCGGACCCTCGCTCACATGCTAGGCTCACTATGAACTCAGCATCTGCTCACCCCAAGGAATAGAAGTTGGTCATTAAATATTGCATCCAGTCCAACCCACTTCCCGTCTTTAGATAAGTGTCTGTGTAACCCTGAAACTGGCTGCACTATGTAGACCAGGTTGGTCTTGCACTCAAAGAGATGTGCCTGCTTCTGTCCCCTGAGCTTTTGAGTTTAAGGCTCTAGCCTCCTCACTTTTGAGGTGGAAAAATTAAGGCCTGAGTCTTGCATGTGACTTGTCATGATATCCTGTTCTCCTTGCAAAATTAATATCTCACGCGCCTGCTCTGTACTGGGTACTACACAGCTCTCGGTCTGCAGCAGGGAAGCAGCTTTAACACACCAGTGACCAGGTAGTGAGGGACACACAGCTGGCTGAGGACAGGCAGAAGACCCAGTCTAGCTAGGGGTGGTCAGGAGGTCTTCGGAGATGAGACCTTCAAAACAGGCAGGCATCTGTAGGGAGAAAAATCAGTGGTGCTGGTAAGGTTGGTCTGGACCCTGACAGGAGCTACACAGCAGGGTGGCTCTTACCCCTGCTCTCCGTCACCAAAGCCAAGGTACAGGCTTGCTGTGGTGAACATCCATTCCTGGGCACATAGTGTGCACATTCCCCTTGCCTATCATGGAGTTCTTTATAACTTTCCTCTTGCCCTGCCAATCTGCAGAGATCTGGACCCCTGGTGTACCCACAGCTGAAGGGGACCTTTCCGGAGAACCTGAAGCATCTTAAGAACTCCATGGATGGTCTGGACTGGAAGGTGAGCAGCTTCTGTCCACCTCTTTCCACGGCAGCCTCAGGACTAGAAAGTGGCAATAAGTGGGTGGGCTAGGGGAGCTGTTCTCTGGGCTACAGGGGGCCTTTGAAATCCACAAAAACCCTGTGGGTCTTTAAGAGGCACCCAGGCTGCAGCTCGACTCTAGATGTTGGGCCTGTCTGATCCTCAAAGTTTGTCAGGGTAAAGTCTGGTAGGATACGGTGTTGACTCCTGACCCTGATGACCTGCCTCTGTTCCCATTAGGTCTTTGAGAGTTGGATGAAACAGTGGCTCTTGTTTGAAATGAGCAAGAACTCCCTGGAGGAGAAGCCCACCGAGGCTCTGCCTAAAGGTACCAGATGGGAGCCTCAGGGTGCCAGGGCCCCCTGGAGCTGCTGAAGTTACGGCCTCCAGCACTCTTAAAGGAAACTTGCTGCAGCACCCCATCCTCTCAGCTCACTGTGTCTTCTTGTCCATTCCCTCAGGGTTTGGAAACCCTGACATGTTGTCCGTTGGCCTGTTCTTTCACACACATAAAGAGGCCTCTTGTCTCTGTCTTGGAGCAAAACCAACTCAAAACATACTAGGCATGGGTCCTCGGAAGGACACCTCCCCAGCACCACACTTCAGCACTTGAGGAGCAGAGGGTCATAGAGTCAGCGAATGCCCAGGACCCTAGGCACATCTCACCTCACCAGCCATGCCAGCACACAGGAGGCTGGAGACCTAAAGCATGGGGAAAGATTTGTTTTTACTTTGGCGCTGTCTCTTAACTTGCTGTGCAGAGCCAGACAGCCGGACAAGCCTGTCCCATTGGGCTTCTCTGTCCCATAGATGGAAGGCCAATGGCCCATTCTTCTCTAGACCTGTTTCTCTGATACAGAAGAGAGCTCGCCTGTGATCTCAACCAACTTCTAGCTAATTTTTAAATCCCCTCTCCAGCATCCCCAACAAATGACAACCTCCATTTCTACCTGGGTCATCCAGGTAACAGGAAGGTCAGGTTCCCAAAGGTATCCCCATTACTGTCCTCCAGGAATCAGAATCACAGGAATAATTACCAACTGTAATAAAGTCTGATCATTTTGGGGCAAATGATCCAGCCATGCTTTTCCTTTTTGGAAACCTTCCTGGTTTCAGCCTCCAGCCTCAGTTTCCCCATCTGTGCCATGGTAGGAATAAGAAAGCAACTGGATAGGCATTAGGCCCTTGGCAGTGGTGTGTGGGTCTCTGCTCTGCTGAGATCCTGGCCCAGAGACCACTCACTCACTGTCTGCATCATGCCTGTAGCTTCAGTGCTGACCAAGTGCCAGGAAGAGGTCAGCCACATCCCTGATGTCCATCCGGGTGCGTTCCGTCCCAAGTGCGATGAGAACGGTAACTATATGCCGCTCCAGTGCTACGGGAGCACTGGCTACTGCTGGTGTGTGTTCCCCAACGGCACTGAGGTCCCTCACACCATGAGCCGCGGGCGCCATAACTGCAGTGGTAAGCAGGGGCCGCTATGTTAGTAATCTAAAGCACTAGGAAGCATTAGGAAGGCTGAGGGTCCCGAGGTCCCTCCTAGTAAGCATGGGGTCAGGACATGGGTTGGCTGTGCCTTGAAGACAGCCACTGTTAATCATGCATCTGGCCCTTCATCCACCTGGGCACTCCTGTGTGTCCCTTGCTCTCCTGTCACATTCTCCTACACACACGCTGTCCTACACCCCACCCCCATCTCACCGTACCCCCTAACCACACTATATACTGTGGTGCCTCCTTTCCCAGGCTCAGGGCCATACCTGATTGGGAAATATGCCTTTGGGCACAATGGCAACCATTGTGTGGTGCTGTAAGGATAGCATGATGATTCTTTTGCAGAGCCACTGGACCTGGAAGACCCATCTTCTGGCCTGGGTGTGACAAAGCAGGATGTGGGCCTAGGTAAGGGGACCCGTGGAGGGTATAATACTGGGCAGGCATAATACTGGGCTGGCTTTTACAGAATGGGCTGGTGGTTGGAAACAGAGTATCAGACCAGAAAGGGGGAAATGGGGTCCCTTGACTGCTCTGCAGTTCCAAGATGCTGGGAAGAGGCAGGTACAGCAGGAGAGCCAACCATATTAATGTCTGCTTCCCTTCCCAGCCATGTGAAGACAGAGGCTGGCTCTGCACAGCTCCAGCCTTCCTGCCTTCCCTGATGGCCACATCCCACTTCCTGTCTCCCTGCACGTTGGGGCTTAAGACTGGTTCTGCGTCATCATCCCTGGACACGACAAATAAAATCACAACGGAATGAGGATGCTAGAGGGAGGGCCCTGCTGCCCAGCCCTATCCAAAGCTCAGTGGGCAATGCTAGGTGGACCCCATTTCTGACCCATTAGCAGTCTCCAGTGTGGGGCTTTGAGATGTAGGCCCACAGACAGGGATAAGGGGTACTCAACCCTTAACCACACTGAACACCTCTGCTGTCTTCTCAAGGAAGAACCCAGGCCCTCCTCCCAGCAACCCTTCCTCACTTCCTGCCAACCCCCCAGGTCCCTTGCTCAGCCAAGCTTATCAGCAGCCTGTAGGATCATGGCTTATGTGACAATAAAAGGTAGTAAGTAGAACATTCTTGCTCCTGGCTCTTCTGTTGGGATCCAATTAGTTTACCCAAGAAAGTCAATGACAACCTTAACCCTAATCACCTAGGTATCCAGGGCCTAAGGAGTCCAGGGCGATGGGCCACAGACACTCAGTACCTGTTTAAGATTCAGAACAGATTCTTGCCCAGTTTAAAAAGCACAGCTCATTGTGTCCCAGCTTCCATTCCTCATGTCCCCGATTCCATTTCTGTACTAAGAACAGCGTAAGTGTGATGACAGATGGCAATGGACACAGGGGCCTGGGTGTCAGGAATGGATGTAAACGGGGCTGCCACCAGCTGGGTGTCTGTGCAGGACCCAAGGCTATTCAGCTTCAGTCCACTGTCACCAGAAAAGGGAGCAGACCCCTTACACCCAGGAGTCCAGAATGAACAGTAGTGACAGCGTTGTTTTTAAGTTTAAATACCTCTGTGAGTGCTCAGCACAGCCGTTGAGAGCCTTTGCTGCAGTCTGATCTGGACCAACAGGGGAACGAAGGGAATGGCTGTACATATCGGGTGGCGTGTCCCAAGGCTCTGCACACACAGGTTCCCCAGGGCCTCCGGCCTTTGAGGTGAATGCTTCGACTTCTGGCGCTACACAGACTCTAGGCTGAGGTAGCTTCTGAATGATTATGCAGACGCAGCCAGATTGACTGCCATTCTCCCTCAGTCTACCCCAGTAACTGTCCCAACACATCACCGTCAGCTTTGTTCACTTCTTGCCTTCACCAACATAGAACTGTTCCCTGGGACAACTCGCAGCCTAGCTTACTGGCTCTTCTACCCTTCCCATGCCAGCCACCAATGTTTTCCTTCCTTCCACATCATCCTAACTCCCAAACTTCCAAAGGCCCTTGCGCCATCAACTCCGGCATCTGACCCACCTTCAGCTCTCCTCAGGCTCAGAGGCCATCTCCTCCAGGGAGCTCTCCCTACATCAGTGCCTGGGGACCTTCACCGAGGCCTTTTCTTTAGCAAACTGTCCAACTCACAGTACCATAGGCCTTGGCACACGGGCAGGAAGGAGCCGAGTGCTGACCTGTGCTCCTCCAGGGTCACCAGTCTTTCCTAGTCGGTAACAGTTTGGGGACAGATGCATGGGGGAACTCAAATCTTTACATTTAAAGTCTTTTATTTTGAGTTCTTTAAAAAAAAAAAAACCCAAAACAGCTGGAAAATTGATAGGACAAGGCCTTGGGATAAGCCTGGGATCCAGGGAATGGCATGAACTACAAGCAGGACCTTGAGGGTCTGCAGCACAGAGATGGAGGTCCTTAGGCCTTCAGGCATGTTGGATTTGAAGGGAGGGAGGCAGTCATTTAAAAAAAATATATATACTGTACACATCTTATGCAGCACTCGGAGGGGGTGGGCGTGTTTCATCCCACTTCCTTTTGGGACTGCCGCCCCCTTGCAGGTCCCCCCTTGCAGGTCCACCGGCTTGGCCGGCAGTACATGCTGGAGCCGGCCATCATCTTCTGTTGAGGGAGGGCAAGTTAACAAGTCCAGTCCCAGATTACACTGGCCAGAGGTCAGAGGTCAGGGAACAGTCACACTCTGACAAGACTCTAGGAGAAGAAAACAAACCAGGTCAGGAGGAAAAAGTCAAGGGAGAGGCGGCAGATTTGCTCAGGGTGCCCTTCGCATGCTGCTGCTGTACCTGCTACCAGTGTCCCTCAATCCCACTGACCCCGGGGAAAGGAGTTGGTGTCTCTCTAGCTCCCTCCATTTGGGCCCACCCAGCTATCCAGAAAGGTGAGAAAGAGTCAGGTACCTGTTCTATGTGCTGGCCCTCACACGGCAGGCTCGGCTGTCTTCTTCTGTGAGGAGAGAAGGTCTCAGTGCTGTGGGTCCTCACCTCATGGGTTGTCTCAGGAGCCACACTCCTGTAGCTCCCATTGCTAGGCTTGCCTATGCTACCAGCCCTGGGCCAAACAGCCTTTGCCTCATGAAGCAGATGCTGTCTCTTCAGTGAGCACCCCTTCCTGGCCAGGCCATGCAGGCCAGGCATTTGCTCATACCCCTTTTTCTCCCCTGGAAGCTGGACAGAGCCTACCCAGTTTCCTACCCATGGCGGTCTCTCCTACCACCCCTCCCCTGCTCTTCCTCACAAGGTCCATTAAAACTCGAGACTGGAAGGTGGCATGGCCAGGTCTGGGTGCTGGAATGGGCAATGTTTGAATTTTTTGCCCAGGAGCTCCCAGGAACTCACTCTTACCTTTTTTTTCTTTTTCTTCTGTATTGACTCAGGGTCTTTGGCTGAGATCTTTTTGCCTTTCTTCTTTTCCTTTTTTTCCTTGTCTTTTTTTTCTGAGGGAAGAAAGTCACCTTCCTGAGCAATAGATATTGACACTGAATGGGTCGATGTCAGGAGGCCAGACAACTCCCAGCTCTTACACCATGGGGAAATAGGCCCTGATGGGGCCAGGGCTCCATTCTTCCTGCCTATGGACCACACAATCTAGGGCCTCAATACTAGTTATGCAAGTTCTTTATCACTGAGTTATAGATCCAGTCTTGAATTAATCCACTTTAAGAGCCTCTCCCCCCACATTTATTTTAAAATAAAAAGACAGGAGCCCTATAGGTTCTGGACATCAAGGGGCAGCAGACCCTCACACAGGGCTGGGTATCTCTTCTCCCCCTCCTGTCACGGATGGGCAGGCAGTGCTCAGGAGGATTTCCATGCTGGGTGTGGTGGTGCCCAGGAGGCAGAGGCAGGTGGATCTCTGTGAGTTCGAGGTCAGCCTGCAAAAAAAAGTGGCCTTTCCTTCTCAGGGCTTGTTTTCCATTTAGAAAATGAAAACAAAATACTCCCACTGCCCAGGGTTGGCAAGACGACTCGAAAGGCCCACTGGGTGCAGGCTCCAGCATGGAGGGCAATAAATGGCCGCTTTCCCTGAGGAACTGCATTCTAGTGGAAAGACAGCACCGGATGAGGACAGAGGCACGTTCCGTACCTCAGGAACCAGCAGTGGACCTCTTGGGTAACTTAGGTGGGAGAGGAGTGCTTCCTGTTCTCCATCCTAGTGAAGTGGAGTTGAGCTTATGCCTTTCTAAAAGCCAGAGGCTAACGTGGGTGTAAATGCGGGGCCCTGTAAGGGGCCTCCTGAGCTGTGGGGAGGGCTGTTAGCACCAGCCCAAGTGCTCTGCAAACTACTTTTGGCTCTGCAACCAGACGCCTGTCACTCTGGAAAACCCACTTCCCGGGTTCTTACTCTTTGTGGAGTGTGAGATAAAGAGGCCCTGCTACCCCTGCCCTGCACTGCAGTGTATGCCCAGGAAGGCAGTAACTTACTCTTATTGGATTTTTTCTTGTCCTTCTTGCTCTTTGAGTCACTCTGCTCTTGGCTCTCAACCTTTAACCCCAGCTCACTTTTGGGTTTCTCCTTGGCCCCCCGGGAGCCAGGTGACCCCTTCCCCTTGCCATCAGCATTCACTTTGTCTAACTTGGATTTTGCCTTGGAAGTCTTTTCTGGGGTGATGGCACCGGCTCCATCCACCAGATGCTTCTTCTTGCTCTTTGGGGCCCCAGTTGCTAACTGGTCCTCCGAAATCTTCCGCTTCCGGCCCTTCTTCTTATTCTCCTTGACGATCTCTGTGGCCTTCTGCCTTTCCTGCTCCAGCAGTTCTGTCAGGACCTTCACCACAGAGGCCTGCACCTGCGCCTCGCTCAGGGGCCAGGGCTGCTCCCGGAGGCGCTGGGTGATGCTGTCCTGTAGAGCTTGTGTGGGTGTTGCTGGGGTCCAGGAGCTTTTCTTGGCCTTTCTGGGCTTCTGAGGTGTGGAGCCTGAGGAGGCCTCTTTCCTACCTGTGGATCACAGGTCTCGGAGGTCACAGGTCTGGAAAGCTGAGGGACAGATCTTATACAATATATGAGAACTGAGGGGGTGCACCTCCTTACAACTAGACAGATGGGAAACTGAGGCCCAGGGGTCACTCTGCCCATCTACCTCCAATGCTTACGCCTTAAACAGGGATCTCACCTCTAACTTCCAGCCCTGCTCTATGTCCTCACACCAAAAACTCCACTCAGTTATAGTTGGGGATGGGCAGTGTCCCCAGAATGTTAATGGGATTGAGGGGACAACAGGTAGGACTTGAGTTACTCAGGTTCTAGGTCTGCCTTTACCAGTTTACTGTAAGGCTTTGGCCAGGTCACAGCCCCACAAGGCCTGTTTCCCACCGTAGAACAAGCTAGAAAAGCAGTGGTGTCCTCTGCCATGACCTGTGGATTTGTAACACAAGAGAAGGTCCTACGGGCTGCTGTTCAGCCCCTGTCTGTGGACATACAGTGGGTCCCTGGCCCATCAAGGCTGGGGCAAGAGGCAGATTGGGGAATCTGGGTATGCTGTGTATGCATGTGGCGGCTGACTAAGCAGGTTTACTGCCTGCCAGAGTGACTTCTGGTGCAGCCTTTGTTTAGAATTTTCCACGCCTCTGCTTGCCTTTGATAATTGTGTGCTGACTACATGTGTAAAAAAAACCTTCCACAGCCCCCTCTAAAATGTCTCTCTGTCGCACCCGCCTCTCACATAGACAAGAACACCGGGGAAGAAAGTGAGCAACAACTCCGCCTCTGACCCAGCGCAGGAAAGCTGAAGTCACAGCCCAGAGTTCTCAGTCCCATCACCACTTCTAGCCTCCCGGGTCACTTGGGCAGGTCTCCACCATTCTGTGTACATTCTGAGTACAGAATTCTGACACTGTGGGCTCAGAGTCTGGTCCCTAGCAGTGTCTGCCTCAAGGAAAAGCTGCCCAGGAACTCGCTCTGTAGACCAGGCTGGCCTCAAACTCACAGAGATATATGCCTGCCTCTGCCTTCTGAGAGCTGATATTCTTTAATCCATGTGCCAGCACCACCTGGTGACAATTTTCTATATGATATACTTTTGACAGTACACGGTGGCATTACTCTTGCCTTGCATGGTTAAGACACAGGGTCCCAGGAGCTTTTGCTACAGAGTAAGTCAGAGCAGCCCCAGAGACCAATCCATCACCTAGGGTCTCCTCTATATACTGAATCCTCCAAACAGGACTGCTGGCCAAGGCTGAGTCATTCTGAGTCCCTATGCCCAATACCCTGGCCCACTAACTAAGAAAAGTCAATAGGGACAGCTGGGGGGCCAAGGCCTCCTCCACAAGCCAAAGAAGTTGCTACAGCTTCACTAGCTCCAAAGGGGTAGATATACCCTCTCCCAGGGTGACCAGAGCTGGAAACCTGGGCCTGGCCTCCAGCTATGTTTGAGGGTACCTCCAGTCCCCACAGAGGACTGGCTTGCATTTGAGAGACATAGGCAAACACTGGTGAAACTGCTGCTGCTGCTGGCAAGCCGGGACCAGCAGCCTTGTCCCTCCACGTCCTGCTGTCCCCCGACTCACCGGTTTTGGGGAAAGTGGAGTCTGCTGCATTCTGGGATTTTGCTTTCTGCTTGCCATCTGGGTTATCTTTGATGACCGGAGCAGAGGAAACCAAGGGGTTGGAGTCTGACCTAGGGGTGGCTTTTGAAGTCTGGGAATCAGCCACAGTCACCCCAGGAGTCACATAACCTGAGAGGAGAGACTGACGAAGCCCAGTGTGAAAGACGCAGTGAGCCCCTACCTACCCTTATCCCCAGAGGCAAGGCCTGCTCTGAGGAAATCAGTTCAGTGACGCAAGATCAGGCCAAGCCAGTCAAGCATTTCTGTGGCACCGAGCCCACAGAGCCCAAAGACTCTTGGTGCATACCTTCTAAATTCATGTAGTTAGAATTAAAGTATATTTAAGGCAATATTAAAAGGGGGAATTTCTTATTGCCAATGGACCATTACCATAATGGAAAAGCATTAGCATTTTGGACTGGGAAGATGGCTCTGAGGGTAAAGGCGTCTTGCCATGAGCCCAACAGCCTGGGTTCCACCCAGTAGCCCACATAAAGGTGGAAGAAGACATCAATGGACTCCACAAAAATCACTGTCTGTTCTTACAGAGATGAGCCTTAAGACAGATCTAAGGGATAGTTTTATCTGGGCGTGTCTTATACTCCATCTGCATCTCTTCCCTAGACCCCAGGGCGGGAGCTGAGGCTCCATTCTGATAAGGGCATCCCTGAGACAGGACCTTGCCCAGGAAGGGGATTTTAGACACTCGACCCAAGGAGTAGCTGAAGTCTAAAGCTGCAGGTACAAGTTCTAGCCCTACCCTGGCAGTTACCTGTGAGGGGGCCACCAACTCATCTTCGCTGGATTCAGCTGGGGTCTCCTCCACCACAGTCTCCTTCTGGGAAAGGCCTGGATCTAGTGCAGAAGCAAAGGTCTGTTGGGTGTGGGTCCCTAGTGGCCCTGTTAATCAGGCTAAGCAGAGCTCCTCAGGAAGGCTGCAAAGCCTGGGTCTTCCTATGTTCTTCATCCTCCCCCACAAGCCTCCCATTTTCCACCCATTGATGCTATCCAAAGCGCTCTGCCTGACTCATCTGAATGCTATGGTCTTCCTTTCTGGTTCCTGAGGCTCCCATTTCTCTGCTTTCCACTGTTAAGGAAAACAGAGTCCCGAGGCTTTCAATAAAGGGAGCCTGATACCAAGAAGCTGCCGACGGTCAAACAGCAGTCAGGTCTTTAGTTGTGGAGTTATACCAGTGGATAAACAGGCCCAGGCTGGGCTGAGAAGGCCAGAGCCTACAGCTCTACCAGGCTATGTCTCATCCCCTGCCCTCTCTCCTAGAATCCTCACCCAGTCTGGGGGCTGACTTGGCCATCTGGGGTCTCTTGGCATCCTCCTCGCTCCCTGAAGAGATGTCACTGCTGTCACTTGAACTTCTGGAGGGTCTGGGATAGCCTGAGGGAGGCTGCTGCTTCTCAGGAAGTTTGGGTTTTCTGAGCTTGTTGGTTGCTGTGGACTGGACAGGTTTGTTTTCGGGAGGTGTCACAGGGAGTGTTTCCAAGGCTCTGCTGATCTAGTTTGGTACATAAAGAGTACAATGGAAGTCACAGCAAGAGGGACGTAACACGGCCAGGCCCTATGTGGGAAGCACCACACGTGGCTCCCATGACTTTCCCCACAGCTCTCTGGTGGGCACTGTAGTTTCTTATCATGTGCCAGGACATTAAAGCCTGGAGACATAGAGTAAGGGCTGGTGGTAGGACACACAATCATGCTGGGCTCTCACTGACACACAACAGAGAGAACCCAGTCACACGTGTGGGAGGAGAGCAGGGTCAATTTGGTCCACACAGCTCCCCAAACACAAAGCACTTGAAGGCTAGGTCCTGGCTGGGTCTCACTGGCTGTGTGTACATAGAGCGTGTACACACACACACACACACATGCTTTAAGCGCACACTTGCTCATGTTGAAGCTGTAAGTAAAATTCAGGAGTTGTTCTCAGGAAGCTATCCACCTTCTCCATGTGACTTAGGGCTCACCAATTAACATTAGGCTGCCTGGCTAGTGTGCCCCCAGGGATTGACACATTTTAGTCACTCAGTATTGGGATTACAAACCCCTGCCACCATGCCTGGCTCTTTCTTGTACTGGACTGACCCTGGTGGGATGCACCCTCAGTTTTATTTAAACAGTGTCCACTAACCTTGCCCTACTGATTAGCAATGCACTGAAATGGGCGATGGCTAGGAGAAAATGCTAAGGAAGGCAAGCAACTCATATTCACAAAACCAGGAGCTAGAAAACGAATTCAGAGTCCATCAAGCTGGGAAGAGAAGGGATTCCACTTGCCTTTGGACTCCCAACCTGCTCTTCCTGACAATGCCGTGGGGATTTGGGAGCTTGGCTCCAGGACTTAAATGACAGTACTAGGATGCTGGGAGCAAGCCACTGACTACTGCCAAGCAGCAGAGTGACCAAGGTAGCAGAGAGTGACCCTACCACAGCCCTCTCTTACCCGACAGTACCTGAGTGGACGCTGCCTTTGGTTTCTTGCCTTTTGGCACCCGACTAGACTGCTCACTTTTGCTGGGCTGGGGGGCTGTCCGCGGGAGGGATGTGGGCACAGTCACCACACTGGCTTTAATGGCTGAAATGGAGAAGAGAGGGCAGGCACGTGAGGGTACAGAAGCCCCGTAACTCCCCAGCAAGGTATTACCCAATTACCAGTTCTTTCCATGGACCTGGTGCTTGGCTTAGAGATCATAAAGCAGATGCTGGCTTGCTTTCCTCCCCAAGCCTGCCAGGCAGCAGCTCTCATGTCATTTGACAAGGCTCAGGGCCTTCAAATGGCTACTGTGGCAGTGACTCCAAGCCTTTTCCTCTTGAGCAGGCTGCTACTCCTAAGCAACAAGCTAGACCATGGTGCCAGAGACTCCTCAGTCAGGAATCAGTGGGACAGCCACTGGATGCTGAGGAAGATATGCTTATCATAGCCCAACAAGGTCACATGTCCCCATTATGTACTATTCAAACACACAATACTGTTTTGCTGCCAGTTTTGCTGTCTCTACTTAATGAGAGAAATGTCACCGTGTCCTGATACACAACTGAAGATGTCTGAGCTTCCAGAGGGCAAGCCACATACAAATACACTAATCTACCTTAGGTTTGGGGATGAGACCAAGTATAAAATGTTACCTGTCTTCTTTTTCTATGCTACAAGGGATGGAAGCTCACTGCCGGCCTGATAGCCTACTGCAAGCCAGCTGGTTATAGCAGAGCTGCCTTAAGACTAGCCTGGTCCCTGAAAGCTCGGGCTTTCAGGCTTGGAGATGACACACAGAAGCCTTGAATGTAATTCCTTCAAAACAAGGTAATAACGCAGGGTCCAAGGCTGAGCTCCTAGTCTTCCTGGCCAATAACTCTGCTAGGCCACTTGGCTAGCGTCTGGTCCCTTCTGGTCTCAATGGGGAAGGGCACGCATGGCAGCAGCCCCTCCTAGCTGAGCAGCTCAAGCAGAACTCACCAGGAATGGAGGGTTGTGTGGCAGGAATCATGTCCTCATCCCCACTTTCAGAGGAGGAGCTTTGGGCTATGGAGCCTGAGGCCTGGGCTTTCCTTGAGGTGTTCATAGCCTGGATTTGTGTAGGGGTAGCAGCTGGACCAGCTCGACTACGATTAGGGTTGACAGAAATCAGAGGGGATTTAATTGCCTTGAAAAACAAAAACAAAACACACACACACTCAGTGATTAAAGGCTTGGCCAGGGGGAGGGAAAGGGAAATAGGTGAGGGAGGGTTTTATAATAAAGCAAGAAGTTCAAGGCACTTGGGTACTTGTAGCCCATTCCCACCTATACCAGCTAACACCCAGCACAGCAATTCATAGGGGCCCAGCCGACCTTCACAGTGACGCCCAAAGTGTAAGCAGTATCCACACCATTGTACAAATGAGAAAGTCTTAAAGTCCACAGAGGAAAAGACACACAGTCAGATAGGAAGCAAGGCGAGAGTTGGAATGTCTAATTTAGCCTCTTTCTTCTGATGACATCAGATGGCCACCTGCTAAGTAGGGAGTTCTAAAAAGCACTTCCTAAAGCAGTCTGGCTATAAGATATGATTTTCCTGAAGTCTCATTGTCCCCTCCCCCAGAGACCCTGATACAGACTCCCGAGGTGTGGCCCAGCATGCAGCTCCCAGTGATACTGATCCAGTTTCTTTAGTACCTAAACTACCCAGGGGTAACAGGGTGAGTGGGCAGCAGAAAAACCAACAGATTAAGAAAGGATTCAAGAATTTAATGTGTGTGTGTGAGAGAGAGGCCCTTACTTGTTTTGAGACAGGTTTGTTTTTTTAAATATTTATTATGTATACAGTATTCGTCTGCATGTATCCCCACAGGCCAGAAGAGGGTGCCAGATCTCATTACAGATGGTTGTGAGCCACCATGCGGTTGCGGGGAATTGAACTCAGGACCTTTGGAAGAGCAGACAATGCTCTTAACCACTGAGCCACCTCTCCAGCCCTTCAGACAGGTTTTGCTGTGTAGACCAGTCTGGCCTTGAATGAAGAGCTCTACCTGCCTCTGCACCACCACACATTAACCTTATTTGGACTCTAAAACAGGAGGATAAGCATAAAAAATGTTACTCATCAGATACTTCGGAAAACAAGCACACTGCCTGCTGGTCAGCTTTCTAGCTGTCACACTGTCTTGTGGTTATGCTTAAGAGGAAAAGGAAAACCCCTATTGTTTTGAGCTGCATACTGAAATCCTGGTGGATGAGATGACATGCTTGAGGCCTGCAGGTGTTGGAAAGCAAGCAGAGTGTGCACAAAGCCAATCTGCTCAGGACTGAACTGCTGAGGGTTGGGACCGTGTGTAGGGCGCATCATTTTACTTCACGTATTTTAAAATCCCGAGACAGGGTCCTACTGTGTAGCCCACCAGGCTGGCCTCCGACTCTTGACCCTCCTGCTCTGTCTCCTAAATGCTGAGATTACAGACATGTTCTTGCATATCCTGACTCAGCATTTTACCTTTGGGTCTGTTTTGCAGGTCACTGAGATGGTAAAGCAGCGGCAGACTCCAGACAGGGAAGGCTAGCTGAGCAGTGAACCACAGGTTCCCAAATGTGTCACTGCACCAAGGGACTCTAGGTCTATTTCCTTCCAAAGCCCCAGCTGATGAAGGCACACAGTCAGGAGCCAGGGGATTGGAATTTACTTTCTACTCTTCACACCTCTGGGCTGGTTCAAGGCTGCTTGCGCGCTCTGGCCAGCAGAGGGCCGCACAAGGCCCACAGAGGGACAAGACAGTCAGGTCCACTGCAACACCCTGCCCACCTGCTGCGCTTCATCAGGCTCCCACCACCCCAGGGGCTGTGGAACAGAAGGAGAGCAACAAGCTCAGTACTATGGTACCCATGAGTGTGGCAGCATTGCCGCACTCCGGCCCTTCCTACCCTGCCAAACAGCCTCCCCCGCGGCCGCTCTGATCTGCCACTTCCAGAGCCTTCCTTCCCACGTGATGAAAAGGAGAGGGATAGAAAGTGGGAGAAGGCTTGTGGTGGAGGGAGGGATCTATATATATGTGAGAAGACAGAAGAACAGATTGTTGGGGACCAAGAGAGGCAGCAAGCCCACTGAGGCAAACAATAGCGTCTTGGGATGTTAAAAGCAGCTCTGCGGCACAGCCTCCTCCAGTTCCACCTGCCCACACCACCCCAACCCAGTGCAGGGAGGGCAGGAGAGGGAGGTGGTAGTGGCCTGGTTGCTGAGGGCAGGCTAAGTACAGGGAGCAGTGCTTAGGCATTTTTTCCCCACCCTGTTATCAATGTCCTGTGTGGTCAAGCTCAGTTGCCTATCTGCTGAAAGGTGTGCTCACCTTGAGGAATGCACAAAGCCCAGCACATGTGGAATGTGCTTTGATCAAAGAAGTCAACAGAGGCAAAACAGCGGAAGAGGACAACACCTTCACCAAAGCACCTCACAGTTCCCTGTGGGTGCTGAGAGCAGAGTAGGGTATGGGGATACCCTTCCCATTTGCAGGAATGATGCTTACAGAAGCAAACTTGGGGTGCTTTGGGCAGTGCCTATGGCCTGTTGTCTCAGCTGGGCTCACACCTACTGTGCCCTTATTCCAGTAAATCTGGGGCAAAATGGGGAGGCAGGGCTGGCTGAAGGGACAGTCACTAGGAGCTTTTCTCAAAGCTGCTTTGTGGGGCTAGAGGAACAGTTTAGCAGCAGGGTGTGTCCTCAGCACTCAGGAGGTCCTGGGTTCCACCCCAGAACCACCAAAAAAGGGGGGAAAAAAGAGGATTATTATCATCACCTGGGGGACAGCTAACAGCCCTCGGGGCCAATCCTACCCAAGGACTTGGAAATAATACTTTTGGGGGTACAGCTAGGAGATATGAGGTTTATTTCCCCACCCCCACCCCAAGAGCTAAGGCTGATGCTCAGAAAAAAGCAAGCACCTCACTCAGGAAGACCAGAAAACTGTTTTCAGATCTAGGATTGGAAGACAGCTCTCCAGGGACCAGGCAGGAGTTCCCTCTAGACATAATCATGCAAGCCCTAATACCACAATTTAGATTTTCACAAGTTCCTTGTTGTTCTCTGACTCAGGACAGAGCCCATGCCTTTGTTTTGGCAAGAAGACAGATGAAGTAGCCTTTAAAATAATTAAGGGGGCTGGAGAGACAACTCAGGTTAGAGGACTTGGGTTTGATTCATCTTCAAACAATGGTTCACAACTATCTGTAACTACCGTGCCCACTCCCCTGAACCCTTCTGAGAATCTAGAAACTACAGGCTCTGATTTTTCCAAATAGACTCCAGATCTTTAAGCATAATGTACCAATTTAACAGTAGCTTCAGCAGTGCTTGCTTTAACTGTGTGAGTCCACTCACACAGACAATCAAGGCAGCCTTCCCTCCGAGCTGTGTGCCTGCTAGGAGGGAGCTGACTCAGAAAGGCTGCACAGCAGCACATTGACATCCTGACGGATGAGATGATGGGCCCGAAACCAGCAGGCGTTAGGACTGAGCCAACCTGCTCAGAACTGGGACGGCTGAGGTTGGGAGAGTGTGAAAGAGGAGTGTAGGGCAGCTGAGCAGGAGACTGTGCAGGACCACCAGGATTTAAACACCACTACTCCCAGAGCTCTTTCTGAGCCACAGTCCCCTCTCCTTCAAAAAGAGGGCAGTGCTGTCTCTAAAAGGCCTGGCTTCATGGGAACATGTACCATCTTGCTGGATAGAGTGGGCCTCTGAAGCCAGAGAAGGTGCCCTGGGCCTCATGCTTGGGGACAAGGCCAGGTAGAAGCAGCGAACAGCAAAAAATGAGGTGCAATACATTGCCCAGGCTTGATCTGGGGTGAGGCCCATAGATTCCAGCTAGGCTCGCAGGGGAGGCTCTAGATTTCCAACAGTACACGGACCAAAGGGGCTATGGAGCAGTGCTGCGTTCAAGCCCCTTTATGAGAAGGTAAGGAAGGGGGTCTTAATCCCTGGCCTGCCAAACAGCTGGGACAACCTGCCCCCCCCAACAGTGATCAGGCATTCCTACTCAGGAAGGGGACTCAGCCAAGAACCTGGGCCATCTGTATCGGTACACAGTCACCATTACTAACTCCATTTTACATGAAATACCTGAATCATAAGAGGACCCTGGCCAGCACGGTAGGGCTGGGGGTGTGAAGCCTGCACCCTACCATGTTCTGTGGACTACCCATGTCAGAGGAGTGTATCAGAAGACAGACAAGAGCTCAGAGGCTGTAAAATGCTGTCTCTATGTGGTGAGACATTCCCTACAGGGAAGATGTACTCTCTTTCTGAAGAGTGACACCCTTCAGCCAGTGGAGGCTTTAGAAAAGACATGACCTACCTGGGCGGACGGCAGCTCCTCATCACTGCTCTCTGAGGACTCGTCTATGCTCTTCTCTGGGGGTGCTGGTGCTGGGGCCCTGCTCCGGGCAGGTTGGGAGGTACCATCCTTTGGAGGGAACAGGACTTGAATGACCATGTGATAGGGAGGGGAGCCCAGTGGAGGAGGAAACATGGCACCTCTTGTGCCGAGGACAGTGTAGCCTGTCTTTTTTTTGAGACAGATTTCTCTGTGTAGCCCAGGCTGTCCAAGAACTAGCTCTGCACACCAGACTGGCCTTGAACTCAGAGATCTGCTGGCCTCTGCTTTCGGTGGCAGACAGTGTGACATTTCTGCATGAGCCTTTTAGGAGTAGGCTTCATGGACCATGTGGTCTAAAACCACAGAACTTGTCAATCAGTGAGGAAGAGCTGGTGGTGACGCCAACTCAGAGAGGCCCAGGGAGGGCTCTATGCCTCTCAGAATGGGTGGGACTGTCCTCATTCAGCAAGTAGGACCTAGGTTGCCAGTTTCTCAAGAGAAGCTAGAATATCTCAACTTATATGTGACACTTCCTACTTTCTATAAAGTTATGACAGGCCAAACTGACAGGGATCATTTTTTCTGATGATCTCAGCTTCCACCTTCCTAAGGTGCCACCTCAGATGCCATCACCTATTAATTCTACCAGGCTGCATCAACAATGTCTGAGCTCAAACCAGACCTATCACCAGGTCTCTCTGTGTAGCCCTGGCTGTCCAAGAACTCTTTCCCATTCCCTGGGCCCAGGCTTCACTGAACCAGACAGGCCCTCCTTAGACAAGACTGGCAACATAGCCCAAGCTCCCTGTGGCTATGATAGGGGTATCTTTGTAGGCTGGATTCATACACCTTGGCAGAACCTGCCTCGGTTTGCACAGGAGTGCTGTGCCCAGTGCTGTGGAGGCCCTGTGAGCTACAGGAGTGCCTAAGATGGCCTTGGTTTGAGACTTACAGCACATTTTTCATCCAGGGGACATGGGGAGCCCGGGGGTAAGGGATCCTGGAGTTAGAACTTCTATCTGCCCTTCCTTTTCACCAGACCAACATCAGTTTATGACTAAGGTGTTGGTGACAGTGGCTCTCAGGCCACTCACCTTGGCTGGGGTGATGGCCGATGGCATCTCCCCGTCACTGTCGGATTCCTCACTACTGCTCTCTGAGTCCTCCATCTTCCCCGTCTGGGCCTGGGTAGCTGTAGGTCCTGTTTTCTTGGCAGTTCCTGGTTGGCCTCCTTTTCTAGGAGACTCCTTGGCAGGGGCTGAGGCAGCTCTGACCTGAGAGGTCTTCCCTACAGGTTTTATCTGGAGAAACAGCAAGGGGAGAGAGCTTGAGGACCCAGGTAGATTTTGAGGCACACCTAGCTATGCTGATAGGCCTGGGCCAAAACACACCAACCACCATAACTCCAGCTCTGCCTTACCTGGGTTGGCACCTCTTCCTCACTGTCCGACTCCTCTTCACTGCTGCTCTCTGAGCTCTTCCCGGCTCCTGCTCCAGCCACTGGCCCTTTCTGTGCTTGGGTTGCTGGAGCCCCTGCTTTTCCTGCAGCTGGAGCTGATCGCTGGCCCTTTGTAGAGACAGCACTGTTCTGAACAGTACTAGCAGGTGGGTTCCCCTGGATTGAGAAGCGGCAATGGCATTAGAAGAGGAAGGGCACAGGGAAAGTGGTCCTTCTTGATCCAGGTTCTACTGGTGTGTGGCTGTAATAGAGGATACCCTGCTTCTGCAGTGTCATCAATGTTGGATCACTGCTGGGCCCCCTTTAGACTTATCCCATCTTGTTTTGTGGTTTCTGGTTGCACTTGCCTTGGATGGGACCTCCTGCTTTGCTGCAGCACCTACAGTGGTCACTTTCCCAGAGGCAGACACTGGTCCTTTGGCTGGAGATGTCTTAGGAGGGTTGGCTTTGGCCTGAGGAGGTTTCCCCAAGGGCTTGGCCTGGAAGGAAGTAGGGGAATTAGTAAGGTGGAAGGTGACCTGAAACAGCAATAATCAACGGACTCTGGCACTGCACTGATACTCTTCCCAACTAACAGCAATGTGAACTTAAGAAGTCACTTGAGCCAGGTGGTAGTGGCACACATCTTTAATCCCAGCACCCAGGAGGCAGAGTCAGCAGATCTCTATGAGTCTAAGGCCAGCCTGGTCTACAGAGCAAGTTCTAGGACAGCCAGGGCTACATAGTGAGACCTGTCTACAAAAACAAAACAAAACTACAAACCACAGAAGCCAGTTAGGTTTAGTGGGTCTCACTTCCCCTGTATAAAAGGAGTATAATAAAATGCATCTATGAAATTTTTGCAAAAATCAAATAGGAGATTGAATGTTTAACACAGCGCCTGTCACTAACAAACACTCAAATTCTATACTGTAAAACCAGTAGGTATCATCCTACCTAGACAAAACTGTTTTTAGGCTCCCTTTCAGCTAATGTGCTATGTCATTAAACTCTACTTATCAGAAGGGAAGCTGAGCACCATATAAACTCTTCTCCCTGGAATGCCGAGGGAGGTGGAGCTCAAGCAGCCACCTCAGTCCGTGAAGTAGAACTGAGCAGGAGGCAACAGAACAAGATAGAAACTTCATTTCGGGCTTTTGTTTTGTTTTCTGTTTAACTTCATCCTTTTTCCTTTCAAAGATTTTTTTTTTCTTTAAAATGTGGATGGGATGAAAGTTTGCCTGTGCATTTATCTACATATCACCTCACGCCTGGTGCCTGTGGAGGTCAGAAGGAGTCAGATTCCCTGGAATAGGAGTTTCGGACTGTTGTAACCACCACGTGGGAACCAAACCCAGGTCTTCTGCAAAAGTGACATCTCTTCAGATGCTAATTAACCTCATCTAACTACTATCTAAAGAAGTCCTAAAATGTTTGTTAGGGTGTCTAGCTTGTACAAATCCACAGGGGCCAGAGAAAAAAATGAGAAATCATTCTAGAGCATGTGCTGTGCTGGGGATGGAACCCAGGGCTCTGTGGACACCAGCTAAGCACTCTACCACTAAGCTATGGAAGGCCCCAGCCAGCATGAGACAACTGACACTTTCAGAGCAACCCCTTCACTGTGCAACAGTAGGGCATCCAGCAGCACTTCAGGCCCTGACTTATCCAGAGGTCATCTGGTCAGGGTCAAAGTAGCTCCAACCCCCAATGCCCCTCATGAGTATAACAATCAGGACTCAGGGAAGGTCATCTTCATTTCCTGTTTTCCTGGGCCAGGTGGTATGGCTCTTAATTCTGCCACCAGCAGCCCAGACCACTGCCAGTAAGGCAGGTTCCTGGGCAGTAGGTGGGCAGGTGAGGTCCTACCCACACCCACCACAAGGGTGGATTTCTGACAAGAGGGTAGCCAAGGCCCCAGGAATAGCACCACCATTCATGAGGATGGACCTGCCCCTGGCCACTGCCACTTACCCTGCTTGTGGTGCTACAAAAGCCAGCTTGCTTTGCTTTTGTAAGCCTACCTTCTACCTCACCAGGTGACTTTCAGTTCCTCACTGATCCAGCATTCCTCTTAAATATCTGAGGCGCCATGCTTGGCTAGCCTTACTGCTAAACACCCCAGAACAGCCCCACCTTATCCTACTGGGATAGTGTGCACACTACCACACCTGTCCAGGTGGGACCTCCCCTTGAAGGCCAAAGCCACAAAACTCCTGCCCAAAACAATAGTGGGCAGAGTGCACAGGACACATCCAGATCTGTTAGAACCTAGAGATGGGGGCTCAGGAAACAGAGGGCAGGGGAATCTGAGCTCCAGGATTCCGTGCTCCCAGGGCCCAGAACTATCAGATGAGCTATCCTCAGTTTCGGTCCAGGCTGGCTTCTCACTACCTCACCTGTGCTGGGGTCTCATCTTCTTCACTGCTGGATTCTTCCTCGCTGTCCTCTGAGTCTTCCTGAGTTGTAGCTTTGACCTGAGCAACTGCAGACCCTGTCCTCCCAGGGTGCACTAGGGCCACCCCTTGTCCCAAGGCAGCTTTCCCCTGGAGGCCCTTTGCCACAGACTTCCCCTAGAATGTGACAAGAGGATAAAAGGGTCTCACAGGGGCCCGAACTGCCCCACGGGGGACAGCAGGGAGCCACCTGGGCAAATGCAGGCCTCACCCGTACCTTCATGGTACCAGGAGCAGCTCCTGACTCTTCCTCACTAGAGGATGAGGTGCTCACTTGCACAGGGGCAACCATGGTAGATGCAGGGGTGGCGGGGGTGCCCTTCCTAGGGGAAGCCTTTGTCTGTTTTTCCAGAGCTGGTTTGGCCTGTGGAGAAAGTGCAGATGGAGGCTGGAGGAGGCCCCTTGATTCACAGGCCACGTGTTCTGAGATGCAGTTCCTCCTGGCCTCCCTACCAACAGAGAGGAGGGTGTCGACGAGGGCGGCAGCAAGGTTCCTTCCCCCTCTCTGGTCCCCACCTGAGCCGAGGTTGGAGCCGCTGGTGCTGTTTCCTCCTCACTGTCACTAGACTCCTCGCTGCTCTCCAAGTCTTCTGTGCGCCTTTCAGTCTTGACTTGGGTGGTCACAGACCCCACCTTCTGAGGGAGTGCAGTAGTGGCCCTTGTCACCAAAGCCTTTGCCTGGAACGAGACACGTGAGATCATTGGGGAGCCTCAGGGAGACAGTAGAACCTGGAGTGAAGGGGCTGGGGCTGGCAGGGCCGTGTAGACCCCCGTGCTGTGGCTGTGCAAGGGCTTACCTTGGCTGCGGCCACAGCCTCATTGTCGTCAGACTCCTCCTCACTGCTGCTGGCTGAGTCCTCTTCTACCTTTCCTGCTGCCGAGCCTGCCTTCCCAGGGCAGGGTGGATGGGCGCCTTTTCCTGAGGACCCCAGGCTGACAGCAGAAGCAGGTATGACCTGGGGGCTTTTCCCCAAAGGTTTCATCTGTGAGCGACAAAGGGCAAGATCAGGGGAAGACACACTGGTTTTGAAGAGAGGATCACAGCCCTGTCTAGGCAGAGCATAAGGCTCCTGGCCTCACCTGGCCAGGATCTGTGCTTAGGGCCACAGCCACTGGTGTCTTTACGCTGTCGCTCTCTGACTCCTCACTGCTGCTGTCCGAGTCCTCTGGCTTTGCTGCCTGGGCCTGGGCTGCTGCAGGCCCTGAGGACCCCTTGGCAGGAACTGAGGTACCCCTGACCTGAAGGTTCTTCCCGGAAGGCCTCGCCTGCTGTGAGACAGTGAGGAGTGAATCAGAAGAAAGGATGGGGGCCGGATGAGTGCAAAGCTCTGACCGAACAGACAGGCCTGGCAGGTCTAGGTCTAGGCTTCACCTGAGGAGTGGCCACAGCAACTGGCTCCTCATCCTTACTGTCAGAATCGTCCTCACTGCTGCTCTCTATATCCTTCTCTGGTCTTCCTGCCTTGGTCTGGGTGGCTATGGGCCCAAGCTTCTCTTTCTCTGCCGAGATGGGCCCTTTCCCAGAGATCCCCTTGGCAGCAACTGAGGCAGCTCCGGCATGAAGAACTTTTCCAGAGGTCTTTACCTAGTGAAAGAGAAAGAAAAATTCATTCTTTTAAGTTCCTCTGGTGGTGACACCAGGAGAAAACCCAGAGGCTCCCGAGAAACCAGTTTCCCGTCTCCCCTTCAGTGGTGCCCTAGATGCACCAGCCCTCTGGTTCCTTAGCAACAACCAGCTCCATATCCTCTTAGCAGAGACCCTTCCCGTTTCACCTCACCCACACCCTCAGCCCCCAGTGACACCAATATGGTGGCTTTCATTCTGGCCATGGACAGTCTCAGTGTGTAAGAGGTTAAGTCCTTAGCTGGAAAAGTCCGCTCTATGGGTACAGGCACCGGCCTTTGTCTGGCCAGTCCATTAAACAGCTGGCAGGGCTCAGGACAGTGAAGGGATATGCAAAGGTAGTTGTTAAGGCACAGCCTGAACACGGGAAAGAAGTAAAGCTTCCCTAGGCTTCCTAGTGTAGACAGCAACAGGAGCCCAGAGAGCCTCTTCTCCATCTCCTAGATCCAGTTCCCACACTAGCTTCCTTTGTCCATTCTCCCTACTGCTTGCTCTCAAAGGCTCACCATTGCCTCTCGGATTTGGCAGGGTGGCCAAACAAGAACAGAATGTTCTCTCTAGCGCTTGATTGCTCAGGGTCTGGTACGGCTAGAAAAGCTAAGGCGAGAACAAGAACTTAAAACTTCTCAGGATTCACCAGGATCCGTGTAGTGGTTTCAATGAGAACGGCCCCCAGACTCTTAAGTTTGAATACCTGGACCCCCCCACTGATGGAACTGTATGGAACGATTAGAAGGCCTTGTTTGAGAAGGTGTGCCACCAGCTTTGAGGTTTCAAAAGCCATGCCATTCCCAGTTAGCTTTCTCTCTAATTGTGGATGATATAAAAGTTCTCAGTCGCTACTCTAGCCCCATGCCTGCCTGCCACAATGCTCTCTCCCTTGATGGTCATGGACTCTAAACATCTGGAACTGTAAGTACCCAATTAAATTTTCCTTTATAAGTTGCCTTGGTGATGGTGTCTCTTCACAGCAATGGAAAAGTAACTGAAGACAGTATGATAGTACATGCCTGTAACCCTGGACTGCAAGGGGAGACTTAAGATGAAGAAACCGCAGGTCTCTTCCTAGCATGGCCACCTACGTTGAGGACAGTAGTATACTCACCACTATGGAAACCAAGGCAAAAATGCAATCACCAGAGCAGATGTAGGACCTGCCCCCCCAGGAATCTGGGATTCTGGGACAGTGTGGGTCCAAAGGGCCATTTCCAAGTACTAAAGCCCCCTGGCCAGATGTCGTTGTTTTTCACCTTGCACCTTCTTCTCCCTCACCATGAACTTTAGAATAGGTCCTCTTACACAGACAGCATCTAGAGCCCTAGGCAGTGGGCTAACCTGGCTGGGAATCCCAGCAGGGGGCTCGTCCTCACTCTCAGAGTCCTCCTCACTGCTCTCGGACATTTCTGAGCCTGTGCTCCTTGCCGGTGCAGCTGGTGTGCTTTCCTGGAGCTGCGGAGTCACACTCCCTAACTTGGTAGGGCCTGGGGCCGTTTTTGCTGGAGACTCCTTGGCAGGGGCTGAGGAAGCTTTGGTTTGGGCTGGTTTTACTGAAGGCTTCACCTAGAAGCAGGAAACAGAAACAGCAAATGAAGAACCATTTCCCCGTTGCTGTCAAAGGGGTATCAAGCTCATCAAGCAATATGAATGAGAATGGCACCCTTAGCTCGCGTTTGAGTGTTTGAATGCTTGGTTCCCATGTGGTAGAACTGTTTGAGAAGGGTCGAGGTAGGCTTAGGTTTCTAAACTCATGCTGTTCCCAGTGTTCTCTCTCCCTCCTGCTTGTGAGCCCCCAGTTCCTGCTGCCATGCCTTTGTTCCACCATCATGGACTCTAGCCTTATGAAACCCTAAGTCCAATTAGACTCTTAAAAACTTGCCTTGGTGTCTCAGTTATTGTTATTGCTGTAAAGACAGCACAACCAAGGTAACACTTGTAAGAGAAAGCATTTAATTAGGGGCTTACTTACAGTTTCTGAGTGTGGTAGTTTGAGTGTAATTGGTCCCCATAAGTTCATAGGTAGTGGCACTATTAGGAGGTGTGGCTTTGTTGGAGAAGGTGTGGCCTTGTTGGAAGAAGTGGGGTGGGTCACCCTGGTGGCAGGCTTTGAGGTCCCATATATGCTCAAGCCACACCCAGTGTCTCAGACCACTTCCTGTTGCCTGCAAGTCAAGATGCAGACACTCAACTACTTCTCCAGCACCACATCTGCCTGTATGCCACCATGTCGCACCATGATGATTACAAACCAACCCTCTGAAGCTGTAAGCCACCCCAGTTAAATGTTTTCCTTTATAAGAGTTACCGTGGTCATGGTGTCCCTTCACACCAATAGAAACCCTAAGACAAAGAGGTTTAGTCCATTATCATCAAGGCAGAGAGCATGGATGCACGCAGGCAGGCATGGTACTGGAGTAGTTCAGAGCTACATCCTGATCCACAGGCAGAGAAATGGGGTCTGGCATGGATTTCTGAAATTTCTGAAACCTCAAAGCCCACCCTAAAGCAGAGAGAGAGCATGGTTGCACGCAGGCAGGCATGGTACTGGAGTAGTTCAGAGCTACATCCTGATCCACAGGCAGAGAAATGGGGTCTGGCATGGATTTCTGAAATTTCTGAAACCTCAAAGCCCACCCTTAGGGGTGACACAATTCCTCCAACAAGGGCATACCTAATCCTTATAATCCTTTCAAACAGTTCCACTCCCTGGTGACCAAGCATTCAAATGGATGAGCCTATGGGACCATTCTCAGCAAAAGAAAAGTAAACACACATGCTCACTCAAAGGCAGGCAGACTCTTATACTCTTTTTCCCAAAAGGCACAGATGTTCAAGGGCAGCACAAAGGCTTATAGGGCCCTTAGCTACCTTTGGGGCAGACCTCAGCCACCATGCCTATCTATCATCCACTGACACACAATAAGGCCCATCCTGAACTAAAAACTAAAAAGCATTTGTCTGTGGTAGCTATCCAGGGAGAGGTGCCTGGTATCTGCACTGGCACGAGCTTCTTCCTGAAAATTCTTTAGTGTTCCAAAATCCCAACACAACTAAAGTAGCTGGTAGGTCAGTCAGCCCCTGCTCTACTTCTGCATTTCATGCCCAACATGACCCTTCAGCACCAGGTTCTTCCCAAACACCTCACTGCTGCCAGAGCTCCACACTGGCTTCTGGCCCACCGACACAGTATATTTAGCTGGCAGATGTCCAGGAGCAAGGCCCGGAGTGAAGGGATCCAGGTATCCTTATATATTATTATAATTGGGGTCCAACAGCAAGGAAGAAGGTAAGGGGCAGCCTATGGTCACGT
>LOEQ01001858.1:586971-598843 GCA_001685075.1 Bramus lutescens
AGGACCTCTAGAAGAGCAGCCAGTGCTCTTAACCACTGAGCCATCTCTCCAGCCAGGGTCCCAGCTTCTTAACAGTCACTCTCTGTGTTCCTGCCTGAGCCAGAACCCAAATCCTGAGAACATGGGAAGGTGTTGTTTTCAGAACATCTCACTTCCTTCACCCCATTTTGGTAGAATTGCCATTTTCCTTTCTGAAGCTGCACTGTTTCTTCTTTCTGCTTCGAAGCCAAATGTAAATGTCACTTCTTCCACAGTGTTTTTCTCTGAGGCCCCAAGCTTCCCACCATGGCCAGTCATCTCTGCTTGGTCTGGAGAGGAGGCCTCTTCCTCCGGGCACTCCTTTCCAGACACGTGCTACCAAAGGACTAGCCAGGAGGGGGCAGTACACAACCAAAGAAAGGTCCTTGAAAGGTCAAGGTCACTAGGGTCTGTCTAGTCAACTGCCTGATAGGGAGTGTAGTGGGCGGCTGGATTCAGCCCCAAGGCCACACCTCTGGGTAAGCTGGGTCTTCTCCCTTGGATTTTGATTTGTTTGCATCTCTGTGCAGTTGCTGGGTTGGGCTAGTTCAGTGTTTCTGAAACAGTGTAACTTCAGGAGAGAAATAGATGGACATATTTAAATGGAAGTCATTATGTATTTATTTTAATGCATATTAGACAAAAAAGAACCAGCACATCAAACCTGTTATTTTGAAGATATTATTGCTTAGGATGGTGCTAAATAGACATTCAAGTAAAGAAAAAAAATCCAGTGATTCAATGTAAAAGAAAGTACCAATTAAATAATAGTGCACACAGAAAGCCAGCAGTGAATGGCTGTGATCATCATGGGTCTACCTTCAGCTTCTGGATGCTGTGATCCTCTGCAGGGATGTCTGTCTTTGGTGGGGGTGGAACAGGGGAAGGAGTTGCCTGAGGAGCTAGGGATGCTGGTCTTGGTGTAGAAGGGCAGGAGCTTAGCAGCTGTACCTGCTGTGTCCCCACCCCAGACCCTCCTCCACCTGTGTGTGGAGGGGTGAATGCTCGCTCCCCTCCGCCTCCTTTCTCGGCTTTCCTGTTGTTACCAGGGAGTGGGAGGCTCAAAGGGGCTGCATTCTGGAAGCTCATCTGCTCCCTCATTCTCACTCAGCACCCTGCTTGGCATAAGCTATTCAGGGAGATGATTAGCAGAGCTGCGGAGAAGCACTGGGGCTGAGGGGAGGGAAGAGGTAGACAGTGTTTTCCTGAATACATGCACACCCAACCTGAAACGACTGTCTAATGATCCCCAAGCTTGGCTGTTGAGTGGAATCTCCAAGCTACCCAGTGGAAATGCAATTTCAAAGTTCCACCGTGGCGGTTCTGATCCTGGGTCCCCTGTATCTGTATTTTTAACAGCTCCCTAGGCAATTTGGAGGCTTCTGGGTTTGGAACCACTACGATCATCAGCATATCTCCTTTGTGCACGAGAAGAGGATCAGAGAGGTTGTGCCACTGATTGAACTCAGCAAGTCAGTAGCAGTTACCCAGACACAGAGCGCTCCACTGCCAAATGGAGTTTGTTTCCATTTTCCTGGCGTCTGGCCTGGTCAAGGACTTTCTCAGCCACCTGCTGAAGAGGCCAGAGGGGTAATGAGAAATGGTGATGGGGAAAGGTGTTTGTGGGGGTGCCAGTAGAGGCGGTGGCTAAGAGGTATAGCTTTCTCATAGTGGCTGCCAGGCTACCAAAGGCAAGAGTCAGTGTATCAGTGTGTGTATACCACTCAGGACTGGGTTTCACTTGGGATTTTTACAGTGCAGAATTCAGACTAATAAGTAGGTGACAAATTCTAGGAGGAACTCTCTCTTCTTTCCTTCCTTTCTCCTTCTTTTTGTTTGTTTGTTGTTTTTATTATGCTTTGTTTGTTTGAGATGGAGTCTCACTATGTAGCTCTGGTTGTCCTGGAACTCACTATGTAGACCAGGCTGGCCTTATCCACCCGCCTCTGCCTTCTGAGTGCTAGGATAAAAGGTGTGAGCCACCACTGTCAGCGCTAGGGGAACTTTCTAATATAATGATCAGCGGCCTAGAAGACAGTTAACCCGGGACAACTGATCTGCTCCCTACTACATATTAAATCATGAGATATTTGACATATTTTGAACCAAACAATTGTAACAAGGAAGCTGCTAACAGATCCCCATGACCCAGATTATGAAGAAAGATGTTAAAGGTAACGAGGACCTTCTTGTTCATTCCCTTCTCTGCTGCCCAGAGAGGCTCACAGACAACTTTCTCTGAGGGTGAAGGAACCATTCCTATGGCTGGACTCACACTTCTGTGGCTTATGGGTGTGCTCATGAAACAGAGACAGTATTGCTTTCAGATTCTTTTCTGCTTTTTTGTACATGACATAATGCATAATGAGCCTTCTCATTTTCACCCCACGTTATGTTTGGAATTCATCTGTGATGATGTGATAAGCTCCAGCAAATAATTTATTCCCAGTATCCAGTTGATTGTGTGCAAGCCACAGTCAGTTTATTAATCTGTTCTCCTGTGGGTGAGCATTGAAGCCGTTTTTAATTCCCCACAATAAGAACCACCCCACTGGGACTACTCCCTACGTGTGTCCTGCGTGGGCCTGGAGAGGACTCATGTGAATGTCTTGGGTTCATCCCTGTGGCCCAGCTGCTTCTGCTGGTGTGTGACAGGTTTCAAACTGTTTGGCACCCTGATGAGTCAAGTGATTGTGGTTCTTGTGGGTTTTATTTTTTTGAAGCAGGGTTTCAGGCTGGCCTTTGAAATCCCTACTTGCACCTCCTAAGTGCTGAGATGACAGCACTCACTCACTCACTCACTCACTCACTCACTCACTCACTCACTCACTCACTCACTCACTCACTCACTCATTCAAGTTTTCATTGTTGTTTGAGACAGGGTTTCTCTGTGTAACAACACTGGCTGTCCTGGAACTCACTCCATAGACCAGGCTGGCCTCAAACTCACAGGGATCCACCTGTCTCTGCCTTCCAAGTGCCAGGATTAAAGGTATGCACCACTATGCCTGTCTGTGTCTTTCTTATTGTCTTTTTGACAAGGAGGAGACTTTATCTTGGGTTCTGTTGCCAGGATATTCGGCCAGTTTGTGGCTTGGCTTTTCTCTTTTTGTTTCCTTTTAAAAATAAAGACAACTCTTAAGAGCTGGGTGTGGAGGTGCACACCTTTAATCCCAGTACTCACTAGGCATAGGCAGGTGGAGCTCTGTGAGTTCAAGGCTAGCCTGATCTACACTGGGCATTTCAGGATAACCAGGGCTATGTGCAGAGACCATGTTTCACAATAGATGAATAAGGAGAGAGAGAGAGAGAGAGAGAGAGAGAGAGAGAGAGAGAGAGGAAAATGAAGTCTTATGTATTCCAGTCTGGCCTTGAACTTCTAATTATAAGACTGTATCCACATGCCTCTTTGTTACTTTCTTTCTTCCTTCCTTCCTTTCTTTCTTTTTTCCCCTTTTCATTTGGTTTTTCAAGACACAGTTTCTCTGTGTAGCCCTGGCTGTTCTAAAACTTGCTCTATAGGCCAGACTGGCCTCAAACTCAGAGATCCTGTCTGCTTCTCCCTCCTGAGTGCTGAAATTAAAGGGGTATGCCTCCACTGCCCAGCTACTGCTTGTTTTCATACACAAAGCATTAGTGTCTTCTTTAATATATATAATATATATATGGGTGTTTTGTCTGCATGTATATCTGTATACCACACATATGCCTGGTACCTCAGAGGCCAGAAGAGGGTGTCAGATCTCCTGGAACTGGAGTTTTAGATTGTTGTGAATTGCTATGTAATTTCTGGGAATTGAACCCAGGTCTTCTGGGAGAGCAGCCAGTGTTCTTAACTACTGAGCCATCTATCTCTTCAGCCCCATGAATGTCCTCTGTTGTGGTGTGAGACATTGTGATCCTCACGAAGCTGGGGCTATTTGACCGTGTGGTATAGTCAGGAGTGGAGCTGAGTGAGTTACTGGCAAGTGAGTTTGGGTGAGCTGTTTTTCCTCTGGGCTTTAGCTTCCTGACTAATGAACCAGGGACAGGAACAGCACCCAGCTCCCAAGGATGCCAAGAGGCTGTAAAGGTAAGGTCGAGGGAGCACTGACACGTCCACAGAAAGCAGGGTTCACACAAAGCCTTGAGAGAAGTTGCCACCTGAGAGCCATCCAGGGCAACATCCCCATCTTGATTTGCCCTGATGGGTTCAAGGGTTCCCTTCTGAACTCAGCTTAGGAGGCACAGACCCATTTGGACAGACATTGGTGACCTCTCTGGAAAGCAAGGTAGGAGGAAGGTGCGTTCATGACATCTACATAACCCACTTGCTCAAGCTCCTTGGTCACCTGTGGTGGCATGCTTGAGAGAGTATCAGGTGGCTCCAAGGAAAATATCTGGGGAAAGAAAAGGACACATATGCCTGGTCACTTCCATCCTATCCATGCTAGCCCTCACACACCCTTGTCACTTCTGGGCACAGCACACGCCATATTGGGGCACGAACAAGCTGGGGATAGGGTAGACAGAAGGCTCTAGGGTCAGCAGCCTCTTGGACAATGTTGCAGAACCTACGGTCAATAGGTTTCCTGGACCCAAATTAGACTGCTGCCACCACCTCTGGGTGGTCAGCCTTCTCAAAGGGAGGAGAATGCCGCACTTGGTTAGCCTTAGCAAGGACAGTTGTTTAAAATGGAATCTATGCACAAATGGGTGTAGAGATGAGTGACCTCCTGTCTTTCACGCCGTCCCCTAGCCTCCCAGCAGGAAAGCCGTGCTACCAGAGATTGTATATACGTGCTATATAGCATCCGTGGGGTGTGCTATAAATTCACAGTAAACCTTGCTTATTTTTACCCTCTTGTCTTTTCTCTTCTGAATTTAGCAACTGGAATACAATAGGCATCAGAAAATGAAGCACGGACGAGTGGGATGGGTGGTGGATGGGACCCCTGATGCCCATCCAGGTTCAAGCTCTGATACCCTGCATTTCTAGATTCATCCCTGCCCTCCAGAGTATCTTTCTCTTTCAGAGTTGAATAAATCTAGGGCTTCTTGACCCTGGCGTGGAGCCATAATGGGGGAACTAAGAGAACCAGGCAGCTGAACAGCTTAATTGTCATTTCCACCAGCCATGGTTACCAGGGAAACTTGATAACTGTTAGATTGAGGAGGGGCCTCTGGGCAATGTGAAGCTGCAAGACAGAATCTCAGAATGAGGAGGGGGAGCTTCCTACAAGTTCTTCAAGACTTTAATTTTTAAAAAATTTCCTTCAGTGATAATCTGAAGCAATTAGGTATTATTTTTGGATCATTTTGACAATCTACCTTATATATAAAACATCCCTTGGTCATGTGATGTGGAAATCATGTTGCTGTTTGTATTACAGTCATATTAGCACCAGAGTCTGCAATGGATAGATTCCCCCCCCCACAGTAAACTGAGATTTTGATGCTAATCAAATTGAGCAAGTTTGTGTGCGTGTAAGACTGCGTGTGTGTGCATGTGTGTATATGTGTGAGTGTGTATATGAGTGTATGTATGAGTATATGTGTTTGAGTGTATGTGTGTATGTGAGTATATGTGAGTTTTTTTTGTGTGTGTGTGTGCATGTGTGTGTGTAGACTGTATGTGCATATGTGTATGTACCTCTGCTAATGTATGCAGGGGTCAGAGGTTATCACTCTTTACCTTATTTTTTTGAGGGAGTATCTCTCCCTGAACCTGGGGTTGCCTCTTTGTTTTGTTTTTACCCCAGATAGGTTTGTAGGCAGCAAGCTCCACTGATTTCGGTCTCTGCTCCTTACAGTGATGCTAGAACATGCCAGGTTTGTTCCCTGGGTACTGGAGTCCAAGCTCAGTGTGACTGTACAACCATACCACAGTGCTACCCCTCTAGCCACGTTCTTATTTTTTTTCTAATTTTATTTATTTATTATTTTATGTGCATCGGTGTTTTGCAGTGGGTGTCAGGTCCCCTAGAACTGGAATTACAGACAGTTGTGAGCTGTCATATGGGTGCAGGGAATTGAACCCAGGTTCTCTGGAAGAGCAGCCAGTGCTCTTAACCACTGAGCCATCTCTCCATCTCTTTTCTTCTTTCTTTTAATGGATACATAACAATGTGCAGTTATGCATACTAGTGGATGTTATGTTACATTGAGTAGGTATTCAGATTTTGGTCTAAGATCTTTAAGATTCCTGAACACACTCTGAAAGAATTCTTCAAAGAGAGTTTTTCGAAGGCTCCTGTACATTATTCAAGTTGAGAAATCCCAGAAAGGACGAGAGGCCCCATGTGAGGGCAGGGCCTCCATTATAGTTGCTGGGTGGCATATACCTTTAACCCCAGCCCTTGGAAGGCAGAGGTAAGCAGATTCTGTGAGTTTTAGGACAGCCTGGTCCACATAGTGAGACACTGTGTGGTGTTTTGAATAAGAATGGCCCCTGTAGGCTCATATATTTGAATGCACAGTTACCAGGGAATGGAAGTGTTTGAAAGGACTAGAAGGATTAGGAGATGTGGGCTTGTTGGAGGAAGTGTGTCATTTGAGGGTGGGCTTTGAAGTTTTAAAAACCCACGCCAGGCCCAGGCTTTCTCTCTGCCTGTGGATCAGGATGTAGCTTTCAGCTACTTCTCCAGCACCGTGAACGCTGCTATGCTCCACATCATACTAACTGGCAGACCTCTGAAACTGTGAGCAAGTCCCCAATTAAATGTTTTCTTTTATAAGAGTTGCCTTGGTCATGGTGTCTCTTCACCACAATAGAACAGTGACTTAGACACCCTGTTTCAGCAAAAAAAAAAAAAAGAAAAGAAAAAAGATTTCTTTCTTTCTTTCTTTCTTTCTTTCTTTCTTTCTTTCTAAGAAAACAAGAACAAAAACCAACCAAACAAAAAACCCCAGGGCTCCAGTTGCTTTCAGTCCAGGATACCATGAGTGTAAAATGGGACTGTGTGCATGTGTGTGTGTGTGTGTGTGTGTGTGTGTGTGTGTGAAGTTCTCTTTATCAGCATGTTCAGCTCTATTTTCCAAATGTGGATAAGAAGCCTTGAGGAGGGGAACTGATATCTCCACCACCATCACCCAGGCTTCTTGTCCTCTGCTGCCAGGGGCAGTGGGTCACTAGCAGTAATGCTGGATTCTATTTCTGGAAAATTAAGAATAACAACCCAGGAAGAGCCTGTCAGCATTTGGGCAAACATATTACATTTTTATTTGTTAAAGAGATTAAATTAGCAAAACCAAACAAATAAATGAGCACCCTGCATTCCCCACAGCCATACCCCTCTTCTTGAGCAAAAATAAATTGGTTCTCAGGTGAAGGGTCAAGGAAGAGGCATGAAGTGTCAAGACACTCAAGTCCTTCAGGGCTGAGCACCTGGGCTACATTTTGCTACATGGAAGTGCCCCTTTATTGCTGCATACAGTCACTTGGAATGTGGCTTCATGGTGGGGTCACCTAGGGTATGGTGAGGGCTCCAGAAAGCAGGGGCCGTGTCTGGTCACTGCTATTTCTCACAAGCTCATCTCTGCACTTTGCAAATACATCTGAACCAAAAACAAAAGGGCAAATTAATGAAGTCACATTCTTTGCATTTAAATATTTAGACTAGTGAAGACATTCAAGTGACCAAGGCAGGAGGATTGAGAGTTTGAGGCCAGCGAAGTCTATATAGTAAGTCCTAGATTATCCTGGATAATAGCACGACCCTGTTACAAAACAACAAACAGATCAGAGGGATCTCAAAGAAGGTGCATTTCTCACATCCAGGTTTATGTCAGGGAACAAGGGAACTCCAAAGTGATTCCTGGTCCAGACTTCAGGGATCAGGGAGGGGCCACCTGGAAGCTACAGTTGGCCTCAAGAGACCAGTGGCCTGATTTGTTAGATCTTCCATAGGTCAGACTCTGTGCTACTTGCTGGGGGTTCCAAGCAAAAACAGTCCTGATACCTAAGAACTCACAGTAGTGGAGGACTTAGGCTCTAGAGTCACCGGATCAAGTGCCAGCTCCAAACAACATGCGACCTTGGGTGTGTCCTGTCTTCTCTTTGAAGTAATACCAGGAGTAGTTAACTGCTAACCCAAGTGAGAAATAAGATGTAACCCTAAGGCACAAAGCACCAGCCCGGAGAGCCTGGGACTGGGCCCCCTGAAAGACAGACTGCACTCTTCCATCTGCCCTGAATCCCCGAAGGGCATGTGTAAGCTGGCAGCAAGAAACAGCTGGGGCCCATGTCTCCCATCGGAAGAAGCCAGGTTATTTATAATGGTTTAGCTATTGCGGTTGTTGGAGTTGCTCCTGTGAAAAACACTGAGGCTATGACTAACCTTGTGCACTCCTCTTGTGCATGTGAGTCAGGGTTCCTCCAGGGTGAACACAACAATAAACAGCAGGAAGTAAGGGATCCAGGGAACCAGGTAATAGCTATAGCCTGTGTGTGTGTGGTGCGTGGACATGCACACGTGTGCACACATGCTTTCTGTGGTCATGTTAATCTTCTAGAGAATCAAGGGGACCTTGAGAGGATGCCCAGAGAAGCGGCTGAGTGAAGGAGACTGAAAGTAACAGTTCTTTGGCAAGTGACATGGAAGCATTTCAAAGTAGAAAACATTAATGTTGTTAAAAATCACGAGCACTAGTGAGGTGGGATGCGTGGATATTATCTTGGAAAGAAGTTACTATGTGTTAGGAAAGGGTCACCAATCTACAAGATAATAGTGAATTGCTTTCCAAGTTACTTGCTCCTCTCCGTATTCCTTCCAGCTCTGGATAAGCATCTGCTGAGCTACAAACCCTGTCAGCACTTGGTATTATCTGGTTCCTCACTTTCTTGCCAACCTAGTAGGTGTAAAATGATATTTCATAATTATCTTAATCTTCATCTCCCTGAATCTTAATAGGACTGAACATCTTGAGCCAGGCTTGCTAGCACAGGATCCTGGAACCCTAACATTTGGAAGGTGGAGGCAGGAAGAGCAACAGTTCGAGGCCAACTTGGGCTATGTTAAGGTAGAAACAAGGAGTCTGGAGAGATGGATGCTCAGTGGTTAAGAGCACTTGCTGCTCTTGCAGAAGACCCAGGTTTGATTCCCAGCACCCACATTGCAGCTCACAGTCGTCTATATTGTAATTCCAGTTCTAGGGGATCTGACATCCTCTTCTGCATTCTAAGGGCATTGCATGCATGCACATGGTGTACATACATATATGTTGGGTACTGCACATAGGTTGTACCCATACATGCCAGCGAAGCACTTGTCTTAGTTTGGTTTTTTTTTTAATTGCTTTGAAGAGGCATCATGACCACAACAACTCTTACAGAGAAACATTTTATTGTGGGGGGATCACTTACAGTTTCAGAGGTTCAGTTCATTATCATGACAGGAGCACATGGTGGCATGCAGACAGATACGGTGCTGGAGCTGAGAGCCCTACACCCTGTCTCGGAGGCAACAGGAAGTCAACTGACTGTCACCCTTAAGGAAGCTTGAGCAAAGGAGCCTCCACGGTGACACACTTGACCAACAAAGCCACACCTCCTAATAGCGCCACTCCTTCTGGGGGCCATTTGCTTTCAAACCACCACAGCACTCCTATACACAAAATAAAAATAAAATACTGAAAAAGCTCAAGTCAGCTGGGCGGCGGTGGCACACACCTTTAATCCCAGCACTCGGAAGGCAGAGGGAGGTGGATCGCCAAGTCTGAGGCCAGCCTGGTCTACAGAGGGAATTTCAGGACAGCCTGGGCTACACAGAGAAAGCTTGTTAAAAAACAAAACAACCCAAACCCACAGAAGCTCAAGTCTCTAGCTCTGCAGAATATTCTGCTGCGTGCTGTAGACCTGTAACAACACAGAACACAAGGTGAGGAGAAGGTTTTAGTCACAGCAGAGTCAGACCTCACTCTGGCCTTACTCAAACAGGTATCCTTTTAAAGCTTCAGTCTACCATTGAGGATCTAAGTTGAGTGCAGTGTTAATCTGTTCACAGGTGTCTAAGGCATCATGTGAGATAATGGGAGTCAAGAATAGAGACATTTGTTTTTTTAAAGACATTTTTATCTGGGTATGAAGACTCACACCTGTAAACCAGTCCTCAGGAGGCTGTGGTAAGAGGATTGTCATGTGCTCGAGGTCAGCCTTGGCAACACAGCAGGACCCAGGATACCCAAGGCTACAGAGTGGGACCCTGTCTCAAGTAAATAAAAAAAACTAAGTTAAATAAATGAACGGGGCTGAAGAGACGGTTCAGGGGGTAAAGGGCCTGCTGGGCAACCATGAGGACCCAAGTTAGTATCCTAGGTATTCCTGTAAAAGCTAGGCATTGTGGTGTAGACTTATAACCCCAACATTGAGGATGGGGCAGAGATAGATCCTGGGAGATCACTGGCCAGCCAGTCTAACCAAAACAGTGAACTCTAGATTCAGGGACAGACCCTGCTTCAAAAAATAAGGTGGAGAGTAATAGATAAAACAGATGTCAATTTCTGGCTTCTACATGTACACTCAAGTGAGCACACACACATATGTGCACATACACATAAACTAATAAAAAAGATAGGTAGGACCAGTGAACTAGATGGCTTATTGGGTGAAGGCACTTCCCACCATGTCTAATGACTTGAATTGAGGACCCACATGGTAGAAGAATAGAACTGATTCCTGTAAGCTGTCCTCTGGCAGGCAAGCTAGGACATGTGCACACATTCCCCCTACATACAAACAATAAATAAATGTAAAAAAAAATAAACAGGGAACTGAGAGATGGCTCATCAGTTAAGAGCACCTATTATGCTTACGGAGGACCAGGGTTTGGTTCCTATCACCTACAAGGTGGCTCACAACCATCTGGAACTCCAGTTCTAGGGGATCTGGTTTCTTTTAACCTCTGAGGGCATCATTTCCTCACATAGTAAGCATGCATACATGCAAGCAGACACACTTAAGACATATAAAATAAATCTTTTAAAAAATTAAACAAAGACCATTAAAGAAGGCTCTGGTGAGTAGGAGCAACCAGCTGACATCCTGGAGGCAGAGAGCATCAGTTCCTAGCTAGGGTGAATGCTTTCTTCCTTCATCATCTCCTGTCCACTCCTCAGCTTCCTACTGACGTCTGTATGCCTTAGGCCACCCCAGTAGTTACTAGAAATCCAAACTCATGCTCTTTCAGCTCTCAGGAGAAGATGATGGGTACTCTAGTTTGGGGCTTTCCCTAGAAGGCCTGTCATTGAGACTGCTGGACCAGCAAGTGACTGTGGGCTGGGCTGTCCTGGTCCAGCCATAGTGCCTAATGAGGAGGTTCTCAGTTCTTCTCCCTGGACCTCTAGCGTCACATTCTGCTCCTGCTCCAAGGTAAAAGAAGGTCAGCCTGTACAGGATTTCCCTAAGCACGCAGTATGAGACATTTGCTACATGATAGTGGGTGAGTAGACTCTTAGGGGAGGTGCTTGTCAGGTCTGGAAGTATCAGGCACTGGGCCAGGTGTTTTACAAACAGGATCCGTTGGCTTCCTGTAGTAGCTGTGAAACAGGAGCTGACCGCTACTCACAGGTAAGGAAACTAAGGCTTTGTGAGCTTAGGTCTGTCACCCAAGATCCCTTAACGGGCAAGTGGCAGATCCATCTTCAAATCCAGGGAACATGTCTACAGAGCCATGTTTGTTATCAGCTTCAGGAACACTCCTGGTGACAGTTGCGCCATGGGCTCTGGGAAAAAAGAAGGAAGCAGTCTGACTCTTTTCTTTTTTTCTTTCCTTTCCTTTTCTTTTCTTTCCCCCTCCCTCCCTCCCTCTTCTTTCTCTCTCTTTCTTTCTTTCTTTCTTTCTTTCTTTCTTTCTTTCTTTCTTTCTTTCTTTCTTTC
>LOEQ01001858.1:602129-618239 GCA_001685075.1 Bramus lutescens
ATGATCTGCAGGCTTCTTGGCCAGCAGCAGGAGTTGAGCCAGAGTATTTCCTAGCAGAACTATAGGGAAAGGGAAGGAGGAATGAGAGGCAGAGTGGGAAAGTCAACCTGGAAGCAGGGCCATTGGGGATCACCACCATGGAGACCAGCAGTTCAGGATCAAGGCTGCAAGCAGCATGAACAATCTGCCTACCCTGTGCTACTTGGGGAGAGCCTGGTGTCTCAGAGGGGCCACCTGCGATAAATACATACCTCTTTCCTGGGAGTGATGGATATATACTCTTCATGTCTCTATCCTCTGGATTGAAGAATGAATCCTAAAGTCTTTCAGCAGTCAGTCCTCAGCGGGAGGGTTCCATCCCCTGGGTGCTTTGCAACTGGCGATGCTTTGCTACGCTAATAAAAATAGATGTCATTTGTGGGGCAATTCCGTGTACCAGGCACCATGCTAAACACTTCACATCCATCATTTCAAATACTGTCAGATCCACAGGAGCAGGAACGGGGTCTGTTCTGTCTCGCTTTTACATCCCTAGGGCCTAACACAAGGCTGACACAGTAGATACCTAATGCATATTTATTGCCTAAACAAACAATCCTGCCTATTATCCATGTTTTATAGACTAGGAGCTGAGTCTAAGACAGCTAAGTGACTTAGGTTACTAAGCCATTGGGATGGGAAGGCAGCATTTAGACCCAGGCCTGATTCCAAAGTCTATAAAGGTAGTTACGCTCTGCTGTCTCCACCCTTGCTATTTGGTCTGGTAAGCGGCATTATTGGCATCACCTGGGACACGCAGGATCTCAGATCTATTGAATCTGCGTCTACACAGCAAAAAGGTGACTCAGATATACATTAAAGTATGAGAAGCACTGACTCCTGGGCTATTCCACTCCCACAGGCTCCCAGGGAGTCTGTCCTTGGCAGCCAGGCAGCCTCAATGCCTCAATCAAACTGCACTTGATAGTTGAAGCCTTTGTCCTTTGCCACAGACCACTGAGTGGAACTGGAGGGCTGGCAGCTTTGACTTCAACCTTTACAATGATTACACTTAAAGATCAATAGTGTATTTCTTCTTCCTTCCTTCCTTTTTTTTTCATGAGTTTCTCTGTGTAGCCCTCCCTGGCTGTCCTAGAACTCGCTTTGTAGACCAGGCTGGCCTCAAACTCAGAGATCTACCTGCCTCTGCCTCCCAAATGCTGGAATTAAAGGTGTGAGCTACCACCCCCCAGTTTATTTTCACCTTTTCAATCATGCATGTCTATCCGGCTTCTACCACCCACAGGCACATATTCCTAGGAATTGAAGCAGGGTTTTCTAGCTGGTGGTCTTGTCTCTGAACAGGAACACCTTAGTATGAGATCCTGTGGGGGAGATGTTTTGATTCTCCCTTCTTCTGCATCCAATTACCAAAGGTGTGGGGTTTCAATTTACACTCTGTTTATTGTAAACAGATTATTTAATACAGTGATTATATTCAGAAACAATTCCCACATGACTTAAGAGGCTTTGCCTGCTTGTGTTTTATAGCTTATGGGTTTTAGTCTTTCAAAACATTGTAAAAACTGCTTATCCAGCAAAAGAAGTCGAGAAAGCGGTTTATTTCACCCAAGTTCCCTTTGGCTTCCTCTGTCCCTGATCAGCTCCCCAGGCTGTTGGCCTCATTGTGTCATTGTGGCCATCAAATCTCTAGTCTCTTGCTGGAGAATTCAAGTCCCAGTCTGCTCCAGCGGTGCTGGACTTCTGCGTATGAGTTTACCTCAGCCAGCTGCCAACTCCCGTCAGCACATGGAGGTTGTGCATCAGACATGGTCCGTTTTGTGTGGAGAGAAGTCAGTAATTTGTGTAGACTCTCATGAGGTCTCTGCTTGCCTTAGTTGCTCCTGCCTCAGAGCTTCCACGGTTGCCCTGTCTCTCTTGCTGGATCTGAGTTTACTTGGATTTATGTTCTCCGCCAGACAGTGGCAAGTCAGGGAGACAACCAGTGGTGCTCACGACAGACATTCTGCTGTTTGGAGTCTGAGGTCCTCTTGCAAATAGCATGGCAAAGTGCTTCTTCGTGCCAACAGACTCCGACGTCATTGTCATTTTGCAGACTGTGCTTGATGCCTGCACTATTTTCTAGACCTCTGAAGATGCTCAGGCCCTGCTTGTTTGTTCTACGGATCTGCAACTCACGGTTCAGACAAGATCATAAGATAGTAGAAAAGACACCAGATAACAAGAGAAGATGCATCCTTGGAGATGATTAAGTCTCTGCCCTCTGTTTCCTAGGCTTCCAGAAGAGATGTGACTGGCCCAAGGAGATCCTGTCAGCGTTGGGACTGTGCAGCAAGGGCTCTGATTCCACGCCTGCCTGCCACAATCCCTCTGTAGTCTCAGCTTTACAGACATTTCGAGAACTGTTTGTGAAGCCAGAGATCAGGCAAGGCAAACAGCTGAGAAAGAAGCAAGGAGGCTTTGGATCTGAAACTTGCTTTATTTACCAAAATAAAATAATAAAACCCTGTCCTCTCTCTTATGGTTATGTTTCTCTGTCTCTGTCTTCTCCCTGGCTCAGTTTTCAACCACGTTGATGTTACAGTTTGAGCCTGAAAAGACAGAGGACTTTTATTCTTGGAGCATAAGGCTAAAGAGCATGGATTTGATTGCACCTGACCACAATCTCAAACAGTAATAAGGGAATTTCTCACTCCACCACTGAAGTATGCATGAATTCATTTGCTTACTAATATATATTTATTTTTATAGTATATGTATGGATGTTTTGCCTACATGTATGTTTTGTACCTCATGCATGGAAGCCAGAAGAGGGCATAGGATCCCCTTGGAACTGAATTACAGACAGGTGCTAGGAATTGAACCTGGTCTTCTGGATGAGCATTCAGTATTTTTAGCCCTGAGCCAGCCCTCCAGCACACCGGCAGTGATTCAGTGAGCCGTGTTTCTGTGTCGGCACTGAGCTGGGCTGAGGAGTGGCAGTTGGTATGTATGTGGATGAGTCTGTTCTCTGGCTACGCACAGTCTATGAGGCGAAGGCTTCACCTGCCCTAGGTGGTAGAGCCACCTGCCTCTACTCTCGCAATGGCAAGTCTGGCAGGGTCTTCACTGAACCAGCCAGCATGGCGCCCCTCTATATGATCACCTCAGCGGTGGTGGGCATGAACGCACTCACGGTTCCCAGTGCCAGCACCGAAAGGAATTTAGAAGTCATGCTCTTCAATCGATTTATTCCATGTGTCTACATATGAAGTATGTAAATGTTTCAAGGCCCAAAGAAGCCAAGGGAATGACCCAAAGTATTCAGTGTATCAGGCACCCAAGTAGGACCTTCATCTGTGTCTCGTGCTGCCCTTGAGAATCACATCAGAAAGGGGAGGGGTGGGCAGAATGAAAGATTGGAGGATGGGGGCAGGGTGCAAGGCAGTCCTGGTTTCTATGGCAACAAAGAGAGGCTACCTTGGTGGGTGGCTGAGGTTACTGTCATGGAGAGGTCGTGAAGCCAGGTCCTAAAACTGAGCCATGGCCATGCCTGATGCCTGGTCTGATTTCTTGCAGAGAAATGAAAAAGAAACATGGTTGACGAATTTATGGAGTGCTTGTGTGTCTCTCTCAGCCGTCACCAGGCGTCCCGCCTTCTATGGGAAAATGGTTGTACATCCTGCCCTTCCTTACAGAATCACCAGGTTAAAGGGTGACTGCTGTTGTCGTAGCAATCACACAGATGCCATCTGAGAAACATGCTAAAGAGAGCTAGGCACCAGACTCAGCTCTTGCTGGGGTCACAGCACACATCACACAGCACAGTGTGTGTCCTTGAAGAGACCTTAAGGAGACTGGGCCACACAGGAGTCACTTGCCTGAGGTCATGTAAAGAGCCAGGGCTAGGTGGGATTAGAACCTAGGTCGTCCTGCCTAGAAAGCAGGGTCTGTTCTTATACCATTCTCACTCTGGCTCAGCAGCCAGCTCCATGAGGCCATACGCACAGTCTGGAATCTCTAAACTTGTACTGAGTAAGCATGTGCTGTTTCCATTACATTCCATACTTGACTTGGGGGGGTCAAGGGTCAGCACTCCAGAGCTCTTTCCTCACAGGCAAAAGTGTCAACCACAGGCCCAGTTGTCTCCTAACCTCATGCTAACACAGGTGCCTTCTTCTTGCTGAGTCCCGGGGTATCTTTTGGGCCACTGCAGTCTCCAGGGTCTTGGCCTTGAAGGTTTGTAGCTTCCTAATGTGGAAGGAGATAAGCAGGGAGAACCCCGAGTTAACCCCAAATCAACAGACGGGTTTTGCCATCATGCAAAGAAGAAGAGGAACCAGCTGCACTCTAAGGAGGCTGTTTGAGAGTTCAACTTCCTTTGCCTAGACAGCTGAGAGGCACTTTTTGCCTGGTGGAGGGATACACTGTGTGGTGAACATGAACTTGAGCATGCCGGGATGGCACTGAGAAACATGAAATCACTTCTTGAGAGAGTTGCAAAGTTTAGCTCTGTTTTTAGATTTTTTTTACAATGTTTCCATTTGACTGAATGTGTATAGTCATACACACATATATGCACACATATACATACTTTTTTTAAAAAAGAGCAAGCCTTGGGCTTGGAGTCTTTGGCAAGCCACAGTATCTAGTTAGAATTTAATGGCATTGTTTTATTGTATTTATTTTTACCTTTACCTCTATTTATGGTAGGTGAGACTGGTTTTCCATTTGCAACACTGACATAAAGTTTCCATTTTAAAGACACTTATTTAAGTTAAAAAGCGTCTATTTAAAGAAAAACCCTAAACGAATAATAATACAGGTGCCATGCAGACATACCTACAAGGTACAGAAATGAGCAGAATTTGGGAAACACGGACACAGGCAATAATGGAACAAAAAAGTCATATATTCTCTGAATCAAAGACCATTGAGTTTTAGAAGCCCAGGATTCTAGAACCCCAGGACACAAAACCTTAGCACCATAAACCCTAAAATAAACCAAATAATATGTGAGATTATTAATAATAATAATTATTAATAATAAAACAGTCTCACGCAAAATGCTGGCATGTGGGGGAGAGAGCCTTGATGCCATCTGTCAATTCAATGCCCACATCTTGAAGTGGGGAAACTGAGGCCCTAAGAGGCTAAGAATAGAATGAATTAGCACATGGAAAAGGGACTGTGAAACAAGCCATATTCTTCCAATACTAGATCATTTGTAAACCCATCCCCCAAATCACAGTTTCCATCGGAGAATTGTGACTGAAATGAAACTCCTTGACCTCTGTCCTTGTGAATTCCTCGAGCTCCCTTAGTGTGACAGTTTTTGAACCTCTTGTGTCCTTGGCCTGGCCTTTGCTAGGACAAGTGCCAATCTGAGGAGGGTTAGCCTGCTGAGTTCCCATCAGAGGTGGCTGCAGAGGGAGGAGAGGCCTTGCCTGGGGGGTCCTGGGCTGAGGGACTTGGAGTGGTATATGGTGGGCACTGAGGGCTTGTTTACTCTCTGAATTTAGTTCACTGAGTTCTTTTGTAGAACCAATGTATGACAGGAAGTTTCCAGGGGAATCCAGTCTGCGACTTGAACTCAACTTTTTTGGGACCTCAGATTCTCCCAAGTGGACACATAAACAAGTCTTTTTTTTCTGCCCTGTGGAGCTGCAAGATGGCTTCCAGAATCTCTTCTATAAAGAGAGGGGGGCTTCATTTCACTGGAGTCTTAGTCTACGTCAGGACCATGAAGCAAGGCAAAGGTTTGAGAGCTGTCGGTGTAAAGAAGGATAACAAAGCATCACCTCGCTCCTTCAGGAGTGAATTTCACTTCTCTATAGACCTGGAACATAAGGCTATTCTTGGTCAGCAACACACGGCCCAGAAAACTGAGTCTTCAGGGCAGGCACCTGGCTGGGCCATGTGGCTATTCTGTTTTGGTACTTCTACATATTCAACTTTTAGAACTGCTGGTCTATCCACAGGCACAAACAGGGCCCCCTATGGGGCTCAGCCCTCATGACACTGTAGGGTCAAAGGCAGGCTGGGCCAACAATAGCCATTGCCCTCACTCCCCATAGGCTCTTTCTCCCAATGACCACACTTGGCCCTCATCGAGATCTACAGGAGGTCCAAGGCCCCGGTGTTGCTCCCTTCTCATGGTCTGCGTCTTGTCTGCCAGGCCCAAGTTTTCACACTCACTTCTGCCGTGTGTGCACCCTCCCTCTCCCCCACTAGCCATTTCATGTGGCTCTGGGAAGGGAAATACTGCGGGCAGTTGCTTCTCCATAGTTGCCGAGCTGAGGGTACAGCAGGCCTCTCTCCCTGAGGCTCCCCGCAGCCTGTCTCCACGGCTTCCAAGGGCCCCGGCCGTCTGCAATGTGGATTCCTGCACAGGTTCCAGGTGGCCTGCCGACATGCTGACCTTTCCCTGCCCACCGGCCCCCAGACAGGCGCCTGGGGAGGCGGAAAGAAAGGACCACTTCTCCTCTACCAGGCCTCTAAAGCATCTCAACCATTCTCTCCGCATTAATCATGGAAAAGACAGCATTCCCTAGCCAGGGAGGGAAAAAGCACCCTTTTCATCTTCCCCGCTACACAGTCCCAATATACAAGCTCAGCCCTCATCAGGCCCTGAGCTTACCAGTTATCCCACCATCTCAGACCCTGACAGTCTCTGGTCTTTTTGCCCTGTGGGACTAAGGACTAAGTTGATGCCACTTTTCTGAGAAAACGGTCCATGCCCCATCTTGCTCCTTGTACTTCATGGAGGCCAGTTAATAACTCCTTGGCACAGCACCCAACTTCCCACCCACCCTACCTGGCATCACCCTGGACTAGACTAGAACTGTTAAGTATTTCCTCATTAAAGCCCTGGCAGCTGGATGCAGGCCTGCCAGCCAACATCAATAGTTCCCACCACCCAGGAATGTTTGGACAGATTTCTGCTGTTACGAGTTATGAAGCTGAAAGATTTTTATGGCAAGGGGACCGTGTTAGTGTTAGGGAACCCATTGCTCCAGGAGCTCAAGTCTGCCTTAAGATCCTGGCAGCAGGAAGTAGAAGGGAAAGGCCCAGAAAGAGAAGCTGGAGGCCAACCAAGAAGCAAAACTAATCAAGTTCACCCCAGCTGCTTGCTCGGCTGTGTTAGGGGCTGAGCTGTACAAAGGAAGGGATACTGAGTGGGCAGTCGAGGCCCAGGTGAGAAAACACAAACTTCACAAACAGTAACACCAAATTCGGAGAACCCTTTAAAGTCAAAGGAGCAGCTATTTGATCTTCTTTGTTTTCTGTTTTCCAAGCCGTCAAGCTCAGAGCAAGATCAAGGGCTCCGGAGCAGGCTTTGGGGAACGGAGATTTTTGTCTAAATGATGCAAAATGTGACATCTGTGCTTCACTACACAGAGGGCCCCTAAGTTACAGTCAAGTTTAGAGGCATTTGTGCCCAGCAGTACTGAAACTATTAGTCTCTGTGTGTATCGATAAGTAAACGGAGGCCCATTCGTTCATTCACTCACATTCTCGTTCATCAAACAGATGAGCTGTATACGAAGTAAGGACCTTCTGGAAAGTCAATGAGGCTCCATTGCACAGTGCTGATGACTGCGGGGCTTGGGAGCAAACATGGCAATAAGTAAAGAGGAACTGAGCTGATGGCAAGGGGTTCTGGACAGGCGCTGGCACGGGCTGGTGGGCAGAGACTGTGGCTGCAGAAAGTGTGACGTTTCAGTTGTGACATCTCACAACTCAAGCAGGCAGCCTGTAGAGGGTCCGGGGAAGAAAGTTCTCCGCAAAGTCTCAGCCAGGGCAAAGATCCCACAGAGAGTAAGCTTGTGGGCCAGGCAGGGAGACCGGATGGCAGCTGGAGTATGAACAAGATGCAGAGACAGGAGCAGGTGAGGCCAACAGGTAAATCACATCTGGCCATGGGGATGGAACAGGGAATCTCTTCTGGGTCAGCTGGGAGCCAGAAAGAGAGAGTGTGTCGCTGATGTAAGAGGTCCTGAGAGGACCAGATAGGGTTCACTAGAGCATTTCTTCCCACTATACTGAACTGCATCTTTCCTGTCTGTGTGCCTTCACCCCATCTCTGTTATTTGTCAAAATAAAGGAAAGGATGGGGGTGAATAGAGCTACCTACCTCCTTGGCTGTGGAATTAACGGGGTTATAGATTAATCGCAGTGTACAACAAGACTTTACGAGGCATCAGACCCAGAGAGGGAAGGGCCAGCCCAAGGTCATAGAGCACAGACTTTCAAGGTGGAACAGGGACCAGCCTCAGTTCTCCTCCAGGCTGTTGTCATCTGGCTGGTTCACATAATCTGATTGCTCATCACACACGATGACATTAACCAGAGCCTGCCTGGAACCCCGAGCAGAGTGAGCAGGAGTACAGAGCAGAGGAGATGATAAACAAAGAACCAAATGGTCTTGATTTGGAAGCCAGGAGCATAGCCAGGAGTCCCAGAAGTTGTTCACTATCAAACAGATATCAACGGGTACCTACTCTTTTATTTTAGAGAAATCTGAACTTGGCTGGGCATAGTGGCCTACGTCAATAATCCTAGCTAGCACTTGGAAAGCTGAGGCAGGGAGACTGTTATAAGTTAGAAGACCATCCTGGGCTACAGAGTAAGACTCTGTCTCAGAGAGAGGGGAGAGAGAGAAAGAGAGAGAGAGAGAGAGAGAGAGAGAGAGAGAGAGAGGAGAGAGAGAGAGGGAGAGGTGGGACGCCATTATCTATATTCAGAATTGTTCTATAGAGAAGTTGAAAACAACCCAACTATGTCTCACCCTCCCAAACTTAGTCATTGATGAGTGTTTGGTGTAGCTTAGTTCTAACAGACCAAAAGTGAGCACAGCAAAGCTTTCACTAAAGCCATTGTTTTAGGTTTGGCTTTCTCTCTAAGGAGAAACAGATTCAGATAAAAGAGGAGTTGGCCTTGCAGGCTAGCAGCAGGTCTAAGTCCCGAGTAAGTGACAGAGCAGTTGCACGAGACGCCATGCTTAGAAAGGTTTAAATTTCTTTATAATTTGTGAGGCATATTTTGCACCAGCTCTGTAAATTAGGTAACTGGCCTTCCCAGTAGCATGTATGAGGACCCCTATACTGTGAGCTCTTGCATGTGACTTTATCTCTCTGTGCCTCAGTTTCTTGGGGTGTCAGATGGGATAACTAGAGCATGCTCCTTGCAGGGAGCCCTCGGATAAGCATGTGTCCTCTTGGGTCATTGCATCTTCTTCTTCACCTGCTTGACTTGCTCCCCTCTGACAAGCTCTCCTTCATGCTGGCTAAAAGAGCCCCCAGTGACAACTTCCCTGTGTACTTTTCTCTGCACTCTAGCACATTTACAAGGCCCTGGTTCCACTTTAGCTTGTAATATAAAGGTTTACTTCCTCCTTCTGTACTGTGACCTCAGTGAGATTTCATAGGCCAGACACTTTTCAAAAAAATGATTTTTTTTTTAAAATCAAGAGCCAAGAAACCAAGATTGGAATGATCACTATTGTCTTTGGGTACAGACACTTTTTAAAAGTTCTTGCAGCAGGCTGGAAAACGGTTCAGTGGATGAAGGACCTGCTTCACAATCATGAGGACCTGAGCTCAGGTCTTTAGTGCTCACAAAGCTGAGTATATCAGTGTGTTGCTGTATACAAGACACTAGGGAGAGACTAGAGGACCCGTTGGGCTTCCTGACCTGCCAATCTAGCTGAATCAAGGTGTTCCTGGGCCAGGGAGAAATTATGTTTCTTCAAAAAGGTAGGGAATGATTGAGGAAGGAACTCAGTGTCAACCTCGACACTCATGTGCACCCCTACATGCACACAGAGCTATTACAGCTGGGCAAGGAGATGCATGTCTGTCACCCCAGCACTTGGAAGGCAGATCAGGAGCTCAAAGCTAGCTTTGACTGTATAGCGACTTTGAGGCCAACTTGGGCTACATGAGACCCTACCACAAATACACAGTAATTGCCTCCCCCAAACTCAGAATGTTCCTGTTAACTAGGAAGAGTGATATAGGCTGATAATCTCAACCATTCGGGAGGCCCGGAGCAGGAGGATCATCTCCTGTTGTCTGGGTTTGAGTGGCCAGTGCACGTACCCACCTAAAGAAACCTTGCTCAGCTCCCTGTCCTGGTAGGATTTTCCCCCCCAACAACTGCAATTTTCAGGTTGATTTTTTTAATTTTTAATTTTTATTATTTTTATTTCACCTTGAAAGAACAGCAGTGTCCATGGGTTCCAAAAACTTATTAATCCTCACAAAACTTCTATGTTCCAACCAACATGTGGCATGCTTCTCAATGTTTATAATGCTGCCCTGTCCCTCTCGGAGAACTTCAAAGGCTGTTTCTTTGCTGAAATAAACATGGACTGGATGGAGGAGAGAGCAGTGGGGGCCTGTGGAATGGAAACAAAAATCACGTTTTTCTTCTAAGAGGATCTAGGCCAGTTACCGTACAAATGGCTTCTGATCTGAAGCACAAACATTTCAAAGGTTGAGGATAATGACTGGGGGTTTTATATGGGCAGTGTTGACTGGTCCCTGCACCCCCATGTATTCCAGGGCTGGCACCTGGATGGCTGTGTGTACAGGTATGTGTTAGTGGGTAGGAAAGACGGTGTCCCTTTGCCTGAGCTGGGATCAGGGACTGGCTAGATCCAACTGCAGCTTCCTCATAAAGTAGCTGTGTAGATCAGGCTCTCTCCCATGCCCCAGTCTCCTTGCCTGTAAAGTAGGAAGAAGAGTTTTGGTGAGGATTAAACCAGTTAACACAGGCTCAGCTGCTCAGAACAGCCGCCGACACATGCGGANCCATACAGGTGGTGGCTGCAGTAGTCACTTATGAAAACACACGAAAGACAGCCCCTCACCCCCCTCAAATTCCCTTCCTCAAGGTCTCATTAAATTAGACAAGTTCTACATTCTGGGCCTTCCATTTTGGAAAACAGATTCACTGGAAAGAAAGGAGGCCCTTGGTCCAGGCAAGGCCCTCAGGAGGGAAGAGCAGATGGGCTCTGTGTGGCCTTCTCCTCAGGATGGAAGATGTGGGTGAAGAGTTACAGCATCTTGGGGCCTCTGGTGCTGTGATAAAACACCATGGCCAAATACAACTTGGGGAGAAGGGTGTTTATTTCATTTTTCACTTCCAGGTAACAGTCTGTCACCGCGGGAGGGCAGGGCAGGAACTCAAGCAGGCAGGAACTGATGTAGAGGCTGTGGAGGAGTGCTGTTTACTGGCTGGGACAGCCTGCTCTCTTATGGCACCCTGGGCCACCAGCCCGGGAGGAGCACCATCCACAGTGGGCTGGGTCCTTCCCCGGCAATTACCCATCAAGAAAATGCACCACAGGCTTGTTACGGGCTAATCTGGCAGGGACATTTTCTCAACTGAGATCCCCTCCTTTCATGTGACTCGAGTTTGTGTCAAGTTGACATGAAACTAGCCAGCACGCACAGAAAACTCCACACCTCCCTCCTCCAGTGTGGAGCTCCTGATTAGCCTCTAATTAGATAAGTATTCCGGGCCTTCATGCATAAAATGGGAAAAAAGGAGTCTTTGGGAGGAATCTGATTTGTACGAAGTAAGATCTTCCTGAAAATGGCCCCCTTAGATGTCCCGCAACACCGCCTGGCAGGGTTATGCCAGAAGCTCAAGCTGAAGGAGAAGGTGGGTGAGGAGAGAGAGTGACCGAGGTCAGGTGGGAGTGACCCTGGGTTGTTGAGGGGAAGCTTCAGAGTCTGGGAGACAGGGTAGAGCAGAGATTAGGAAGGACTCCAGAGCAGAGCACATGGTTGGGAGGAAAAAGGGAAGGACTCCCCAGGGAAGGGCCAGGCAGCCAGGAATCAGCAGCAAGGCAGGGAAGGGACAACTCCCAGAACAAATCTGTGCAGACATGTGCATTACGCAGACACAAGGTGGTTCTGCTTTCGTTGTGGTGGTCCACTGGCAACCAGCTAAGGAACATTTTTGTGGTCCACTGGCAGAGAAGATCAGGTTGAGGAGGCTCAGCCCTATTCCCGAACTGCCCTGGACCTCACCAAAACAACTCAGGACCCATGTGTGGTGCTTCCCAGCTCCTCCCTGCCCTACTTATCTCCTGATCTTCATTTGCTGGCTGCTGACTGCAGAGCAGAGTTGGCTCACTATGTGAGCTGCCTCTTAACTCTGGTCTTCCTCAGGAGACGTAACATCTGGGGAAGAAGCCTGAGGCGTCATTATCACATGCACAGGCCCTGGGCACAGACAGCACCAGGCCTCAGTAGAACTTGCCACAACAACGGTTGTACAGATAGATAAAAGAAAAAAAAAACACAAAAAACAAACAAAACAACCCTCACCTCAATGGCGACAGTGAAAGGGAGGGAGGAAGTAGGTGTTTTAGTGACTGCTGGCTCAATTAGTGCATGTTGACACAGTTTCCCTATTCCCTTCTAAAATACATCAAACACGAAAGCATGGAATCCAGGCATAATGGTACATGAACAAGGCAGAGAAGGCATCTGACTTTATGGGTTTGCATTCTACCGAGGGAGCCTGGCAAAAAGCTAAACTATAAATGAATATTTATCATGGCTATTCAGGGGGAAAGCAAGCACCAGGGCTGTCTCTCCACAAATGGTGTCAGGTGGGTGGAAAGGGATGGCCTTGCTGAGTGCCGCGGACCTGAGTAGGCTGGGAAATGCATCCTCTGGACTCTGAGAGCCAAGTTCCTGCTGGAGAACCCAGTATGTACTTGGGTAAGTTGGGAACCTTGACTAGGGTAGGTCAAGGGTTACCTCGACATGTTCCGAAGGAGCTGGCTGTGGAGAAGTAAGTTGGAAGGATGTGCATCCCAGCCAGGCTCTGCCTTCCATCAGAGTCTGGGAAGGGAAAAAATTGCCCAGCTTGTTAAAAGGCAGAGCAGGAGACAGACCCAGGGTCCTGGCACTTGTCCAACTCCAGTCACGATCCCTGTCTAGTCAAAAGTCAAAAACATCCTAAAAGGCAGCCCCTCAGAGAGATTGTGCAGACTAGAGGCTCCTTGCAAGGTAAAGGACAAAACCAAAAGTGGGAGCAGGGCAGGTACTGAATATCAATGATTCAGGGGTGCCAGCTAATGCATACAGGAGGACCAGGAATGAGGAATCGGAAATGAGATAGTAACCTTGAGGTACTACTGCTGTCTGAGACTCCTTGGGGACATCACTTGCTTTCCTACCAAATCAAGATTGATGAAGACTTAATCAAGCTTGCCATGTGTCAGCCACATAATGAATTAACATGTTGCCTTGAAGTTTCATCTTTGCAGGAGAGGGAGATGGCTCAGTGGATAAAATGCTCACCATGTAACTGTCAATACCCGAGCTCAGGTCTTCAGAGCCCACATGAAAGCTATGTGCCCTGTGCATCTGTGACCCCAGTGCTGCTGGTGGGGGTTGGGAGGGGGAGGATGGACAGATGGATCCCTGGAGTGTTGGCCACCCAACTTAGCTGAATTGATGAACTGCAGGTCCAGTGAGACACCCTGTCTCAAAAAACAAGGTGGAGAGTGGTTGAGGAAGAGATCTGATGTCGACTCAACTCTCCACACACATTGCATGTGCCTTCATGAACAGACGCGCGCGCGCACACACACACACACACATCAAAGAATAAATCATCCTTGCAACAACCACATGGAGTAGCAATCACTGTGCCGCTTTACAGAGGAGGAAACTTAGACTTGGGGCACCAAACAACCCCATTAAGGGAGGGCAGGAGAAGGGGTGAGTTTATAGAGAAATTCAGGCCCACCTGGGAGGGCTGTGGGTACAGTCTGTGTGAGTTTAAGTCGTATACCTGCGCAGAGCCAGACGGCATGGGCAGTGGCTAAGCCATCTCACTCAGAAGCATGAGAAGCATGAGGGATGGGCAGTTGGTTGGTCTGCAGGCAAGAGTGCCTAACTGTGTCTGGCCTTCGACTGCAAAGCCCCTTTCATGGTCCCTGGCTCACACAGGTCTCCCAGGAATACAGTTGCTGCTGTTAAAATGTGTGTGTGTGTGTGTGTGTGTGTGTACACTCTTTTTATTTCATCAGTAGAAAGTGTAAGGCTTAGGAGAAGGGAAGTCCCCACGACCATGGTGGAAGCTGAAGGCTAAGTCCTGGTGGCCTCGTTCCTGGGCTGCTGCTTCTTCCCATTCCTGAAGCTTCCATGGAGAAAGTCTGAAGTCAGTGGCATATGTCTTCTGACCCCTGGTGCTATGGATTACATTTTAGCGTCCCATTGCCAGAATTTCTCCCTGGGGAGATGTAAACAGCATCTACCCCCTCTTCAAAAGGTCCCAACAGGGGCTGGAGAGATGGCTCAGTGGTTAAGAGCACTGACTGCTCTTCCAGAGTGACTGGGTTCAATTCCCAGCATCCACATGGCAGCTAACGACTGTCTGTAACTCCAAGATCTCACACCCTCACACATACATGCAGACAAAATACCAGTGCAAATAAAATTTTAAAAAATATTTAAAAGGGCTGGAGAGATGGCTCAGTGGTTAAGAGCATTGACTGCTCTTCCAGAGGACCYGGGTTCAATTCCCAGCACCCACATGGCAGCTCACAACTGTCTAAAGATCCAGTTGCAGGGGATCTGACACCTTCTCACCAGTGCACATAAAATAAAGTTAAATAAACCATAAAATATAAAAAAAATTTTTAAAAGGTCCCCCCCCAAAAAAATGTAAGATTCTACCAAGTTCTCCCTAGGAAATTAAGGAGTTTATTGGGTTTACTCACATGAGTGAGAATTACTTCCCAGAGCATGGGGAGCCCCAAAACAGTTGCACTGGAGAGTCTTGACCCATAGATGGAGTTCCCCTTGGTTAACCTTCCCCAGCCTACATACTTTTGAGCCTCCAGATGCCCAAAGGCCATGCATAATTAGGACAGAATTGCATGCAAATGACTGGGAGAAACGGACCGGAATCTCAGGTAAAGGTACTTCTCTGAGGGAATGACAGGCCCATGGGGAGGTTCGCTTGCTAGTACGCACAGCTACACAGCTGGTCTGACAAAGATGGCGGCTGTTTTGCTTAGAGGACTGCATCCCGTCTGTCTCTCTCCCAAGCATCTCTCTTAGCACCAATTCTAGCAGTGTCTGCAATCCTAAGATTATCTGGAAATGATGGAGTCTGGCCTATGAAATGAAAACACTGTTTTATTGGATTGGTGGCTGCAGGGGCTAATCCAGCATAACTAGTGTGATTATGATCTTTACAGAAGAGCAAAGCTGTGATACTAGGTCACAGTCCCATGGGAAGGACAGGGCACAACAGCAGAGATAAAGAGGCAAAGCCAGGCCTGGATTCCTCTTTCCTTATTGAGTCCCACTGTGTGCAACCCCCCCCCTGCTAGCAGCATGCCCAGTGGGAGGCAGGAGATTAGTGAAGACCATAGATGATGGGTGCACCCTGTAACTTGCCCAGACAGGAAGCAGAAAGCGCTGCTATTGGGGAGGAGGGAGCCATGGAAGGCCTCATGGAAATATGAACAGAGCCCCAAAAGATGGGCAGGGCTTAGCTAAGCAAAGATAATGCAGATAGTTAAATCGATAATATATGGGCTGGAGAGATGGCTCAGTGGTTAAGAGCATTGCCTGCTCTTCAAAAGTTCCTGAGTTCAATTCCCAGCAACCACATGGTGGCTCACAAACATCTGTAATAAGGTCTGGTGCTCTCTTCTGGCTTACAGGCATACACACAGATAGAATATTGTATACATAATAAATAAATAAATAAATACAAAAAAATCGATAATATCTCACTGCGTGTTCCTATTTGCCACTTGCTGTATCCTTGTCATAGCTCCGTGTGCAATAGAATCACACTTCTGCTTCCATTCTGTGGCTGAGGAAACAAGCCCAGAGAGGTTAAGGTCTGGCCCCAGAGAACAGGGCTGGCAAGGCTCACATCCAACACAGGAAGTCTTTTCATTATAACCCTGGGTCAGGCAGAGAGGGAAGTGCGTGTGGTTCCCGGCAGGTGGGAGTGAGTGCAGAAGAAGCAGAACCCTAGGGGAGGAGTTATCAAGGGCATTTGGGGGAGGTGGGTAGTTTTCCAAGGCAGTGGGTTTGGGGGAAGGAGACAAAGGAGAAGCCAGCATTCTCCAAGGAG
>LOEQ01001859.1:0-13135 GCA_001685075.1 Bramus lutescens
TGTAATCAGTGACAGTCTGACTGTATACTTGTAATCAGTGACAGTCTGACTGTACACTTGCCTGTCCCCTAATAGGATCCTGCCACCACTGTTCTCATTCGAGTGGCCGTCCATGGATAGCCACTGTTTCATAAAAGAAAAGATCAGCAAGGGTCATCCAGGGGCCTTCCAAAGCCAAAGCAGCAGGCCACATTCAGACGGGCTCTGCTAGGCTTTGCAATGTGATATGTGCCTTCTGTTGCCATGGCAAACTTGTTTCCATTTTCACTAATAAACTGTTGCTCTTGCTGGTCTTAATATCTACAGTCATCCAGTGCCTTGTCAACTGCTTCAGAGAATTAGAGTTCTTGAACACATGAAATTTGAAAGATGTTAGGTGAGAGGACACTGTTAAGAACAATTTTTTTGGAGACACCACCTTCCCCTAAGGAAGCCCCTTCAGGCTCCTTAAATTGTGAGATGGGGAAAAAAAAATATGACTTGTTCCTTTGGTCTGGAATCCGACTCATTTGTCAGATGGCTGTGAACTTCTGAATAAGTTGCTAGTATGTCTTGTCTCGGTCTTCTCATCTGTAAAATGGGATGCCACCATTTTAGCCACCTTGGAATGGCTTAAATGAAATATCCAAGGTAGGTTGTGTTTGAAGAGAAGACATTTATTAGTTTATAGTTTTAGAGACTAGTGGGCCAAGACCAGGTGGCCCACCCTGGTTCAGGCTCTGGCGAGGACCTAATGGTGAAAGGCCCCATACAGGAGACAGCTGTGAGCAAAGGACAGCTACTAAATCCAAGCAGAAAGGAGACTGGGGGTCCCATATTCTCTTCTGAGGACATCACCCCCAAACTGACAGATCTCTGGACTAGTCCTGGTTCTTAAGTATTAATCCAATTGTCGGACAATGATGGTGCACACCTTTACTCCCAGCTCTTGGGAGACAGAGGCAGGTGGATCTCTGTGAGTTCGAGGCCAGCCTGGTCTATAGAGTGAGTCCCCGGACAGGTTCCAAAGCTACACAGAGAAACCCTATCTCAAAAAAAGTATTATTCCACTTAATAACACCACAATGGGGACCAAACTTACATTATGAACCTTGAGGAGACAAGCTTAGGCTTTAGACATAACTTATATAAAAGTTATTTTGGAAAAACTAATCAAAGATAGCATGTTTTACTTTTTAAAAAAATGCCTACAGAAATCCTTTCTCATTCTTTTACAATTTTTTTTTATATCTGAGGTTAGTCATAAAGAAATGATTCAGGAACTGTGAATAGACCTGCACTTCACAAGGGCAGAAACTGTGCTTTTCTGTTTCCAATGCCTGGCTGAGTAAGCGTTCAAAACATATGCTTGTGTTTACTGGCATTGCTTCTGAGAAGCTGAAAAAGTGGCTTGCCACCATGACAGCCTTATGGATGATCTATGGCTGGGACAGAATCTAGAATTACCAAGGACATAAACCTCCAAAAAATGTCTTGAGGGACTTTTTAGATTAGGTTAATTAACATGGAAAGCCTTGCCCTTAGTATGGGCGGCCCCATTTCATGGCTTAGGGTACACAAGTGAATATAAAGAGAACATGAGCTGAGTAGCAGCATCCGCCTCTTGCTTCTGGACTACAGATGCAAAGGAACCAGCTGCCTCACACACTCCTACCATCGTACTTTCCCTGCTATAGAAGACTGTGGCTTCCAACTGGGTGCAAAATACGTTTTCCCCTTTATTAAAAGAAGAAAAAAAAAGGAAGAAACAGTATTCTTTTGAGAGAGTTGGTTCTCTCATATCACAATGTGAGCTGGTCACCAGGCTTAGCAGTATCTTTACCTGCTGAGTCATTTCCGCAGACAATAAAAGCAGCCAATACAATGATGCTGATGTTTGAATTTGAAGTGTTCTTGTTAAAGGCTTGATCTCTGGCCTCTGGCTCTATGAACAGGTAGACCTATAGGAAGTGGGGCCTCGTGGGAGGAGGTAAGGTGACTGGGGGTGGGCTGTTAAAGAAAGCATCAAGATGGAGCTCTTCCTCTCTTCCCCCTTGTTTTCTGACTGTTGCAATGGTGCGGGAGAATTGTTTGTATTCTGTCAATCATGTTTTAAATAAACGCTGATTGGCCAGGTAGGAAGTATAGGCGGGNAGCCTGACCTAAAGGGCCAATCAGCTTTATAACTTATAGAGATCTCTGTGTGATATTCTTTAGGGCTTGCTGGATGTGGGGTACCGGGCAGGATAAAAACCCCAACAAGCCAGCCAGCCCCTCATGTTACATCGCAATAGGAACAACTTTATTCACCAGGTGCTCCGGCCATGGCGTACTCTGCTCCCCAAGCCCAAATTAACAGTGACTCTGAAACCACGAGCCATAAACCTTTGCCCTGATTACATTTTCTTCAATATTTGGTCACAGTGTCAGAAAGCTGATAAACACACTGCGGTGGCTAAGGTTATGCTCTAAATTTAAACTACGGTGCTTAAGAGATCTATAAAAAAAATGCCTCTAAACTGTAAGCTCCACTTACCCAAGAGCAGATAACTTTGTGAAATGGTGGAGGCTGTTCCTATAAGACAGCAAATCATGTGTTTTTGCTTCTGTAAACAAGCTTGGTTGCACCAACTGTGCAGGATGTGTGTTTGATTGCATGTCAGTCAGAGGTCCACCGGCAGGAAGTAAATCAGGATATACATACGCTTATCCCTGGTTTGGATGAGGGTGGGAAGTGCATAGCCTTGTGGGTTTTTTATCTTTGTAAGTCCCTGACTAATGTAATTCAGCATCATACTCTGGGAATTCATGGTATGGACCTGTCCAGTGTCTGTAATCCTGGCCAATATTTAATAAAACTTGCTTCAACTTTGGCTAAGAAATTGTGATAATGGTCTTATTCTCACCCAGTGGGATTAACGATACCTCATAATCATAATACTGCTACCCCACTCTTAAGTCTTGGGGTCATGAATTGTGTCCACAGCTGCAGTCAGGGTAACAGTTGGTTGATGGCTGGCAACAGAAGGTTGGTGACTAAGTAAAATCTCTTCCTTTATCAAAGTATTACAGGATGTAATTGCTAAATAATTTATAGTTCAACAGATTAAAAAGTCAATCCATTTATAATCAAGACCCAATATCATTAATATCTATTCCCAAAGTATTACAATGTATTCAAATGTTGCTTCCAAAAAGACAAAAAAAAGAGGTAGAATTTCTTTTTCCCTCTCTCCCTTTCTCACCTCCCCACTACTTTAGAAGTAAGTTCCGGACCAAAAGCAAACACAGAGAGTCTTTATTCCAGTCCTAGGGAGGAGGATATGTGGAGATTGGTGCTCAAGACCCAGCCAGTCAAGCCTTATCAGTAAGGTCTAGGCCAAGGAGAGATGAAACACACTTAACATTGTTCTCTGGTCTACACACATGCGCACGCGCGCGCGCACACACACACACATATGCACACACAAGCACAAACTATCTTCAAGTCCCTGACATTTGAACTCTCATTTGGTGTTGCTTGCACACCTGTAAAGACAATGCTCAAGTTTTGATTCTCATGAGCTATTCAAATGCAAACCATAGTTGCCGTGAAGCTCGAAACCAGCAGCTCCCAACATGTGGGTCTCAACCTCTTTGTGGGTTGAACGAACCTTTCACAGGGATCACATATCAGATATCCTGCAGATATTTACATTATGATCCATAACAGGAGCAAAATTACAGTTATGAAGTAGCAACTAAAATAATTTTATGGTTGGGGGTCTCCACAACATGAAGAACTGTATTAAAGGGTCACAGCATCAGGAAGGTTGAGAACCACTGCTCTAGACAGTCCAACAATAGCTTCTTTTCATTGTCTAGCTCTAATGTTCAGGTACATGGCAAAGCCCAAATTCTCACTCTGGAAAATTCTCAAAGTCCCATATAGCCAACAAAAATATACCAAATCTATATGCAGAAAAGATACTTGGCTAGCTTATTCTTTATACGTTGGGACTTGAAGAGGCATGCAGAACCATCAATTTCCTGAGGAATTTAAGTCTGCTTCAAGATTGTGTCTCCTAGAAATGGCAGGGAAGCTACCCCCAGGGGACCTCAACAATAAGACTGCTTAAACAAGACACAAACAATGGCAACACCAATGAACACACTGACATGAAAGAGGAACACCTCGTGGAGCTTATCCCTACACCAAGAGCTATAGGCTACTAAGGGATTCTGGGAGAGGGAGAATTCATCTTCCCCAAAGATGAGCCCCTAATTGGTTACCCAGTACAAAGTAGTCAACCCTGAAACCATACACATACAAGCAACACTAAGTACACCGAACAGGTTGTGTTTCTGCACATATGTACATTTGAAACAATAATGGTTAAAGAAAAAGAGTCATGAATTTGAGAGGGAGCAGAGTAAAGGGATGTGAGAGAAACTGAGGGGAGGAGGGGAGAAGAAAATGATGTCATCAGAGGTTAACTTTTTAAATTGAAAAAAAAATAAAGTGAGTTTTTCCTTTTTTTAAAAAAAAGAAAGAAACTTAAGGCCATTTGAATGGGAGCTTCTAATGAGTAAGCTTAGTCATGGGTCGCTGAGCTGGGATGTGTGAAGCCAGCCCAGATGTTAAGAAGGCAAGCTGTAACCTCTCCCTCCTGTGTGGAGGGAGAATGTTTTCCATTTGCTCTTGCTCCCTTTCAACATTTGCCTTGGATTACTGTGAATGAATTTGACTTCCTCACCCAAGTGGTGTTGGGCTCCTCTCTATGAAACGTGCTGGCCAGTGAGATGTGGGCAGAAGTGACAGTGCACCAGCTCAGAGCCCAAGTCCTCAGAGGCAACATATGTTTCTGCTCAACCTTCTCACACATCTGCAATAACCATGAGAAGACGATGCCCTGGGTCATCCCTTGTTCCTGGATGGGAGGCAGATGAAGGAAACCTGAGACAATGGGTAGCCTGACGCCAAGACACTCTTGTTGACCTGCCGCCACATGATGGATGGAATGATTGATAATCATTGCGCTGCTTCACTAATGTGTTGTAATATTTATCGCGTGGGGTTATTGCACCTGATATCTGTCTTCAAAACTCTGGCTGAGCTCAGGATCACTCTGTGAATCTGCTTGGTCTCTGCTTAGTGGCTCCTGTTGGGTCCTCAGCTCCATAATCTCCCTCACTTTTGTGACCAATGACTATAAACATAAGTTCACAAAATCATTGCCAGGATTTAAGGATATATTTTTCCTCCATATCTTCATGTCAGTAATTAACTGATGGGCCACTGGCAGTTCAAGCATTTCATAATTAAATGTATGGGGGAAGACTGTCCTTGGTTATAGCCTGGACTTGATGGAAAATCTTGGACATGCGGACATGTGGTCCTTCAATTTCACTTCCCCTACAAGGATTTATGGGAAATAAAAAGTGCCAGGCTTCTGTTGTATTTTTACAACCCGGTGTGACAACTAAATCATCTTAACAGCTTCTGGATAAACTATCCCAAGGGCTGAATGTAAATAAACCTGAACAGTCACAGTCAGAATCCTGAAAATGGGCTTCAAGTCTCCTGCCCCTTCCACTGTGCTGTGGGCTTGAGCAAGGTTTCTGAAAAGCTGTCCTCTCCCACGTGCCAGGAATGCTTGCTTAGCAGAACAGGAACACAGGCGGAGTTTTGGAATGTGGGTCACAGGGACAGGCACCTTGATGTGCCGTGTCTTTGGGAGGAGTACAGTGCCCTGGTAAAGGACTTTTGCTTGAAGGTAATTTTGTAAAAACTAGCTTTGCTCATCACTGAACCACAACACAACAGTCAAAGCAAGGCTCCAGGCAGTAGAGAGAGGAGACTTGAGAGTATTATCTTTGGGGCTTGAGGGAGTTTGACAAGACCACATTTCAGTGGGAGCTCTGTTGGAGAACAGAGGAAGCCCCGACTGAGTGAAGTTCTGAGTATATGTGTATCCATTTGACATGAGCCTAGCCTCAGACTCTTGAGACAATGGCAAAGCCTTCCCCGCCCATCCATCCACCCACTCCTAGTAGGATGAGGTTTAGAGGGATGGCAAAGCCTTCCTTGGGAGTCTTAGTATCAATGAGGATAATATGTGCCCAAAATGCCCACCATAGTTTTTTCTCCAGATGTTTATGACCTGAAGACTGCTCTCCTAGAGACTCCTCTTACCTAGATTGGCTAAACCTGTCTCATTGATCTAATTGTATACTATAACCCCTGCCTCCTTGTTTAGCTATATACAACAGGTCAAACTTTTTGTGCAGCTTCATTAAATAACCCCACCTCTCTATTCAACTCCATATTAGACATGCTGAACTTTCACGGTTCTGCAGTTTCTCCACCCGGTTCCAGCTTTTCTATGTATGCATGTGCTTTCTTCATTCACACAGGCCCAATCCCCAGGAGCTGTGCAAGGACTTAGCAGGAGGAGGAAAAAATTAAAACTCCACAGAAAAATTGAATATAGATATGTATTGACCATATACTAAGTACCAACAATGCTTTGTATTTTTCTACTTAGTTTAAGCCACAAAAACTCTAAGAAATAAGTACCGTTATAAACCTCACCTGTCTAATAAGAGCATTGGACTTAGAGACGCAACAACTTGGCTAAGTTCAAAAGACTGGAAATGGTATTTACGTAATAATATTTAAGGACCTTTGTCAAGCTGACGCCATGTTGGTTCACTTAGCAGCTGTTTTGTGTTAGGAGAATATCCAAGAATTGAAGAGGCCTGGCCTTTAAAACTCACCTATTAAAAATAAAATTATCTGCTCAAAGTTACATAAGAATAAGAACTCAACAGGAGGAGGCCACCTTCCACAGGTGTCCATTATAACCACAAAGCCAATGACCCCAATCCTCAGGTACTTGATTAATCAACTGATCAGTTGGGAACTGAGAGACTTGCACGGGTAAGACTTCGATTCCTACAGGTTCACTGGCTGTGAGGGTGTCATCATTCTAGAACGTACCACCTAGCAAATTTATGGGACTGAGGATGTAGCTCAGTGATAGAACATTTGTCTAGCATGCACCATCAGAAAAGGAACAATTAATGTATTTAAGTAACAAATGACCCTGTGGTTATTATACTTTCTCATCCATTAGAGGAACGTGTCAAGACATGGCATAAAATTAAAGCCATCTGAGGCTGACTTCAGCATGATCCACAAAGGACTACCCAAAGCTTACTTGTAAGAATATGGAGCTTCCAACAGCATTTTTGGAGGTTCCTTGTCTCATAAAGTCCTGTTAGGACCTTTTTTTTTATTCTACCTTATTTTTTCATTTTTATCTTTTCTCTCTCTCTCTTTTTACTCTATCAGTCCTTTGCATATATATACATACACATATATATATATTATTATGGCTTCCAGTTTAGTGTTTTTATTTGATTCCTTAGTATGAAATTAAGTAGATCTCCTCATCTCTGTTTCTTTTGCCTTTTCTTGGAGTCTTTGCTTCTGTTTATTTGTTTTGTCCTATTCTGATGTGCTAGTTTTTCTTTTGTCTTATTGTTTTATTTTAAGTTATTATTATCCCTTAGAGGCCTGTTTATTTTATAATGAAAGACAGAAAAAGGGGTAGATCCAAATGAGAGGGGAGGAAGGGAAGAGGTGGGGGAGCAGAGAGAAGAGAGAAAAGAGAAAGTGTGATCAGAATGCATTATGGGAGAAAAGAAAGTATTTTCAATAACAGGTGAGGGAAATAATACGGAGGAAGCTTCATCACCTACTTTTATACATGTTGAATATTTCCAGTGAGAAGTCAGGTTATTGGGGTTTTTTATTCAGGTTGTTTTGCTGCTGATGTTTTACAAAAACTGCATCAACTGGTGGATAAGCCTAATGACTCTTTAAAAAATAAATCAGTATTTTTAAAGTGGAGCTCCATTTCATTGAGTAAAGGAACTGCTAACAAATCCTGATGACCTGTATGTGATTCCCAGGACCACATGGTAGGAGAGAATTGACTCCTACATCTCCACTCACATGCCATGGTACACACACACACACACACACACACACACACACACACGGAATAAATAAAATACCTAAAAATGTTAAGTAAAAAACAATTCAAAGAGACAATTTTTAAAATATAGTTTAAACCAACTAATGTCTTTATGGCAAACTAAAAATTGTCTCATTCTTCATATGATTTTCATTAGAGTCACAAAACAATTTGCCTGTAACTATAAGAAAACCAAGACATGCTCAGATCTATGACAGGGGAGGTCTGCTCAGGCAAAGGTGCAAAGTAACCTAAGACTCCAGGCCTTCCTCATATTAGGTAGGCATGGCAATTCCAAAAAGGGAGAGGTGTACAAGCCTAATTAGACGTCTGTGGGGCCACCCCTCAAAGGGCAGAAATCCACCGCCAGAATTCCTCGGCAGCAGCAACAACAACACAAAGAAGAGACTTAGGGACACATAAATCCAAGCTTATGTTGAAAATTCTGAGGCCCTGGAGCTTTGGTGGCCTTGGTTCCCTCTGGAGCTGGAGTTTACTCCGCATCCTCCCCTTTACTAACAGGTGAACACACCTACAAGGAGGGAACCAGAGATGGAATGAAAAACATAAAAAGACTTTCTTCATCTCGGGTACATTCTCCATCTTCAGGAATGGAACTGAGAGCCCAATTATCACCTAGCTGGGGCACACAGCAGCATGAAGCTATATAGGACACACTGAAGAACAATGCACAGGAGAAGTGGGGGGTGCATGAGTGGCCTCCTCCACTCACGAGCTCAGGGAAGACTGGGTAAAGCAGTAAACAGCTATTAACATGTGTGAGGGCTTGGACAGGGGAGAAAGGAAGGCTATGGGGAAGAAAGGGCTTTTCCAGACTCAGGAATTGGACAAATAAAGGCCTGAGGCATCAGAACATTAAAGTCCCTCGGGAAATAATGATTAAATCAATTTAAGAGGTTAAAGGTATCTGGAGGAATCTAGCCAGATACCTAGAAGTTGCATGCTGCTTATAGACAGCAAGAAACCACAGTGCTGGCTGCTCCAGCAGGCAGTGCCCATTGGTACATGAAGTGGGGAGGAGAAAGTCTAAATACAGGATGAGAGGTGAGAATTTGAGCCAGGTTCATGGGAGGTAGAGAAAGGGAGGGAACCCAGAGTTACTTTGAGTAGCTCTGAAAATCCAGAATGATGAACTAGTCACTGGGATAAATCCAGAATGTTGAACAGTACATATTACCTCATCAAATACTGAGGCTATGCCCATGGTAAATAGAAAATATCATAAATCAGCAAAGCATTTAACACCCCTAATTTATCAAACCCTTTACCTTTGCCCAGACTGCCTTAGACTTGCTTAGAATACTTGCATGTTGGAAAACATCCTCTGACACAATGTTTTGCTTATGCATGACCATTGCATGGTCACAAGGCTGGCTGGGAACTGTAGATGGATATTGTTGCCTGACAACGAAGCAGAGGCTGACACTTCTGCCCCAACGTGAGCATTGAGGGAGCTCATGCTGAAATCATGCGGCTTTCAAAACATCATAAAGTCATCAGCTAGGCCACCATAAGGCAAATTCCATCTGCATTGCAAAGTGACTCCAAATGATTTGATCCAAAAAGTTACTAGCAGTCAGGAGAAATTTCTCAGTAGTTAAGAACACTTGCTGCTCTTGCAGAGACCCTGAGTTCAGTTCCTCCATACCATGCTGGACAATGCACAATTGCCTGTACCTCCAGTTCCGTGGGATCCTATGACCTCTTATGGCTTCTGAAGGTACATGCACAAATGTCTAAACACACACACACGTACACAAGATATTAAAATGAATAATTTTTAAAGTCATTGGCATTTTTAGACAGGGAAGAGCATTTAAATAAGGCACATCTATATGTCTGGCTTCAACATTTTTTTTACTATTATTCATACTTGTTTTCCACTATGTACTGCATAGGTGTCTGCACCTGTTCTGAGCTGCCAGCAATGTTTAGACTAGACTTACAGGTGCTAAAATGATACAAAGAAAATAAATATTATCTCCTCGATTCTGAACTATAGCTTCTATCAAAATATTGTACAAGACTGAACCATGAACCTATACCCTCCTCTCTCTCCCTCAGCAAATGTAGGTTGAGGTTGGAGACAGAGGAGGAAGGAAGCTTGGACCACTGCATCTCATTTGCAGTTGGAAGGAGATGTACTGAGATCTTAGAGCTAACGGCAAACAAAACGGCAGTTTAGAAGAAAGAAAACCAATATTTGAAAATTATATTCATTAACTGCATTTTATATATCAGCTAGCTCTGGGAAAAAAATTCCAGAACTCTAACTGAGGGAGAGAAAGGCTGGATACACTGGTGTTTGATTTCACCATATCTGTTTTTCATAAACTGGCATGTCGCTGGTCTTCTTGTCATGGAACAAGAGAATATTCTATTTGAATTCTCCTTTTCTGTGCCATGTGGACTATCATTTGGAAACTAAAGCAATCTGTTTGTGATTTTGCCAGGGTATAGATTACACTGAAATGATACCTGAAATTTCTTTAGTCACCATTGTCAACAAATTGATTCTTGTACCCCTAGCCCGCATGCTAAGCAGAATAGCCATGGCTCACGATGAGCATCAGGAGTAGCGGCATGCGGGCTTTTATCGTGAAAGAAAAAAGATTTAGGGGGGCTTTACCTGTCTGACCTACCTGGACCTCGTGCTGGTCAATCTCTACTGTCTGACCCAGTGCATTCAGCTTCTCCTGGTCTGGTTGTCTTCTGGAGAGGAGCACACAGTTCACATCCCAGGTTTACCATGTCCTTCCAGGTAAGGGTTTTAGCTTCCACGTCCCACACTGCTCTCTTTCCTTTCAGGCTTCTCTGTCTCCATTCTACAAGCCACGAGAATGAAACTTGCTGGCTCTTGGGTGCCTTTTCCACTTACTGCCTGTCTTCAGGGCTCAGAGGAGACAGTAACATGTACTCTGTCTGTACCTCCACTCTGTGGCACACATACACAAAGATATTCACACAGTGCACATGTGTGCATCCACACCCTCTGCTTCCCAAATAGCTTCTCACCTGTCTTGGCTCCCTCTACTTACTCCTCTTTCTCCCACAACCATTGTGAAAACACTTGGGCTTCCCTGCTTTCTATTTCTATGAACCATAGATTTCTATGAGATTTCTATGAACCATAGACACCATGGGTCCTCCTGCAGGCATCCACCACCTGCGCCCCCCCAAAATGTGACTTAGAATTTTAAGTATGGCTGACTCTACACATGTGATTAAACAACATGCGGGATCCACTAGAATATAATAAGCAAAGGCACAATGAAAGGTAGAAATGAAACATGTCAGTTATGTACAAAGACATAAGGATTACTCAGGATGACAGTGCCAGGAGGGGCACCAAGGTCCTCCTTATAACTGGGAAGCCAAGACACACCCTCAAAGCAGGGCACCCATGGTTGCTGCAGAAATGGAAGAGTGTGGAGGAATAAGCAGTACATATAAGTATCAGACCCCAAAGCAGCAAGGATCACACCATCTCACACTTCTTTACTAGGATTTTGCCCCGTGACCATATCTAACACATACACAAAAAAGGGCTATGGAATCATGTCTAGCTGGAAAAAGAAGTAAGTTCGGTAGTTAACTGATAGATTAGTTACAACTGTATAGGCTCAATAACCATGATAATGATGAATCAAGAGAGAAATGAGATACTTGGTGTGATATCAAAATGGACTAGGTCTTGCAGACGCAACACCTGCAGAGAGGTGTGCCCTTGAGCAAAGCCAGGTCCAAGAGGTCTCCAGGTCAAGGGAGTAGCAGGGTCTCCCCCATGGCTGAGAACTGGATGCTTGCTCAAACAGGATGTCTGTGTAACTGCTGACTTTGAGCCTACAAACATCACCTACAGAAGGCTCTTACTGCAGTTTCCTTGGTCCCAAAGACCACACAGCCAAGAGGCCCTCCTGCTGAGATCCCTCTCTGTTGATTACCTGGCCAGTCCCTTGTCTTCCCAGTCTATAATAAATGTTGCTGGTGCTGGTACATCCCCATCTGAGCTCATGGCCCATCAGAGCCCAGCTTTAAGTTACTTGTTTATATACTTGTTTAGATACTGACAAATATAGGCCTGGCTTCTTCTGATGTGACTCTTACAGCATCATTTGCCAAGATTTGCGTAAGAGTCCCCCAAAGGCTTGGTCCTGGCCTGGAGAACTATTGGGAAGTGATGGAACCTTTAAGAGATAGAGTCTAATAGGAGGAAGTTGTCAGTGGGGGTCATGCCCTTGATGGATTATGGGGATGCTGGACCCTTCCGTTCACTCTTTACTTCCCAGATGCTGTGAGGTGGCTAGCTCCTGATACAACCATTGGCCTGAAGGCAACAGAGCTAATCAATCATAGATTGAAGCATCCCAAGCAAGAGTCAAAACAAAGCTTTCCCACTTGTGGTGGCTAATCTTGGTTGTTAGCTTGATTACAGCCAGAATTAACAGGAACACAAACCACTGGGCTCTCCTGTGAGGAGTTTTCTGTATCAGATTACCTGAAAAAGGAAAACATAGGGTGCCATCTCCTAGTGTTGATCCAGATAAAAGGGCACAAAGGAAGGAAATTACATTTTGCCTGACTGTCTTCACTCTTTCTGGCAAGTTTATCTATCCCATTTCTGGGACATTCCTTCACCAATAATAAAATCAAATTTTTAGGATTCCAACCTAGACTGAAGACCAGCAGTTTCCTGGAGGTACACTCTGGGATCAATGGCTGGCCATAACAAGAGCAATGAGGATGCCCGTGAGCGCTGCAGAGGCTGGGTGCTGAACAGGGAACAGTGAAGACAGGCAGATAGGAGCTATGCCGGGACATAGTTTCAGTGGGTTTCGCGGTCAGTTGGAGAGGACTCAGTACCCTGGGCTTTGAACCCACACTAGTCAATCTGTGATTGCACCTGCTCCTGGACTCTTAGGGGCCCAATTTCCCAGGAATCTTTTGTTATTAAACCCAGGACTTAAAGAAAGAGAGGTTATTTTAATAGGACATTTAGGTTCAACTTCAGAATTGGATTTATTCTTTCCCTCACCCTAGTGACAAGATTAACTAACAGCGGGCTGGAGAGATGGCTCAGTGGTTAAGAGCATTGCCTGCTCTTCCAAAGG
>LOEQ01001859.1:13190-29491 GCA_001685075.1 Bramus lutescens
CTCTTCTGGCCTGCAGACATACACACAGACAGAATATTGTATGCATAATGAATAAATAAATATTTGTTAAAAAAAAGATTAACAGCTTCTATGGGATGCTCCTAATTTGCATAACCACAAGGTGGCAGTTTTCCTTGTGAGGCTGTGCATCCTCTGGCATGCAGCTGCCCAGGAGGAGATGGTGACAGGAGATGCAAGGACAGCAGATACTAAGAGTGTTACATAGGCTATCCCATTTTATCCACACTCCCAAGCACAGGTTTAAAAAACAAACTGGAGTGAGCAGGCTAATTCCGCCCCTATGTCACAGTTAGGAAGGATGGCCAACACTGTAGCATCAGCAACAATGTCTGCTCCAGCAGTCCCCTGGTATCCAGGATCCTTTCCTGTTCAATCAAGTATCACTTGCAATCTTTGAAAACAAAAGTAACAACTAATAAATATGTTTTGCTGCCTTGATTGACAGTGTGCTGTGGCAGTTAAGTGGACCGGAGGATATAGAGAGAGCTAAGGTTTCATCGTGTGTAAAATGAGAGTAATAACACATACCTCATCCTACCAGCAGGAGGACAAAATTAAATTATACTTGTAATTCACTTACTCCGAGCCTGGCATCTGGGGACCGTTAAGTACATGTCATTCATTATCACCCCTCAGTCATCACTCCTGCCATCTTTGTTAGTCCTGTGGTTTTGAGATTTACTAGATTCCAGGTGCCACGCTTAAATTCCTTCCATAGGCTTGTGGATTTAATTCTCAGAATGGCCCCGTTAGGAAACAGGCAGAGGGACTGTTGCAGGTTGCTGAGGTTTCCACCTGGTAAGTGCCCCAGGGGGAGCAAAGCAGACCTGACCAGACAAATACACCCCTGGTGTTTGCCACTCATTGGTTCCACAGTGTTCCTCCTTTCCACCATGGTGAGAGCTTCCTGCAGGCATCGCTCATTTGATGTTTTTACCCCGGATCGTAAGTATAATTTATTTAAGAAGGTCATCATCATCAAAGATCGTGAAGTTGAGTATGCATGTATTTATGCTACAAGATGGGGAAGAAACATGCCTCCCATGGAGAGACCAGGACTCTGACAGGTGGTGGGTGTGGAAACCATAGGGTTAGCGTAGCATGTGAGCAATATCTGAAGGGTGCGGGATTTGGGGTAAATTTAGCCTGGATGAAACTTACTGAAGATGAGAACAGCTTACAAAAGTGTCCATGAAGAAAAAACAATTCCAGCCCCAAAATCTGACATACTTTTGAATTTTGACAGGCACTCTAATCAGTTCTTTCTAAGATTAATGCTAGCTACTGCTCTGTAACAGGGAGAAAGAGAAGCCACAGTTGAGTAAGCTTGGTAGCACTGAGTTAAGTAATAAAAACTGACTTCCTCATTTGGGGACTTCTCAGAGTCTAGAATATACGAGTACACACTTTTAATAAAGAGAGCTGGGCAGAACAAATGGAATCTCCTAATTTTTTACTGTAAAAGCTTGTGTATGTGGGCATCTCAGTTCAGGTGTGGTACCATGAACATAGTCAAAACATGGGCAGGGAAGCCAGAAGCCCTATTCACATTGCTAAATTGTCATATTGTCAACTCTCTTCTAACCATTTATGTTTATATTTATAGGCTTGTGCTGTTCTCAGCCTGGATCTGAAAAGCTTCTTATTGCAGAGGGTAACACTTAATAAACAGATCACTAAAACATTGAGGACAAGCCACTATAAGCATTCAGCTAAACATGGGACATCTATATCAACCCCCACCCCCAGGCTCAGAAAGCGTTGCAGAAAAAGGATGGGAAGGCGTGCCATGAAAGACTGGCCTGTAGACATGGTATGTCTGTTACACACAGTTACTCACAGTAGCTGTTGTTATCCATCTAAGACCCCCACAAAATCAATGGAGCCAAAAATTCCAGCACAGAGAGGAGAGACACTCTTGATTTTCTTCCACTCGCTAAGGAATAATAGCAGGTGGTGACTGCTAAAGGAGGAAGTCCCTTTTCTTTGGGAGGGAGAGTTAGCAGGTTGCTCATGCCCCAGTGGATGACACACATGTACCTATGGGCTTCCCTAACTGGAGTTACTGAGTTATGAAAACTAGACATGATGTAAAGAGGGAGCAGCTATGTTAGTGATTAGAAAGAGCTGGAGGGAAGGAGTGGGGAATGGCTATGACAGAAATACACCGTATACATACGTGACAAATTTTAAAAGTCAATAGCTATCAATTGAAGATGAATGTTTTTCAGCAATGCTTTGCAGAAAAACTAGTAACATATTTAGCATCCACATTGCTCGGGATATAATTCTAAAGTGCACATGAGAACTGATAAGGTACATGTAGGGTAGAAAAGGCAGCAAGTTACATGACAAGTGACCTGAAAGTCTGAGTGCCAAACCAAAAACACTCAAGTTTGTCTTTGTAGACAGTGGGTGACCATCAAAGGCTTGTGGGATGGAAACTGTGACCAGATTCATCATCTGCAGACAACTCTGGTTGCCAAATACAGGAAAGATGAGTGAGAAGGAAGAGCGGAAGGCATCACCAAGCTGTTGGGATGCTTAAATGAGAGGAAGTGTGAGTAGGAAGCAGGCAGCAGGGAGAAGCCTCATCCAAGAATGAGTTTGAGTGAGGAGTGAACATGGAGGGCAGCAGATAGCTCAGAAGAGCAAAGATGGCTTTGACCCCAGAAAATCATGTTGAAAAGGGAAAAGACTACTTTGGAGAAGAGGATGGGGGAGGATCATGCAGAGAAAACAGCTCAGATTCAGGTCAGACAATATGGGAGATCCCGCAGAACATCTTGGGGCAATGACTATCAGTCATTGGAAAGTCACTGAGGAGATGCCATGACAATATCTCTTGGGAGTTTGAGTGGAAGGAGAACCAGACATTAATGGTCACCAGCCCATAACAAGTGGGTGGACAGGCAGAAGAGAGTAAGTGTTTCAGCAAGTAGGTGGAAAGAGAAGAATTTCCTAACTGCTCCCCCAGCTGGGCCTGTTAGCTTAAGCTTTGGCTCCCAGTTATCAAAACCCCGCACTTCTTGATCCATCCCCTGATGATCACTGACCCAGTTAGCTCTTCCCTTGTCTCTTTGGACACTAGTTCAGGGAGCCCAGTTCTCCTCAGCCCTTGGCTTGCCCCTTCTACAGATGGAACCACCACCCAAAGTCTCCTCGTTCAACTGGCACAATATAGGTAACTCCTAAAGGTTGGTACTCAAAAACAGGTCTGAGAGAAACAGAGATGAAGGCACTGTCTTGATTTGAAGAGGAGTCATCAAAAGGAATACAGATGAGCTGAGCACATTCCTCCAGTGAGGAATTGATCTCACTGAAGAAGCAGAGTTTGCATAGAATATGCCACACAGCTGTCCACCAAGGGCTACTGTCTGGTGCATTAACTCCCCCAAAATTTGCAACCTCTATGTGTCTATGCTATAAGGCTCCCAAGACCAGGAAGAACTGAAGAAGAACCACAGAGTTTCCAGAGAGAAGATGCCAGAACATTGTTTATAAAGGTAGGAGTGGACTGACCACGAACAGCTGCCTGAGAAGAAATAATCTTTAAGAAGGAAGAAGTAGCTGGGAGAGTTTCTCTCTTCAGAAACTGACCAGTACCATTCCAAAGGAGAAATCTTAATCAAACATGCTCAGTGTTAAGCAGTGTGTTTTAATAGTCCTGAAAGTTCAGCAGTCACCACCAGCACCAAATTTCTCTTGCCCCTCCCCCACTTTCTACACACAGGTATAAGAACTCTCAGCCTCAAATGAAAGCAGTACTGGGCAAAATTGCTTCAAATATCAAATACACATCCCCAAAATGAAAACCAATCAAACTAAGGCTTAGAGAAAGCATGTGTATGTTGGACTTACCCTATAAATTACTTTTAGTTATGATTAAATTCTTTCTGTCCAACAAGTTTCTGGACCATCAATTACTATAATGGACAGGGCTTCTGGACTTCTAAAACAGGTTTAGTAATCACATTCAAATGTGTTCTTTCAAAATGTATTTGGGATATGGCATTTGAATGCCAGCCTGGAGTAGCAAGGGACATGAGGGCAACTGAACACAAAGAAATGGTTGACCAGATGGTCAGCCTGCAAGCCTGATCCATGACCAGCTATGCTTAATATTCAAATGCTCAACCTGGGTAAACATTGTCTCCAAGGAGCATTGCCCTCTTCTGAATTCTGGCAAATAAGTATACAGCTGTAGAATCAAGCAACCCATTTATCTCAAGTACATTTAGGCAACTATTGTTTGCAGCAAAGTTCATGGCTATGTAAAGAATTTGCTGCCACAGGCCTCAGAGAGTGAAGAACAAGAAATTCAGCCCTGTTGGGTTTTTTCCCAAGTCACAAATTTAAGTGAAAATAAGTCAATATTGTCCTGTTCCAATCTCAACAGGGTGCTGAAGTTATTTGGCTGTGTTTCTGGTATTTATTGCTCTTAGAAAATTTGTCTCCAGGGTAGTATTTTTACAGTGACAGATTCTTCATAAAAAAAATTTAAGGCAAAAAAATATATTAGTAGAACAGACCCTAAGAAAAATTGAGCTTCTTTGCCTATAAAATGGTGATAATACCTGTTGTGAATATTAAATGCATTAGGAGCACTGAGCCAAGGCCTGGCACAGGAGAGAACGTGAATAAATCTGTCCACCTCCCTCAGGTCCCCTGTGAAGGCTGCATTGCCAAATGGGATAAATACCATCTCCCTGATTTAGACTTCTACATCATCAAGGTTCCCTGAGTAGCCTGGAATCATATATTTACCATACATACTAGATCTTGGCTAATATGGGAATTAGTGGAAAATTCTGAAAATGCCTACCTGGGTAAACATTATCTCCATGGGGCATTGCATTTTTCTTAATTCTGGCAAATAAGTATACGGCTTACAGAAGCCCTGTCCATTATGGGAATTGATGGTCCGGAAACTTGTTAGACAGAAAGAATTTAATCATAGCTAAGAGTAACTTATAGGGTAAGTCCAACATACGCATGCTTTCTCTAAGCCTGGGTTTGATTGGTTTTCATTTGGGGGATATGTACATGCTTCTGCCCTGAAATCAACAGAGTAGGCTATCTAGAAGAGAAGTTGAATGTATTAGTTAGCTTTCTCAGCGTTGTGGCAGACACCTGACAGAAGAAACTTGAAAAAGGACTGTCTCAGTTTCGAGGATACAGTGCATCATGGTGGAATAGTCATGGTGGAGCTGTTGGTGGTTAGTACATGTGGGGAGCTCCACACATCTTGATAAACCAGGAATCAGACAAGATTAGAAGCAGGACCAGGCAGTAACCTTCAAGATACACCCCAGTACCTATATCTGCCAGCTAGGCCCTACATTCCAAAGGTTCCACGATTTACCAAAATAATGCCATCAGTTGAGACTAAAGATTCAAATGCATGAGCCTACCTGAGACATTGTATATTCGAACTGTTACGGAGAACGTGAAGGAACCCACAGAAACAGAAGGGAATTGAGTCTATTTTCACCATCTCAGCCTTGATAACACAGTGGTCTTCAGAAGAAACTAGTGACCTTACCTCACAGATGACTCACCTCGGGGATGGGGAAAAAGATAGGAACTAAGGCAGCTGAGGACTTTGCCTCTGATCCTACCCACTATGCGAAACTGCGCGTGAATAAATCCACAAAGGAAGCCAATTCCCTTTGCCTTGCCAGTCTCAGTAGTTGAAACCTAGAACTCCGCGGGGGCAAGGGATGCTGGGAAGTGTAGTTCCACTAGTGGTTCACACAGATGGAATAGAAAGCCATCACATCTTCCATTCAGAATAGATTACCATGCCTCCTGGGAAAGGTAAACCCAATAAAGCATATGGCAATCCCCAAATCACAAATTTAAGTTCCTAATTATTCTCTATACAACGTGAGTGTCCAGTAAGTCCAATAAGACCTATAGCACATGATTAGCCTTCTGTTGTTTTGTTTTATTCTTTTATTTTTTTAATGATGGGTATTTTGTCTGCATATATGTCTGTGTAACACATGTGTGTCTTGTGCCTGAAGAGCCCAGAAGAGAGTGTTGGATCTCCTAGAATTATAATTACAAATTATTATGAGCCACCATGTGAGTTCTGGAACTTGAACCTGGGTCCTCTAGAAGATCAACCAGTGCTCTTAACTACTGAGCCAGCAGTCCAGCCCCAAATGACTGGTCATCACTTAATAACTTCAGTTTATATTTGGAAGCCTAATTATAAGTATAAAGACATTAACTTTTCATTCATATTAGTGGTAGGAAATTATAATGCATTCTTTTCTAACCTAAGTTTTAAAAATTTACAGATAGAAAAATATACCACTTGAACAACAAAAATAAGCACACATAAATAATAATATGAAAGTTTAATATTCATTGTATGTCCATTAACTTTCTATTACTAAAAACAAATGTGAGATGATCAGTTCAGAGAAAATGACCGTTTTAGTTTATCAATTCTAATCTATAATCAGTTGCCCCTGTTGTACGTAGGACTCGGAAAGGCAATAATCACACACTCCCATGTGTGACAGAACAAACCACGGGATCCTACATCCCTTTGGAGACATTGATCATCAAAAGACCTCCATCCTCCTAAGGCTATGTCTACTAAGGCTCCCATCGCCAAGCAGTGCCTTTCTAGAAGCCCTTACCACACATACTTTGGGCTACATGTAAGGTCCAGGGCATAGCAGTGCCTAAAATGTAAAATAGGAACAGCTGGTTTGTCCCATTCTGCTTCTTTCTTCTGTGCTTTTTTAAAATCCATTTTTCAGATTTGAGGAAAGGTAATTTTCATTTTGTGTTCAAGCACTTAAACCACAAGATCATTTGTATTGCTCCAAATCACAGCATCCCTTCATTTTAAAGACTAGTACACCCCATTACTTATCAGGCAGGTTGCCCCTGGCAGCAAGAGCATGGGACTGGAGCTCCTCACATCTTGGCAGGTCAGGAAGCACAGACAAGACCAACCAGACTCTGTGGCTGCCATCTAAGGTAAGTTTTGTCCCTTTACACTGGAAAGGTTTTCTTTAGATTGAACATGAACTTCTTAGACTGTCTGTTTTTTTTTTCACTTCTAGGAACACCGTGATTAATTAGCCAGAACCAAAGGTCTGTACAAGAAGACCAATAAAATTTCCACCTGGATTTTACATGCATAATATAAGTAAGTAGTCAAAGCTTAGCGACAGACTCTAGGCAACAGGCCTGATAGAGGTGACCGTGAACACATTTGCTGTGCATTTGATAGTTTCTAGCTTAAACTTTTCCTTTATTAACTCTTCTCATCATAAAGCTCCTGGTGGCTTCCAGCAATCACATTTGAATTTTAGTCTCTCCCTTGGAAAATAATATATAATTGGATGAAAGTTGGTTTTTAAATTTTCACCTTGGTTTTAAACATATCAATTTCATAGCTGTGATGGACCTGGATATTTTAAGTATAAATTATTATCATCATTATCATAATGCAATGCCTACCACATATCCTTCCTAGTGATTATTACCCTTGTCTCAGTGCTTCCGTGTCTTCTCCAAGGAGCTTGAGCATCAAAGGTTGATGTAGAATGTGCCAGCACACCTGGATTCCTTCCACTTGGGCTCATCAGAAGAGCATTTGATACACATTTGCACTGACCCTTTTCAGCCAGGGCTCAGAAGGTCGCATTCCAATAGCCACGGAGACTTGATCAAAAGATAATGTGGTCAGTGACTGCTCTTCCAGGAACAAAGTTCCCATATCAGTTACCCACATGATCTTCATATCTGTGACAAAGAAAATCTGAAGTAAGTGTGTCAGTAGACACACAGAAATGTAAAAAGAAAAACCTCTTTGTGCATTGGTGGAGGCCACTCATTCATTCTCGGCTTCCCAGACCTGAAATAGTCACACAGAAAGTATATTAATTACAATGCTGCTTGACCAATAGCTTAAGTGTATTTCTAGCTAGCTCTTACATCTTAAATTAACCCATTTCTATTATTTTATATTTTACCACGAGGCTTGTGGCTTACCAGTAAGGTTCTGGCAGCTGTCTCCTACAGCAGCTAGATGGTGTCTCCCTAACTCCATCTTCTTTCTCCCAGCATTCAGTTTAGTTTTTCTGCTAGCTCTATTCTGCCCTGTCATAGGCTCAAGCAGCTTCTTTATTTACTAATGAATAAAAGCAGCACATATACAGAAGGGCTTCCCACATCATTTGTGGCTCTTGTCTTGCATATTTCTAATGCTAGTGCCAATTAGCTACAGGACCATGGCTGTATTTGAGGCTTCCTTGTTTCTATCTTGGCTCTGGACAAGTTGGTTCACAACCAGCACTGTTCTGTGGTACTGAGATGGAATATGGCAAAGCATCTGGACTTCCGTCTGTGCCTCTCTCTGGGACTTCCTACACATTAAAAAGACACTGAAAGTAGAGTCATAGAGCATACAACACTCAATAGCCCTTCTGGTTGATCATGGCATAGACACACGCCATGACACATGCTAGGAGCATAGACAAGCCTCCCTTGCACTCAAGGTAAACTGTCCACAAGTCGGGTGATCTAAGATATTTATAGTGTATGTTTCCAAATGGCCCAAACTCCAGAACCTTCCAGAACACTGAGTGAAGAGATAATGCTTGTGGATGCTGATCATTGATTACACACTGTGTGCTAAGCATTTGCAGAGACATCCTCTCTGTCATAGCACACTCTCATAAGAAGAACCATTATCCCACTTTAGAGTTGACAACACTGAGATCCAGTTAACAACAAGATCTTGGACCAGATCCCCACACTGGGGAGGATTCAGCAGGAAGCGCTTTATGAGTTCAAAGCCAATTTAGTCTGCATAGCAAGTTCAAAAATAAATTAAAATCTCAGATAAATAGATTTGAAAATGAAAATTGAGTCCGAGTGTTTCTTCACTACAAAAGGTTTGTTCCTGTCAACAACACATCAAACCATTTCTGGGGCTTGATATAACTCATTGCATACAATATCTTCTTTACAAAGCAGTATTTTAATATAAAGGTGTTTAGGTTAAAAATAAAAATCTTGGAACTATGAATATGTTTCAGTACTTAGGAGTACTGGATATTCCTCCAGAGGACCCAGGTTTGATTCCCAGCACCCACTTGGAGGCTCACAACCATCTGTAACTCCAGTTCCAGAGGATCTAATGCCCTCTTCTCATATTCAAGGTATATGTGGCACATACATACATGCAGGCAAAATACCAATACACCTAAAAAAATAAAATAAATATAAAAACCTCATTTCATCCCATTCAACTTAGACAAAATGCAGCTTCAATGTTTTTTTTCTACCAGACCTAACTTGAAAGTTAAATTTCCCTTCTAATTGCTTGTTTTACTTAAATACAGAATTTAAATGAAAACTTGGCACCACTGTCCTATAGGGGAAAACAGAGTCACAATCTAAAGAAGGACAATGGACAGTTAATACATAACTATGAAAGTGCTTAGAAATATCCACTAGTGGTCCAGCTAAAACCATTCCGTGAAGATGTGCAAAAAATTGGTGATAACAAAATAATGCATTATGGACCTATAGGAAGCCTGACTGTGGTGAGATACAGAGTTAGGAAAAGATAATCAACATTGGAATGGGCAACAAGAACCTGTGTCACCACAGACAATTATGTCACCTCTGGGTCCCAGGACACCTAGATGAGTAATGGGCCATACAACACATGACTAGCAACAAGCCATCAGCCTTGATTCTTTGGTGCAGCCAGCTGCAGACAAAGCAAGAGTCTGGGCCCTGACATCCCTTTTCGATCCTACCAGCCTGTCACCCTTATGTCTTGCCAGTCTCATTCTTCATTTAGACCCTGAAAAGCATCCACCAGTTAACAGTTGTCTCATTCCTGAGACAAGGTTCCGGTAAAAAGACTGGCAACCCACCCTAAGCACCAATGAATGTAAGAGGGCTGCCAGGGGAGCACAGTGCCCTGAAGTTCAATAGAAATCTGATCTTTTAATTCCAGACGCCCAGGCATTTTGATAAAGGAGCCAAGGGAAACTTTAAGCTGGGGGATAAGGGCACCTAACATTGATTTCTGGCCACCATGCACATACACACTCATGCACACACGTGTGCGCGCACACACACACACATATGTAACACACAGTAAATAATCCACTTATTTGGAATTTAAAAACATTGCCTGCATGCAATATACATCTGTTTCTTCTAGAAGTATATTCATTCTAGAACTCCCTACTTATAAATAACACTGCATCATGCCCTGTCATGCCCTGTTATGAGTGGTCTCTCCTCTTGAGCTAGGGAGAAGTCATAATAAGCTCTTTTTTGAACTCCAGTGCAGTACCTGATCATAAGATCCACTAAACTAATAAATAAGACTTGTTTTGAAACCATCCTTATGTGACATCACTCCTGTCAATCATTTCTTTTCTGCTTATGAATCCTTTTTAAAAATTTTAATAATTCTTTGAGAATTTCATACTTTGTGTTTTGATCATATTTGCTCCCTCCCCTCAATTCCTCCCAGCACCACCCCCTCTTTCTTACCTACCCAACATCATGTCCTTATTTTTGCTTCTGAGTCCTATCAAGTTCAGTCTGTGCTGTGCATATACTCTATGGTGTGTGGCAGGCATCCACAGGGCGTGGTAAAGCTACCAAACCGACTTGTCCTCTTCCAGAAGCTTTCAGTTGCCAATAGCTCCGCAGCTGGAGGTAAGACTTCCTGTCCATCTCCCATCTCCATGCTGGGATGTTTTCTGAGTTGAGCTTTACTGGGTCTTGCGCATGCTCTCATGGCTGCTGTAGCAAGCCCATTGTGTCCAGAAAACAGTTTCCTTAGAATCATCCACCACCTCTTCTTATAATCTTTCCTCTCTCCTCTTCCTCAATAATCCCTGAGTCTTGGAAGAGAGGGTGAGATAGATATGTCCCATTTAGGGATGAGGAATCCACAGTTCCTTATTCTCTGCACCTTGACCAATTGTGAGTTAGGATCTTGAAAGAGCAAATCTTTTTTGTTTGAGCTTATAATGAATGTATATTTAGATTTTCATGAGGGCCTGGGAGATAGCTGAGAAGGTAAAGGCATTTGCTGCCAAACTATTTGGCCTGAGTTCTGTCCCTGAGACTAGCATGGTAGAGAAACACACACACACACACACACACACACACACAACTGCAACCGATTTTCTTCTGACTTCCATACATATATCATGACATGTGTGCGTCCGTGAGTGCACATGTTTGCATACACACACATAATAGATAGCTATGTGTAAATATTTTAAATAGATTTTCAGGAAAGACAAGTCACAACTTTGGCCTGGAGACAGCCGACCTGGTAGGGTTCTGACCCTGTCACTCCTGAGCCATGAGTTTTCTGGACTTCTCGGCCTCCTGGTATCAGTTTCCATGTGTGGTTTGAGAAACCTTGGTGAGACTGGGCCTACACTGTAGGGCATTAAGCTCAGTCCTTAGCATCCAGTTGCTGTGGTTACTTCTGTTGTCAGAACCTGAACATGTGACTTCTCTCTAAGGATTTTAGACTTTAAATTTGGATGTGAGCATTTAAAGGACAGCTTCACCTGAAAATGACAAAAGTGATTCTCCACTGTAGGCTCTACAGAGACCTGTTGTGTCTTTCTTTGTCAAGTCTCTCTTCCATGTCGCCTCTTTTGCCTTCTTAGAATAAATGTTTTCAGCTAAACCTGGATCCGTCTTCTAGTTTGCATTCCCTCGGAAACAGAGCCCAATACAAGCAACTAGACACAATTCACAGACTAGGAAACTGATTCTGAGAAGCACTTTGAGAAAAGAAGGTGAAATAAGTCAACAAAGAGTGTATAGCTGAAGTAATTGACTCTCTGAACAGCCCAGACTCCTTCTCAAGGGCCCTCCCGAGGGACTGTAAGGAACACACCTCAGACTTGCCCTATTCTGGGATGAGAAACTGGGAAATTTACTGATGAAATTCTTCCCCTTGTTTATTGAGAATTTCTCCTGGGTCATTGTCTCTTCCCATTCCTAGCCTACCACACACTCAAGTTAAGCATGCTCTGTAGCAAGAGAACTCCCTAAAGGAAAGAGAGTCACAAAATTATGAACATGTAAGGAACTGTGTAAGAAAATCAACAAAGGGCCTACTGTGAGTTCCTCCTGGCTGACTGTGGGACTATCTGCTCATTTCTAGACTCTACTTTGTTTGACTTACACACTATAGCATTCCACAAAACCAGGGGACAAAGCTCCTACAGTATATTGTTCAGGGCACACCCTAATGATGATAGTCCATGAATTAATTAATTAAAATGACTAGGTTAATTCTGCCCAAAGCAACACAAGAGAAATGATAACTATTCTGGCCATTTGCTGCATAAGAATTCCTCAAAAAAAAAATAAACACTGATTCAGAATCTCTAAGGTTTGAGAATTCAGAAGCAGCTTCACTGGTGGGTCAGTCTCAGGTTTGTCATGTGACTGCAGGTACAGCCATTGCTGTCTGGAGGCCCAGACGAAAGATCTGCTTCCAGCATAGCTCGCCTACATGGTTGTGGCATAAGTTTGGGCATCAGCTCCCTGATGAGTGTTAGAGTAAGACCTGGGATCTCAACAACGCATGGATTTCTTGAGCAGCCTTATGGCAAGACAATCAGTCCAAGAGAGCAGAAGGAAGCCAGAATGTCTTTCAGGAGTTAGTCTTGAAAATCACACACTGTCACTTCCTTTCCTCTGTACTTCAGAAGGAAGATATCAAGGGCAATCTATACTCCCAGGAAAGGAATTCGGCACCATATCTTAAGGAAAATGTCACAGGCTTTGTGAGCCTGCCTTAATCTTCCACAAGGCCTTCATTTGTATTCCAACCCCTTTTAAGCTTCAACCTGCCTTCAGATCCTTCTCAGCCCTACCACCCCAAATCTTCAACCCACTTTTTCCCAGACCGTCCTACTCCTCCAAATGATCCTGGATGCCTTTGAACATTCACTGTCTTCCCAGTCTTTCCCACCCACGTGCCACTTAACAGGAATTTTCTACACACATGTAGGCATAGTTAAATCCTATCTGTCCATCAAAAAGTTTCAATCCCCCTTCTCTGTGGAGCCTTCCCTATAACTCCATGGAGATCCTGAAGTATCTTATACCTTGTATGGCACTGATCAATTTTTCAGACTGAAAATTGTACTAGTATCTATAGCTTTTCTTTCCATTTAGAAGGCAGTCTCCTGGTGAGGCAGTTCAGCCAGAACACAGCACATTCGAGAGCCTTCTCTTGCATACAGATCCATACTGGGAAGTAGATCAAGAGGAAACAAATGTTTTCTGTTTAGAGGCAGATGGCAGATATCTAAGGCTTTGTATGGTATTTTTTCTCTGGCACAACCGCTCACCTATACATGACATATAAAGGCAGTCATGGGTGACCTATTAACACGTGGCCATGGCTGAAGTTTAACTAAATCTTATTTATCATGATAACATCACTGGTTTTCCAACACTGAACTCAAGTGCCTCCTAAGTGTCACCAAGCTGTAGGCTTCTGGGATTCAAATACAGAATTATACTATATTTATATGGACTTTTCCCTATTGTGTAGCTGTGGTTATTTTCTGCTGCTTCTACACTCAGAGTTTATTTCCTTTATAAGAAAAAGAAAGGGGTTTTTCAACTTCATGAATCTTTCTTTCATCATTTTAAGAATTATTTTAAGAACTTACAGACAATGTGATATACATATATAATTATATATCAGGCACTTTTCTCACCGTTATTCTCAGACAAAAGTCTCTAATCATTGCATATTTCCCTACCTCACATAAAAGTAACTTGTTTTATTCTCAGTTAAAAGATTACAAGTCAGTCAATCACTAGACAATACTTTCTATGCAAAGTTGAGGATTAGACAAATACTCTTTAAAAAGTCATCCTAATTTCTGTTATGACTCACATATTTAAACTACTTACTTCTTAATGCATCTTAAGATATGCATGAATAATAATAGATTAAGAGTCAGTGAGCCAGATCACACACATAAAAACTGAAGTGACTACTTATAGACCAAAGCTGAGCTTAATAAGAACATAATATAAAATAAACAATTGTCTGCTTTTACTGAGACAGGAAGAGGCTGTGGAAGATGCACATTTCAAAAGCCAGATCATGGGTCTTTACAAGGAAATAACATTGCTCAACAATGCCACCCTCAAAAACTTCAGCTTGCCTTTACAACAGCAGACATGAAGCTTGAAGTGTGCCCTGGTAATGAAGGAGACTCTCTGTTTTGGGGAAATGTCAAGATGCAAAGTATGTTCTTGTTTAAACAGGGGTAAAAGAGAAGCCACTGTGTGTGTTTGACAGTGATAAATAGCTTCCAAAGACAACAAAGCAATGGCTGGCTGTCCCGCCTTTGGAGAACCCATTCTATCAAACCTTTTGGGTTCTTTTCTGTCTTGTTTCAAGTGATCACGGGAAACCGTCAGGAATTGTTTGTTGTCTTACATTTACATAAGCCTCCTCATTTCAATTATTTCATGTCATCTTAAAAATTTTCATGAGTAAATGTTCTAGACATTCAAATCACCTTTTAATCCCATCTCTGGCCACAGTACTTCCCTGGCTGCTTATTGGAGTCTGGTAAAAGTGTCCTCAGGTCATTACAATAAAGCAAAGAGAAAGGGAGCTTATTTCACTAGGTGAGTTCTATGACAGTGACTTTATAGGATGGTTTAAATGTGGTAGTTATGTTGTAGTTTTAAATGAGACAGATTTGAAAGTTGACAAAAGACCCTAGGAAGGTATTTACACAGTGAAAAGCTCTCTGACCTAATTAAGGGGCATACATTATAGATATGCTATGAAAGAAAGTAGTTATAATATTCACAATAAGATAGATAAATTGTGAATTAGATTGAATATTTTTGTTTTGTTTTATGATATGCTACTGCACTGATATGTGTGTGTGTCTGTGTGTCTGTGTGTGTCTGTGTGTGTATTGAGACAGGGTTTCTCTGGAACTCTGGAACCTGTCCTGGAAATAGCTCTTGTAGACCAGGCTGGCCTCAAACTCACAGAGATCAGTCTGCCTCTGCCTCCTGAGTGCTGAGATTAAAGGCGTGCACCACCACCACCTGACTCAATATATATTTTTAAAGAACAAACTATTGATACCATAAAACAAACAATTTCCGTCATGTATTATGGCACATGCCCTTAATTCTAGTACTAGGGAGGCAGAGGCAGGCTGATCTCTGAATTTGAGGCCAGCCTAGTCTACAGAATGAATTCCAGGACAGCCAGGGCTATACAGAGAAATCCTATCTTGAAAATAAACAAAACAAAACAAAAATCCCGATGACTCTCATACATGAAGTTGAGCAAACACAAAAGAACACTAACAGTATAGTTCATTTATATGGTGCTGAATAACAGGAAAACTAACACATAATGCTAAAAGACAAAACAGTGGCTAATTCTCTGTGGAGATGAGATATAAACTAGGAAGAAGTATGAGAAATATATTGTTGATGGATACATTTCTAAAAATTTGTCACACTGTGTTTGTTTTTGCTTTGTTAGAACACCGAGGATTGAACCAGGAGCTTTGCACATGATGAGCAAATGCTCTACCATCAAGTTACAGCCCTGGCACCGTCAAACTGTCCTTAATGACTGCTGTGCCATCTGGGCTTCCCTATCCCAACACGAAAAGTTTTTCAAAAGTGAAGGTTGTTGGCGGAAACACTATAGCCTATGAAATAGAAACTGTAGAAAAGAGCCAACAGGAAGCCAGTAAGTCAACAGGGGCATGTTAGTCGCTTTTCTCTCGGCTGTGACAAAATACTTGGCAAATATATTCACGGAAAGAAGGATTGATTTTGGCTCATAGTTTAAGGCTGGATATAGTCCATCGTGGCAAGAAGGCCTGATGGTCACTGCGTGAGGGGGCTGATCACATTGTTCTACAGTCATGAAGCAAAGAGGAATTAATGCTGGTACTTAGCTGATTTCTTCCATTTCCCCCATTTCATTCTGCCAGAAACCATAATAAATGGGATGGTAGTGTTCACACTGGGTGTAAGTCTTCCCTCCTCAGTTACACCTCTGGAAACACTCTCACAGACATCCACAAGGGTGCATCTCCCAGATGACTTCAGATACTGCAAGGTTAACCATCACAAGTCTGCCCCTTGCCAACTTGACACACTTTTCTTTTTTTTAATACTCATTTATTTATTATGTATACAATATTCTGTCTGTGTGTATGTCTGCAGGCCAG
>LOEQ01001859.1:29595-61503 GCA_001685075.1 Bramus lutescens
TTGGAAGAGCAGGCAATGCTCTTAACCACTGAGCCATCTCTCCAGCCCCTTGACACACTTTTCAATCTTAAGCTTCCAACTTTGGTCCTAAAGGTTAGGGGCCTCTCATAATAAAAGATGCATTTAGCCCATCTTTAAGTGTCCCCAAACTTTTAATAGTTCTAAAAATATTTTTTAAAAAATCCAAATTCTTCCTTGAGTTAAGACAATCTTTTAACTGTGAAAGCTCTTGCATTTTTTAAAGAAAAAGTTAATTTAATGGCATTGAATAAACACTTTCATTTCAAAATGGAGGAATGGGGGCCCAGAAAAAAATCAGATCAAAGAAGACTGAAGTTCACTAGAGAAAACACCAAACCCTCTAGCCATGTCTGTCACCGGAGTTTATAGGGACGTCAACAGCCTTGGGCACACCTCCTGCTGCTGCCTAATGCCCCTGTAGCTCTCCATGGGGCTGATTCCATTCTGTGCCTGCCTCTTTCACAGACAGACATCCCCCTGTCCTGGCATGTCCAACATCACAACTGGATTTTCATATTCAGAGCTTCATATAATATCACCTCTGGAGGCATTCTTTCAGGGACTCAGACCCTGACACACAATGCCTGACTTAAGCGGTCTTCTGGAATCTTGGTGCCAGACTCCATGACCCCCTATGGCTCTTGCATCTTTCATGCCTGCCAAAGGAGTACCATGTGGACAATACTGCCAAGTTCTGCTTCCAGGTTGATACTTAGCCTTGCTCCCCTGCAAGCTGAACCTTGGTAAACGCTTCCCTAGAGAGCCATTCTAGAACAAAGACCCTGTGATGGCTTTCTCAGTTCAGACCTTCTCCTTTCAAGTGAATTTGAACCTTTAGAAACCAGAGCCTTCAATAAACGATAATCTCTTGCTCTCAAACCATCTTTCCTACAATCCCAGTGCTGAGTAAGAGGTTTCTCCTTAATGGCACCAATCTCTTTAACAAGTACAGCTGCTTTCTCTGCACCTTTAACTTTAACAGGCGTGTGAGCGCCTTTCTCACCAAGCTGCACAGTCTTTCACATTCTTCTACTTTTTCTCGTTGTAAATCTGAATACAGCCGCAAAGTAGTAACCATGAGACAGCCTAGATGTTATGCTGACTGTAGCATTATTAATAAAAACCCAGAGACAGATATTGGGGTTCAACCAGAAGGTCAGAAAAGCAAAACAGCCAGCCACTGACTCTTACCTCTACCTCAGTACGAAATGGCGATCCTGCCTCCAGGAATCCTCAGAAGGAAAGTGTCTGAGAGCTGTCTCCTGCCATTTTATGTTCCTCTCTGGGGTTGGGTTTAAAGGCGTGCATCACTACCTCCCTGTTTCTATGGCAAACTAGTGTGGCTACTGGGATTAAAGGTGTGTGTCACCACTGCCTGGTCTGTAAGGCTAACCAGGACAGCCATTTTACTCTGTGATTTCAGACAAGCTTTATTTACTAAAATGCAAATGAAATATCACTACAACTGACTAGGAGTGGCCTCCATCAAGCTTGTTCTGTTACTTTTGTGTTCAGCCTCATTTGAATTCTCTCTCTCTCTCTCTCTCTCTCTCTCTCTCATGTGTGTGTGCGTGTGTGTGTCAGTGCCTGTAGAAGCCAGAGACATCAGATTCCCTGAAGTTACAGGCAGTTGTGATTCCCACAGTGTGGGTGATAGAACCCAAACTCGGGTCCTCTGTAAGAGGAGTACTCATTCTTAACCTCTGAGCCATCACTCTAGCCTCTTCTATTCACTTATCCACCAGCATCTTGCCTTGTATACTCCCACTAGAAACACCCAGTTAGGTTCTGCTTATAGCACTTTTAGAGTTTGTGTAGCCCACGAGTCCAATCTCTTCCAAACTCTTCAAACCAGTTCTAAAGGCCTATGAACTACACAATCATAGCAACAGGCCCACTTGTTAGTAGTAATTTTCTATATTAGTTTACGTTACTCAGTGCCACAAAACACCTGACAAAAGCGACTCCATGCAGGAAGAGCTTATTTTGGTCCAGTCTGAAGGTACAGCACACCATGGCAGTGAGGGAATGACAGCAAGATGTAAGGTGCTTGGCTCCATTGTGGCCGTCAGGAAGCAGAAAAAGATAGACATATTCTCGGGTCACTTTCCCCCTTCATCCCCCCTTTTTATTCAGTACATGACTCCAGCTCATGGGATAGTAGCACACTCATTCCAGCTGGGTCCTCCTTCTGCAGTTAGTCCTCTCTGTAAATGCCTTTTCTAGGTGATTCCAAAGCTGACCAAGTCGTTGATGAAGAAATACCGGCTTGGGAATATAAAGAGGGAACAAGAAGATGAAAAGAGAAGAAAGGAAGGAGGGAGGAAGCAAAGAAGGAAAGCACAAATTATGAATGAAGGGCAAGAGATTGGTCAACCATGTGCTTAACTTAACATTGGGGCTTATATGATCTACATTTTCCTCACAGTTATTTTTTAATCTTTCTTTCTCCTATCAGAAAAATTAAATTGGTAATAATAACTAAAACCTGAAGGAGAAAAAAGAGTGAGTTTGGGAACGGTGTCCCTTTAACCATATATCAAAGCATACCAAGCTGGGGAGTGTTAGCTGGCTCAGAGAGGAAAGCACGTGTAACACAGGCATGAGGACTCAAAGTGTGGAGTTCAAATTTGCAGATATACATAAAGATGGATGAGGCAGCACAGTGATAGGGAAGGGTAGGGATCTTCACAAGTCAGCTAGACTGGTGTACACAGTGAAGATCAACAAGATACCCTGTTGTAGGGAGGCCGCTTGTTCATCCAGCCACCCAAAATTAAAACAACCATACAGAAACTATATTAATTAAATCACTGCTAGGCCTATTAGCTCTAGCTTCTTATTGGTTAGCTCTTACATATTAATTTAACCCANGCTACTGGGATTAAAGGTGTGTGTCACCACTGCCTGGTCTGTAAGGCTAACCAGGACAGCCATTTTACTCTGTGATTTCAGACAAGCTTTATTTACTAAAATGCAAATGAAATATCACTACAACTGACTAGGAGTGGCCTCCATCAAGCTTGTTCTGTTACTTTTGTGTTCAGCCTCATTTGAATTCTCTCTCTCTCTCTCTCTCTCTCTCTCTCTCATGTGTGTGTGCGTGTGTGTGTCAGTGCCTGTAGAAGCCAGAGACATCAGATTCCCTGAAGTTACAGGCAGTTGTGATTCCCACAGTGTGGGTGATAGAACCCAAACTCGGGTCCTCTGTAAGAGGAGTACTCATTCTTAACCTCTGAGCCATCACTCTAGCCTCTTCTATTCACTTATCCACCAGCATCTTGCCTTGTATACTCCCACTAGAAACACCCAGTTAGGTTCTGCTTATAGCACTTTTAGAGTTTGTGTAGCCCACGAGTCCAATCTCTTCCAAACTCTTCAAACCAGTTCTAAAGGCCTATGAACTACACAATCATAGCAACAGGCCCACTTGTTAGTAGTAATTTTCTATATTAGTTTACGTTACTCAGTGCCACAAAACACCTGACAAAAGCGACTCCATGCAGGAAGAGCTTATTTTGGTCCAGTCTGAAGGTACAGCACACCATGGCAGTGAGGGAATGACAGCAAGATGTAAGGTGCTTGGCTCCATTGTGGCCGTCAGGAAGCAGAAAAAGATAGACATATTCTCGGGTCACTTTCCCCCTTCATCCCCCCTTTTTATTCAGTACATGACTCCAGCTCATGGGATAGTAGCACACTCATTCCAGCTGGGTCCTCCTTCTGCAGTTAGTCCTCTCTGTAAATGCCTTTTCTAGGTGATTCCAAAGCTGACCAAGTCGTTGATGAAGAAATACCGGCTTGGGAATATAAAGAGGGAACAAGAAGATGAAAAGAGAAGAAAGGAAGGAGGGAGGAAGCAAAGAAGGAAAGCACAAATTATGAATGAAGGGCAAGAGATTGGTCAACCATGTGCTTAACTTAACATTGGGGCTTATATGATCTACATTTTCCTCACAGTTATTTTTTAATCTTTCTTTCTCCTATCAGAAAAATTAAATTGGTAATAATAACTAAAACCTGAAGGAGAAAAAAGAGTGAGTTTGGGAACGGTGTCCCTTTAACCATATATCAAAGCATACCAAGCTGGGGAGTGTTAGCTGGCTCAGAGAGGAAAGCACGTGTAACACAGGCATGAGGACTCAAAGTGTGGAGTTCAAATTTGCAGATATACATAAAGATGGATGAGGCAGCACAGTGATAGGGAAGGGTAGGGATCTTCACAAGTCAGCTAGACTGGTGTACACAGTGAAGATCAACAAGATACCCTGTTGTAGGGAGGCCGCTTGTTCATCCAGCCACCCAAAATTAAAACAACCATACAGAAACTATATTAATTAAATCACTGCTAGGCCTATTAGCTCTAGCTTCTTATTGGTTAGCTCTTACATATTAATTTAACCCATTGATATTAATCTGTGTATTAAGGCTACGGCTTACTGGGTAAAGTTCCTGTGTCTGTCTATGGTGGGGCATGTACCGAAGAGAGACTGAGACGGAGGAAAGAGGGTCGTAAGTCTTTAGTTTTGCCTGCCTAGCTCTACTCTGCCCTATCACAGGCCTAAGACAGTTTATTAACCAATGGTATTCACAGCATACAGAGGGCAATCCCACATCAATACCCTGTCTCAAACAAGGTAGAAAGTGAGACAACACCTCCTTTTTTATTAGTTCAGAGGCTAACCAAGGAAGAAATGCTGTTACATCAGGGATTTTGCTTTTGCAACCAAATCTTTCTTTTTCCAAGCCCTTTTGTTAGCAATGGTGTGAAATGGTTAGAAATGGTACTAGGAACACACAATAATTTGGTCCCTTGTAAACCCACTCTTCAGTTTTGATGAACTTGATATGATGAAAATAAGAAAAGCCAACTCATATCTACAATTTCATAATCTTCATATTATCGGTCTCTAATTCATTACAGCAAACATATCCTAAGGAAATGATCTAAGACTTAGACAAACATGTGTTCAACAATATTTATTACAAAGTAATTAAATTTAAAATTGTAAAATTTCTAATAATCTTTGTGTTCACCTGAAGATAATTTGATCAATCTTAATATATACATACCAAGAGGTATACCAGAACCAAAAAAGGTTGCCCAATTGGTGAATACATTAAACACTTGGCATGGAGCCTGTCATCTAATTTTCACCAAACCCTAAAATGTGATGGATATATTTATATTTTACAAAGATTAAAAATGGAGAATGGAGTTGAGCATGGTCGTCAGCAGGTGTCAGTTCCTTACCACAGGCTGAATATCTTCATGACATGGAAGCTGGCTTCCCCCAGAGCAGATGGTTCCTTAGGAGCAGAACAGGAGCCACATGTCCTTTCATAAAGTGCTTGCTACACAAGATGAGGACACGAAATTGGATTCCCAGCATCCTTAAAAAAAGCCAACTACAATGACATGAGTCTCTAACCAAAGCTCGTAAGGTCCAGGGATAGGAAGAGCCCTGAACTTCATTGGCTAGATGGTCTAGCCAATCAGTGAGCTCCAGGTTCAGTAAGAGACTCTGTCACCACTAGATAGACAGATAGATAGAAAGACAGACAGACAGACAGACAGACAGACAGACAGACAGATAGGCAGATGAAATAAAAGGAGAGAGTGATTAAGGAGGAATTCCCCTAGAGTTCCACTGAGTAAATAGAGACCAACCCAGAGGCTGCTGTTAGACATTGCTCACATTCCTGGTAGCTAGATCTTTCCATGCCATGCTGGAAGCCATTTCTTCAAAGACTGAAAAACAAGTATTTCTGTTTACTTGACAGTGTTGCAGACCTGGTGGTACCGAAGACCTAAAAAAATACATGTCAAGATGTCAAGTTGGTGCCAGCTCTGTGGAGGAAAAGTTCTGCAGCCCACAGCCCTTTCTCTTCCTTCAAGTAGCTGTTCACTCTTCTTTTCCACATACATCTTTCCCACTTGGCATATTTATATTTATATTATTTATATGGCAACACACACACCTTCAGCAAATAGAATTGTATGTCTGTTACCCAAGACTCACTGTCGGGTGCTAAAGACTTCATGGTGAACTCAGGAGAACTGGTATGAGGTCACAAAAATAGGCAGAATCCCAAACTCTCAACTTCCTAATACAGTGCTTGCACAACCACTGTAAATGACTTTGGAGGAGTACAGTCAAGATTTCAGAGTGACTCCCATGACCAGGACTGCAGATGTCTTCACTGGGAGAAATAGAGTATTATTCCAAGTCTCTAGTCAGAATGATTGACAAGGATGTGATGTGGTCCATATTCTTCAAGACCCTCCTCCACAAACCCAGAAATCCTACTCTCAGAATGATCAGGTATCAAAAATCATGGAAAAAACATGGTCTTTGGAGACGCCAGTGGACTCTCTCTGAGTTCCCAAGAGCTATTGTTTTGAAGTCTCTGTAAAATAATTTAGTCAAATAGTAATCTGAAGCCCTATACATTTTGTGACCAAGGTCAGCATGACCAAGGATATGAGGAATGTGGGGGAATACCTATGTTATTTATATTTAGGTAGCACCTTTCTCCATGGACCCCCAGGGATGATATAACACTAGTCAGTTATATGGATAGTGCTTCTGTTCACGTCTGCTCATTTGGATTATTCAGGTCTCTTTCCACTGTGAATTCTTTTTTCTTTGTCCTCGTCTTCTCTTATTCCCTACTCTCAGTGTAATGTTCTTCTGCTGCATCCATTTACATTAATGGCTTGAGACTTATGTTTTAAGAATCTGAACAACCAAGACAATATGCTCAAAATAGAATTTTTTTATTGATGCAACATGATGATCCAACTTTTTCTGTATTACGAGTTCAACAAATGCATCAACGCACTAAGAAATCTCAACAGCCTGCCCCACTTTTGTCAAAGGGCCAGCAAATGCACATCCAGATGTTAAGAGCAAGGAGTCCAACAAGGAAAGAAAGATGTTCTTCCTATTCACTTATTGGGTTCAGATGATTCTCCCCAGAGTATGGTATTCAACTCAGGGAGCTCAAAATAATAGCTTTTATATACTATTTGGCAGTCAAATGGGAAGGCATAGATTGTATTTGAGCCCATAGTGAGATTTCCTCTATCCATATCAAACATGAAGATACCTGTACCTCCAGAGGTGGTAATCTCTGGATAACTTTTAACTAAGATTGAACTTCAAAGGAACATCAGAGGGCCAGGGTACATATTCAAAACACATTGGCTCAGAGGAGGTAGAATACTTGCTTCACATGCTTCAGACTCTGGGTTCATTCCCAGCACCACAAAATAAGTACTGCCAATTTCTGTTGGCTCACTTTCTACAGAAGAAAAGCTGTTCTGACAAAGTTTTCAGGCTTGTGCATTCTGCTGTTATGAATAAAGTTCCTGTTTCCTCTTAGGCTGAGCCAATTGTCCTATGCTACAGCTTACACCACTGTATTCTATTCCCAAAATCAGTAGTATAGATCTTTGCCCAGTTTTCACACTATTGACTGCTAGGGATCAGTATTTCCTGAACACTTTTCCTGCTTCTGTACCTCTTTAAACCTGCTGTGAGCTCAGTCATGTGTGCATATTCAGGCTTCATATTGTGTTCATAAACAAGTGAAAATGGGTGATGAATACTGTCTCACTGGACACAGGACTTCAACCAAGCCCACGGCAAGAACACCAAACACCAACTAAGATGAATAAGTTTGCTGGCCTCTGCTGGGTTGGTAGCTACCATCCTGCTTGTTCTTCTCCCCCAACACTCTCTTTGATGCTCTAGTTGGAGTGTCAGTCTTCAGATGCACATGCTACAAGGAGCTGTAACGTCTTGAGAAGCCCTTAGATTCAGAAGACCGGATTCAAATCCCGTGTCTGCACTCCATGGCGCCTCAGTAAAGCCATCCAGAGTCTCAGATCTGTGACCTACAAACTGAACGATACAGATCTCTTTTTCCCCTCAAAAGTTAGCTCACAAGTGATTCTGCCCATGTTGAGCTATCTTACAACCAAAAATACCCTATGAAAAAACAAAAATTGGGAAATACATAAAATGTTGTGAGGGATAACAGAGTTGTAAACAGCAAACAGATGAGCAGCAGCCGTGACTTAAGGCAGGAGAAAATCAGTCTTTCTCCTTGAGATATTTATGGACTTTAAAGCAGTATCCTGTGGCCTCACAACTAGGAGAAGGGAGCAGAAAGTGAACACTGAACTCTGAGCTTTGAGCAGCCTCACAAAACCAAATGAAGGGAAGAAAGGACAGGATTTAGAGTCTACCAGAGAAGAGAGCTCTGGTAAACTTCTGCAGCTTTGTGGCAGACTCTTGCAGGCTATGCACTTGGAGAAAGGTCAAGCCAAAATGGAACACACCATGGGAAAGCAGTGACCAATCTTCATTGGACTAGCATGGTTTCTCTCTTCCCTTCAAGCCTGCCTAAAGAGTCAGATGCAATAATACAATCCTTCTATCCCCAGTATTTCAGAGGCTGAGGCAGGAGGATGGTGAGACCTTTGACTCAGCTAAGGCATGAGAACTTGGTCAAAAAAAAAAGTAAACAAACTATCTACCTAAAACACAGGAAAAGACTATCTAAAAAATAAATCTGCATAGAGTCTCCAATCACCCTGAAATTTATTATATACAAAGTCTGATAGCTAATAAAAAGTACCAGGCATTCCGGAAGATATGACTAAATGACAGCATACAAGTTTGAAGAGCAGCCCAACAGGAAATGCAGACAGCAGAGTTTGGAAAAAGTTAAAAATCAGTGTGAAAAATGTGTCTAAGATGTAGAGGATTCCAACAGATAATTAAAACTATAGGCAGTTTATGTACCTAAATAAATAAAGACACCGGAAGGACAAGCTAAACAGGTGGGCTCTAAGCAGATTAGCATTGGTCATCTAAAAGTAACATCAGTGGAAATTAACCAAAGGCACGGAGGGTGGAGGCTGAAAATAGAGACACATAGGATACAGCAGAAATGTCTAGCATATAATACAATTGGAATCTACAAAGCAGAGGAGCCAGAAATTGTGGCAGGCTCAAAACTTGCAAGACTTAGAGACATGATATTCAGATTTATGAAGGATTGTGAGAAGAGCAACATATAAAGAAAGCCACAACTAGGCCTGCCATGGTGCTGTTAAATGAACAGACAGGGAAAAAAATCAGTAAGGATATGAGTGAGGCAATAGAGACACTTTTTAACACATATTATCAATTACAAGGTATATATTCTTTTTCAGGTCATGTGAAAAGTTAGAAAAGTATATATAAATATAGAAGTATCTACTCAGGAGGCTAAGACAGAAGAATTTCTTGGGATCAGTCTGAGCAGCATGGAAAATCCCATCTCTAAAAGTAAAACTTGAATAAAACAACCTCGGGATCTATGGAAAGTTGTGATGGATTTTGCACATTTTAAATAGGAGATGTTATATTTGCCAGCCACAGAAAATTAAAACAATAAACTAATATAAAAATGATGACTGACAAAAGCACCATGAGTCTGCAAAGTCAGTGGCACTCTAAATGTTCCAGGAAAAGGAGGGAGAAACCAGAACATATACAAAGTTGAGTAGTTACACATATATAATATATCAAAGCCTGTGGAATCCAAGGAAAGTCACAATTAAAATGAAATATCTGTCTTTAAATGCACACTTCAGAGAAGAACAAAATAAGAAAGGGCCAATGGCTAACACCAAAGAGAGGATGAAGAAGCTGATGGAAATTGGTGAAACAGAAAACTAACATATAACAGAAATAAATCTAGAAAGCTAAAAATTGACTCTAGAACAGAAGAAAAGCAAACTGCAAAACACAAATCACCAAACTCAGGAATGAGAGGAAGCCACCAAAGCCCTCCAGAGCACTCACAGATGAGGGGACACTGTAAACAATTAAAACGACCAAATTATAGGCCTAACAGATATGAGAGAGAAATGAAAACTGGATGAATTTTGCAACAATTAAAGAAAATTTTGAATGAAGTGAGGCTGTAAAACCAAAATTCCCTCAAAACAGAACAGACCCAGGTGGCTTCTCTGGTGAAATTTAACACTGACTAAAGAGAGAAAACCAATTTTACACAAACTCTTCCAAATCTAGAGAAAAAGGAACAGTTCTTAAATCATTTCATGAGGTTAGCACAGTCTTGACACTAAAATCTGAAAAAGTCATTATAAAAAGAGAAATTTGTAGGCCAATCCCATTTCCAAATTCACCATAATAAAATATAAGAAAAGCAAACTGTTACACAAAAAACTTATGATAGCCAGTTTTAGTTTATTTCAGAAAAACAATGTTAATTTGCAATAAAAATCAATTAATGTACCATATCATTAAAAAGTAGAATCACATGGAGTCATAGTTGATATGTAATGCCTGGTACACTGACTCCATGAAAGATGCAGAGCCAGTATCGGCAAAGAGCCAAAACCCTGACAGTAGAAGACCAAGTGGGGCCGTTGAGATGGCGCAGCAAGCAAAGATGACTTAAAGCACTGAAGAAGTTGAAGGTGACTGTTAGAAGCAGAGACCTCCATGTTGTGAACAGCAGGATTAATATGTAGATATGGCTGCATCAACAAAGGGAGCTATAGATTCCGTCCCATCCTCATCAAAATTCTAAAGATATTCTTCCAAAAAGCTGAAATCTGTATGGAAGTACAAAATGCCTTTACAACAAACAACTAAAATAATAAAAGTTAACAAATAAATGAAACAAAAAAAGCAATTCTGGAGATGTCACAATCCATGGTACTTCTGAGCTATGTAACAAAGTGCCCCTGACACACAAAACTGAGCATTTAGACAAAGTAGAATAAAGAACCCAGAAATAAGCCTACCTAATTACAGATACCTGACTTCTTTTGTTTTGTTTCATTTTGTCTTTTGAGACAGGGTTTCCCTATGTAACAGCCCTGGCTGTCCTGGAACTCACTCTGAAGATCAGGCTGTTCTCAAACTCACAGAGATTGCCTGCTTCTACTTCCCCAGTGCTGGCATTAAAGGTGTGCGCTACCACTGCCCAGAAGACATCTGACTTTTTACAGAGGTGTTGATAACATACATTGGGACAAAGGTTTCCTCTTCAATAGATGTTTCTGAGAAATTCGACATCTAAGTGTAAAATTATTAAACTAGATTCATATTTCACATCCTATATAGATAGCATTTCAAAATGAATCCAAACCCTTAATATCAGTAAATCCTGAAACTTTGAAACTGCTAGAGAAAAGCATAAGGAACACACTTCAAGACACAGCTTAGGGGAAAGAAAATCCGAAAAGGATGCCAGTAGCTCTAGAAATAATCACAACTGACAAATGGGATTGGATGAAGCTTAAAAAGCTTTCTACATAGCAAAGCAAGCAATCATCAGAATCAAGAGAGCATGTAGAATGGGAGAGATCATGAAAACTATACATCTCATAGAGATTCAAATCTAGACCATGTTAAGAACTCAAAAAATTAAACACCAAGAATTAAAAATAATCTAACTAATAAATGGGGAAGTAAAATGAAAAGATGCTTCTCTAAAGACGAGGGACAAATGAGCAATAAACATCAGCCTCCTTAACCTTTAAGAAAACACAAATCAAAACTGCATGGGAATGCTATTTTAACCCAATAAGAAGGACGGCCATTAAAAAACATCTTAGTAAAGGTGTGGGAGCAAAGTTTGCCCAGTGCCATCACTCGTACAGCTCATTGTGGAAATCAGTATGGAGGTCCCTTAGAAATTTAAAGTACATCTGGGCAGTGATGGCACACGCCTTTAATCCCAGCACTCAGGAAGCAGAGGCAGGCAAATTTCTGTGAGTTCGAGGCTAGCCTGGTCTACAGCTAGAGTTCTGGGACAACCAGGGCTACACAGAGAAGCCCTGTCTCAAAAAGTATAATATAATATAATAAAAAGTAGAGCTACCATAAGATCCAAGTCTCCCACTCCTGCATCCCCTATGTATATACCCAACAGGATCTGAGTCAGCATACTGCAGACATACTTTATCCATCCATGCTATCCATGCTGTCCATGATAGGGAACTAACCTAAACACTCATCAGTAGATAAAGGGATAAAAAATGTAGTTTACAAGTAAAATGGACTTGCATTCAACTATAAGGAAGAACAAAATTATGCCATCCACAGGAAAGTAAATATAAGCTAGAAATTGTCACATTAAGTGGCATAAAGCAGACTTAGAAAGCAAATATTGTATTGCCTCTCATATGCAAAATTTAGACATTACAGGTATGTATTAAGTATATGTATAAGATAATATATATCTTTTTATAATATCTATATATTACATATACACATATATATGACATGAAAATACAGGAACCTCACATCCACAGGGAACAGAAGATTAAGATTTCAACATATCGTTCTGGATGTCATAATTCAACCCACACATACATGTGGTAGCAAATAAAATCAAATTGGAGATTTAAATCTTCCTAATGAGATATAAAATGCCTATTTTGGATCTATTTTTCTTGATAATATAAATGGTACATGCCACAGTTTGGAAAAACATCTCTGTGGATCTCATAGAAGCTTAAACACAGCTTCAGCATCACTAGTCTGAAACGACTGGGAGAATATTTCAAACTTGAAAAGTGGGTTGTTGTTAGATGTTTTTGACTGGTTTTTTATTTTGGTTTTTTTTTGGCTTTGATTATTATTGCTCATTTGTTTAGTTTTTGTTTGGAAATAGTTGCATAAGCTTTACTAGTTAAGCAACCAAATGGTCATATTCATTAAATAAGAGAAATAATTAAAGTTCTACTCAGAATGGTATAGGAAGAATAAAGAGCGAAAGGCCAAATTGAATCATTCAAGCGTAATATGGTAAAAACAAAATGACAGTCTGATGATGTAGGAAGTCCTTCTGTCTGTGTGTTGCTTTTATTAGTTAATGAATAAAGAACTGCTTTGAGCTTATGGCAGGGAAGAATAGAAGTAGGCAGAAAAAACTAAGCTGAATGCTGGGAGAAAGAAGGGCAGAGTCAGAGAGAAGCAATGTATACCCTAGGAACTTTACCCAGTAAGCCACAGCCACATGGCGATACACAGATTAATGGAAATGGATTGAATTAATATGTAAGAGTTAGCCAATAAGAAGCTAGAGCTAATGGGCCAAGCAGTGATTTAATTAATACAGTTTCTGTGTGATTATTTTGGGGCTAAGCAGCTGGGAACAAACTAGTAGTTTCCTTACTACAATAGAGATAGAATTTAAAAAAAAATTGAAAGCTCTCTATAAAGAAAAAGAAACAGTCAATTAGACAAAAAGTCAGCCTACTGAATGGGAAAAGATCTTCCCCAATCCCACATCAGACAAAGGTCTCATCTCCAAAATATATAAAGAACTCAAGAAATTACACATCAAAATTCCAAATAATCTAATTTAAAATGACGTACAAAAGAAAGTGTAGCACATCTACACATTAGAGTAGTACTCAGCGGTAAAAAAAAAAAATGATGACATCTTGAATTTTGCGTGCAAATGGATGAAAATAGAAAACACTATCCTGAGTGAGATAACCCAGGCCCAAAAAGATAAATATGGTATGTACTCACTCATTAGTGGATTCTAGCTATAAACAAAGGACATTGAGCCTATAGTTTGTGATCCTAGAGAAGCTAAGTAATAAGGTGAACCCAAAGAAAAANGAAGGGGAGAAGGGGAAAAAGAAGGGAGAAGGGGAGAGTTGTGGGAGAGCTTGGAGTGAGGTATGGTTGAGATGGAGGAAGGATGGATATGGGAGCAGCGAAGAAGATATCTTAATTAAGGGAGCCATTTTGGGGGTTGGCAAGAGGCTTGGCTCTAGAGGGGTTCCCAGGTGTCCAGGGGAGATGTCCCCAGCTAGGACCCAGGGCAGTGGAGGAGAGGGTGCCTGAGGGTGAGTGGGGGAGTGGTAGGGAAGTGGGAAGAGGGGAGGAAGTGGAAATTTTGACTGGTATTATTTATAAAGTAATAAAAATTTATCAGGAAAAAATTAAAAAATAAAAATGAGATATAGAACAAAACAAAGAATTCTAAACAGAAGAATCTCAAATGGCCAAAAGACACTTAAGGAAATGTTAAACATCTTTAGCTATCAGGAAATGCAAATCAAAACAACTCTGAGACACCATCTTACACCTGTCAGAATGTCTATGATCAAAAATATCAATGATAGCTTATGCTGGAAAGGATGTGGAGTAAAGAGAATACTCATTCTTTGCCAGTGGGAATGCAAACTTGTTCAACCACTTTGGAGAACAGTATGGCGGTTTCTCAGAAAAATGGGAATCAACGTACCTCAGGATCCAGCAATACCAGTCTTGGGCATATACCCAAAAGATGCTCAGTCATACTACAAAAGCATTTGTTCAACTATGTGCATAGCAGCATTATTTGTAATAGCCAGAACTTGGAAACTAGATGTCCCTCAACCAAATAATGGATAAAGAAAATGTGGCACATTTACACACTAGAGTACAACTCAGCAGTAAAAAACAATGACATTTTAAATTTTGCGTGCAAATGGATGGAACTAGAAGACACCATCCTGAGTGAGGTAACCTAGACCCAAAAGGATGAATATGGTATGTACACACGCATAAGTGGATTCTAGCTATAAACAAAGGATACTGAGCCTATAGTTCATGATCCTAGAGAAGCTAAGTAATAAGGTGAACCCTAAGAAATATATATATAGATCCACCTGGAGAGTCGAAATAGACAATATCGCCTGACAAAATAGGGGTGGGAAGAGAAGAGAGGGTGGAAGGGGAAGAGGAGGGGATAAAGGGAAGAGTGAGAAGAACTTGAGGGAATGAGATAGTCGAGATGGAGGAAGGACAGAGATGAGAGCAAGGAAAGAGATATCTTGATTGAGGGAACCGTTATGGGGCTAGCAAGAAACCTGGCTCTAAAGAAATTCCCAAGAATCCACAAGGATGACCCCAGATAAGACCCTAAGCAAGAGAAGAGGGGGCCTGATCTTGACTTGTCCTGTGGGCAGACTGATGAATATCTTAAATATCACCATATAACCTTCATCCAGCAACTGATGGAAACAGAGGCAGAGACCCACATGGGAGCACTGGACTGAGCTCCCAAAGTCCTGTTGAAGAGTGGAAGAAGTAAGAATATGAGCAAAGAGGTCAAGACGATGATGGATACACCCACTGAAACAGTCTACCTGAGCTAATGGCAGCTCACCAGCTCCAGCTGGACTGGGAGGGAACAAGCATAGGACCAAACTAGGCCCTCTGAATGTGACTGACAGTTACATGGCCGGGACAGACTGAGGGGCCTCTGGTAGTAGCACCAGGATTTATCCTTACTGCTTGTACTGGCTTTTTGGGAACCTATTCTCTTTGCATGATACCTTGCTCAGTCTAGAAACAGTAGGGAGGGCCTTGAACCTTCCCCCAAAGCAATGTGCCTTACCCTCTCTGAGGAGTGCATGGGGGGTTGGGTGGGGAAGTAAGAGGAGGGTATGGGAGTAGGGGAGGGAGTGGGAACTTGGATTAGTATGTATAATGAAAGAAGATAGTTTGTTTCCCTTTCTAAAAAATAAATAAATAATAAAAATAAAAGCTCTAAAAATGTAAGGAAAAAAGGAAACAGGAAAGTAGGAACAGAGCACAGTGGCACAACACTGTAGCCCGGGCACTCTCAACTCCAGAAATCTGAATGCATCAAAACCCAGATCTGGGCTGGAGACATGGAACAGTAGCTAAGAGCACTGGCTGCTCTTGCAGAGGTCCTAGCTTCAATCTGCTGCTGCTTCTGAACTGAGTGCAGTGTGTACGTGCGTAGTACAGTTTTAGTGGCCCCTGGAGTTTGTTGCTTTCAATAGGAAAAGGGAGATGTGGGAAGGAGAGAGGACAAGGAAGGGGTGCAGGAGTACTGGAGATACTAAAAGGAGTCTTCAGCTGAAACCATCTGAAAACCAATGGCTCAGAGTTCTTGTAACGTTTTAAACCCAGAGATCTTGTTCTTTTTCTTTTTTCTTCCCTCTGCCTTCTTAACATTTAGCAACACTTTATTTTTTTACCTTTAAATTGTATTTAACCTATCATTGCTTTTCTGCTCTTGTGTCTCTTAAAGATGTTATTGTCCTAAGGCCATGCTCGTACTAAAAATATTTGAATAGCAAAAACTGAATTATTTGTTCTCCATTTTTCTCTTTAAAAAGCCCAAAGATATGTTTTCTTTAAAAACTTAAAAACTCGCTGGGCAATGGTGGTACATGCATCTAATCCCAGCACTTGGGAGGCAGAGGCAGGTGGATCTCTGTGAGTTTGAGGCCAGCCTGGTCTGTAGAACAAGTTTTAGGACAGCCAGGAATACACACAGAGAAACCCTGTCTCAAAAAACAAAAACAAAAAACCTGAAAACTCCCTTTGATAATTCAAATTCTAGATTTATTTACATATTGCTGATGATGATGATTTTTTTCCATTTGTCTCTTCTAATTCTGAAGGTTTTCTCAAAAAAAACTTAACCCTCTAGATAATGTCCTATTTCATAGAAGAAAACTCTACTAATAAAGTCATTTTCCTATGTTCTTTAAAGTTGTCTCTCTGTAGTTTTCTCTATTCTTCTTATCCTGCTATTTTTATAACCTCTCTATTTTTTCCCTTTTGAAATAAGTTGTCTGTGTGACCCAAGCAGTACTTAAACTGAAGATCCCGATCCCTCTCCTTCACTGTCCTGGATGCCAATCTACAGGTGTGTGCCGCCACACTCCAATCCTCCTCCTCTTTCTCCTCCTCCTCCTCCTCTTTCTTCTCCTCTTCCTCTTCTTCTTATTTTTCTTACATTTCTTGATCCTTTGACTTTTTTAGCCTGTATCTCTAATTTCATAGTCCCGTGTTTCTTAGTATCTTACACTTGAATGATTCTATTTTAGTCTTTATTCTTCTTGAAGTATTTTCAGTAGACTTGAGATTTTTCTCTTATTTAATGAATATAAGCTTTATCTGAAAATTTCAAAGTATAAACAAGGGGAGGAATCTCACACTAGGAAATAAGCTAATCAGAAATTCAGCACTGTCCTTAAGGATTCTTAATTCCTAGAATCTAGAAATATACAAATGCAGCATTTGGTTGATTTTAATGTCAACTTGCCACAGATTAGTCACCTGAGAAGGGAACCTCACATGAAGAACTGTCCTGATAGCCTTGACAGATGTGGGAGGACCCACCCCTATTGTGGGTGGCACCTTCTGGTGGCCCAGATAAAAAGGGGATTTCAGAAGGAAGAACTTTTTCTTGGTTTCACCTTCCATCTCTTCACTGAGTGAATTTACCCTGTTGCTGCTACTGCTGATTCCTTCATTGATATCAGACGTTCCAGCCTCCTGTAATGGACTAAGGACAAACATCTCTCCAGGAATCTAGGAATCTTCCCGGTTTTCCACACCAAACTGGGACTACTGAGGCACCCATCCTTATGGACTGAACAAACACTGATTTGTCAGCCTCTGCAGTGAAAGACTGCTACTGTGGGATTATGCCAACTGAGAGACACAGACTCGTTAGGAATTTACAATATGAGGCACTGTTTTTAAATTTTTCCAGGTGGCAGGGAGATGGCTCAGTGCATACTACACATACACACACACACACACACACACACACAGATAGAGACAGAGACAGAGAGAGACTTAATTTTTTTAATTCCTAAATGATCCCTTTGGTGCTTATTTTTAATACATAGATGTATATTTTTTCCATGTCTTTGCTTAGTACTTGTAGCTATTTATGTAAATATCAGATATGCCACTGAAAAATTTAAGCACAAGAGGAGTGAGCAGGCCTTTTGGTCCCAGAGATACAGGTGTTGTGTTGATCTTGTGGGCATTAGCTTGGAATGAAGAGAGCAGGTTGCTACAGTTAGGATCTGGAATACCCTCCAAAGAACTCTGTATAAAAGGTTTGGTCCTTGTGGCACTATTGGGGGTGGGTGGATCCATTGACAGGTGGGTATTAGTTTGGGGTATTGAGGTCATTTGAGTCATGCCCTTGAAGGAGAATGTGGGACCCTGGCCTCTTTTTATCTCCTCCTTCTCTCTGGTTGCTGACAATGCAGGTTTTCCCAACCACTAGCCCATGCCATGAAATGCTGCCTCCTCACAAACCAAAAACAGTGTATTAATGAATCACAGACTGGAACAACCCAGACCGTGAGCCAAAATCAATCTTGTCTTTTTGGAAGTTGATTGTCTGGGGCAGAAAGTGACTAACAACAAGACCTCTATGTCAGCTTGATTTGCCTGATTAGATTGGCCACGTCCAATCAATCCCAAACCCAAAGTTCTGTGAGTATTTTTCCTGCTGAGTTGCTGAGTTGGCAAAAGGATATGACTGAATTCTTTTTAACTCAATTGGTTGAATCTGTTATGACAGGGAAAACAAATTATCAAACTAAAAGTGCTGTGATAAATTTGGAAGTAATATATAAATGAAACCCTAGATTTTTTATCTTTTAAAGAGACCAAGATGCAATTTTTTAATTAAGTAATAATTTAAAGTAATTGGTCATCTAGAGCCCTGGACTAAAGGTGCTTACAGGAGAATCCTACTAGCTATACTGCAGAGGAAGCCCATTTTACAGATGTAGAACATGAGCCTTGAAGACAAGAATGAAGTTCCCCAGTCAAGCCCACCATAGCAGCAGGCTCCCTGCTGAATGCAGGACCCACACCCAGTCTCCATGCTGTTCTGACACCATGATTGCAGTGCCTTCCCTCTACCAACAAGAACAGAAGTCTGGATTGCTGGAGACAGGTGGGGCGCTCCCTGGTGGTCTTGTACTCTCTCTACCCTGGAGTGGGCCTTGTGCTCCTGAAAGACCCAGAACTCATAAATTCATTTGAACTTGATGCCTAGAATTCAGGGTCCAGAAACGGAAGACTTGTTCTATTTTCACCCAAAGACAAGTATATTTTTCCTTCTCTGTATAAACTTCGGGTTGTTTCCCTAGTTCTTAATTGAGTACCAAACCTCAGTTTAATAAAAAAAAAAACACTTATTATATAGAACATTTAAGGAAGTAGCAAATCAATCTCAAGACTACAGGGATGCCCAGCGTGTCAGGTGTTTGCATGATCCCAGCAGTGTTTAGAATCAGACAGTCAAGAGCTGTGGCATCAGATTGAGTCTGGTTTTGAGTCTTTAAAAAGAAAAACTAAAATAATTTATTAATAAGACTACATATAATCTAAATGCTTTCACGACTAGTTGATAGACCTTCATCAAAGTCTAAAAATGAAGATTTAACTATCTACATTATTGAAGCCAAAATAAGAAAATGTATGTGTATGTATATTTGTTGGGGGAGCGTGGGTGTGTGTGTGATGAGTAACTGTGGCAGTTTGAATGTAATTGGCCACAATAATTCCATAATCTTATAGGGAGTGGCGCTATTAGGAAGTATCACTTTGTTGGAGTGGACATACCCTTGTTGGAGGAAGTGTCTCTGTGGGGGCAGGCTTTGAGAATATCACCCAGTAAGTCAGTCGACTTCCTGTTGCCTGCAAGATGTAGGACACTAAACTGTTTCTCCAGCATGATGCCATGTTCCCTGCCATGATGGACTGAACCTCTGAAACTGTAAGCAAGTCACTCTGAATTAAATGTTTTCTCCATAATAGCTGCCATAGTCGTGGTGTCTCTTCACAGCAACAGCAAACCCTAACTAAGACAGAAGCTGATTGCAAGGCCTGGAGTATTGCTGTGATCGACCTGACCATGTTTTTGTTCAGAATAGTATAGACTTTTGTACTTGGGGTTGGGAAAGCAGTGGAATGCTTTAAGCACTGTTTAATGGGGCATAGTAACAGCAGCATGGAAGACAGTGGAGCTGATAATGATTTGAAATATTGGGAGCTGACTCAAGTGGTTTCAGAGAAGAATTTTAGTATGTTGCCTAGAACTTATTCTTGTGATATTTTGGTGAAGGAAGTGGCTGCCTTTTGCCCTTGTCCAAACAGTCTGCCTGAGGCTAAAGTGAAAGTTTTGGATTAATTCTGTTGGCAGAAAAAAAATCACAAAACAGCCTAGTATAGACTCTGTCATGTGGATTTTAGTCATAACAGAGATCCAGAATGAAAGGAGCAAGCTGAGCAAGGAAAAATATTTGAGGAGAAAAGGGGCATCAGAAAGTGGAAAGGAGCTAAATCTTCTGTTCTAGGAGATAAACCGATTAAGAAATGGAATAAAGGGAGTGGTGACCTCGGGCGATGGTGGCACACATCTTTAATCCTAGCACTCCAGAAACAGAGGCCTGCAGAGTCAGGCAGATCTCTGTAAGTTCAAGGCCAGCCTGGTCCACAGAGCAAGTTTCAGGACAGCCACACTTAGGCAGTGAAAGACAGAAAGCTGGTGAAGAGGTAAATTAACAAGGGAGCTATGTTCCAGCCCCAGCAAGCAGCAGAACTTGAGAGTTTGGGCCACATGGTTCTGGCTTTAGAGTAAAGGATAGAAGAAAGGAGTCAAGATCCTGCGGTTGTGATTAGCTGGGGCTGAATAATCAGCTGTGATTAACAAGATAGCAGAATTACTAAAGAAAATTTTTTGCTCCGCTGGGATATTTGATGCTGGTCAGCTAGAGCTAAGAAATTAATGATGATTAAGAAGAGACCGGCATCACTGAAGTGAACTCTTCTGGCAAGTATTTCTTCGACAGAGCTCATTACAGATGGTTGTGAGCCACCATGTGGTTGCCGGGAATTGAACTAAGGACCTCTGTAAGAGCAGGCAGTGTTCTTAACTGCTGAACCATCTCTCCAGCCCCCTGGCAAGTGTTTCTTAAGAGCACAGAGAGGCTGTGTTCCAGAGGCAGCCAAGATTATACCTCATGCTAGCAACTGGACTTGATAAGGTATAAGTGTCACCCAGGTGGAGCTGGTTTTGAAGGCATGAAGGGGTCATGGAGGGCAGCTGAGGCTTTGCACGTTGAGAGACTAGGAAAGGCCATTGGTGTAGGTGCAGCCTCAGGGACAGTTAGAGACACAGGACTAAAAAGATCATGCAAAGAAGTCGAGACTTGGCACCACGAGGAAAGCCTGTGAGAGGCTATTGGTGAAAGTGCAGCCCAGGTGCAGCAGAAGACCTCAGTGTTCTGGAGATGCCAGTACCATGGGACGACCACTAAGAACAGCAGCAGCAGTGGAATGGAGCCATTTGGAGTTTAGAAAATGAGTTGTGCATACTGTAAGGGGCAGAGCCAGGGAAGTGACCCAAACCCTTTGGAGGAATCCAGAAGAACGCGAGTGGATCCCAGATATCGGACGCTCGAAATTTTGTAATTACTGAAGATGTTAGAGATGCCAGAGTCATGGGATACCTGCCAAGGAGAACTACTAACTACCTTCCAAGGAGAATGAGCCCAAGAAAAAGAAGTGGGTTACAGTAAATAAACGTGAATGGAATTGGAAACAGGAAGAGCGCTTTGACATCAGACATGGAGATGCAGAGTTTGGAGTTGGCCCAGCTAATGGTTTCAGTCTTGCTTTGGTCCAGAATGTCCTCGCTATACTCACTTTCCTGCATTTTGGAATGATAATGTATATCCTGTGCCATTATATGTTGGAAGTATGTGATTTGCTTTTTGATTTGATTTCTACATGGGGGATTACAGTTAAAAGATTGTACCACTCTCAGAAGAGACTTTGAACTTTGGACTTTTAAACATTGTTGAGACTGTGAAGTTGGACTAAAAGCATTTTGCATTGTGATACTGTTAGAAGTTTATGGGGGCCAGGGAGTTGAATGTAGTAGGTTGAGTTGTAATTGGCCCCCCATAATCCCATAAACTCATAAACTCATAGGGAGGTATGACCTTGTTGGAGGAAGTGTCACTATGGGGGGGGGGTGAATCTACATCTAAATATCAAAATAAAGTGTCAAAGTTTTTCATATCTACCATGATCCAGGAATGAGGCAAGTGGACAGAAGACCTTTATTTACCCTTTCCACCTAAAATCTAACTTGAAAATAATCCAGAAGTAACCCCGAATGCATATCTAAAGGTTTAAAGGGTATTAAATACCTGTCACTTATAAAATAAGTTCTAATGCTTACTTCAGGTGCATGAAGGTATGGATTTTTTTTTCTTCTTGAGACAGGGTTTCTCTATATCACAGCTCTGGCTGTCCTGAAACTCACTTTGTAGACAACTCTCAGAGATATTCCTGCCTCTTTCTCCTGAATCCTGGGATTAAAGGCATACACCACCACCACCACCACCTGGCTGGGAATTGTATTTTTAAATTAAGGAATCATGAGTCTTGTCTTGATGAAAACAAATGGAAGTGTATAGACCATTTATCATTTTCACTTCTATTAAGCTTTCCAGAGAAACCCATCCCTGGACCATTTTGTTTTACTGTATTACTGTAATTGGACTTTCTTTGCACTGCCAGCTCCCAAACAATGACACAACAGCCTCTTACTAATTATGAAAGCTTGACCTTAACTTGGCCTTGTTCCCAAATAGCTCTTATAATGGAAATTATCCACTTTATATTAATCTACATTATGCCATGTGGCTTGTTACCTCTTCTCAATGTCTCGCTCCTCCACACCCCCCACCCCCGCTTCTCAGATTCTTTCCCTTGCCCAGTTTCTCTCTCTCCTCAGAAGTCCTGCCTATCCTTTCCTGCCTAGCTATTGGGCATTCAGCTCTTTATTAAACCAATCAGAAGGTACCTTAGCAGAGACACAGTTTCACAGTGTGATTAAATCTCCCGCCACTCATTACAGCCATCAATAATACCACAGCTGATAATAAAACCTTGCCCAATTTTTTTAAACTAAAACCCCACCTTGCTAATTTGTTTCTGCTAAACTAAACAAAATGAAATTCCTGCAGCCAGAGTTTCTTCTGAGCTCGAGCCGGTGTAATGTGAATAAACCATGACAGTTAAAATAAAATGCTCCCTGCATTCTTGACTGAACTGGTGGAGCTATGGTGGGTTCTAAGTGTGACTCACATGCCACTGCATTTAACACTCTTGACAGAATCTATTCCACATAGCCAGGAGGACCTAGCGCTATTTTTATATACTAGTCCTCTTCTGCCTTCATGTAAATACATGTAACTATCATGCTGAATCCTCAATAGTTAGTTTCCCCTAACCATGATGCTGTTAGTACAGAGGAAGAAAGCAGCAGCATGCTGCATAGAGCAACCTGAACTTTTACACAGGATGTAACGAGTCTGGACAGAAACCATGGGATTCACTTGAAAATAGAAACTCAAAGCCAGGCATTAATCCCAACACTCAGGAGGCAGGCATCTCTGTAAATTCAAGGCCAGCTTGGTCTGCAAAGAGAGTTCCAGGACAGCCAGGGCTGTTACACACAGAAACCCTGTGACTCAAAATGCAAGCACCACCATTCTGCTGCATCTTTTAGGGAAACACCACTATCAGGCAATATTAATCATTAACTGATGATTCCAATGACATCATGGGGGTGGGGGCAGGGTCTCCTCTGTGCTGAATATGTTAGGCACCTTTGATTATTTCCAAAAACTAAATGAGAACTAAAAACACATTGTAGCCAGCACAGTTCCTTTTAATTTTTAAATCCATGCATATTATCACAGAAATGAAATCCATATGCCTATAAAACTTCATTTACACTTTGCACTCAAGAGTATATGACAGTCTCTTTATAAATCTTTTAATGTCTTTATTTACTTTTGGAAGCATCCGGTTTGTGAAAACAAACTCCAAATAATCAGAACCAAGCTGCCATACTCCATGAACGTGCAGCCTTCACACATGACTGATAAGACCACAAACATGTGGAACAGATTTGTGAGCACCTTTTGGAGCAAAGAACTGCTGTGAGAAAACCCAAGAAATACTGTGGACATTCTCTGTGACACTAAATTCTACAGCCAACTTTTATGTTGTGCTTGGTCACAAATTTGGAGTGAGTGAGCATATATGTTTAAGGCCTTGAGTGTTTGAGAGTGCCAGAAGGGGGCATAGGGCCCTTCCTCTCCCCGTAGCTCTAAAAAGTGCACCCAATCTTCTTCAAAGGGAAGATGTTTGAGTGTAAATCCTCCTGAAGATACTGAGTTGAAGATTTTGATGTTATTTGTGTGTGTGTGTATGTGTGTGTGTGTGTGTGTCTGTGTGTCTGTGTGTCTGTGTGTCTGTGTCTGTGTCCCTGGTGGCAGTCATCTGAGGAAGGGAATTGGGAATGGGGGATTCCAAACATGGTGGTTTGATCTTAATAAAACTCATTTACTCACAGAAGGGACTGAGATACAAGCCAAAACCCAACAGGGCCACCCATAATCAGCTCAAAAGACTGCAGCAGATTCAAAAGATTTTCCAGCTCTGTGGAAACGTACTTCCAGGTACCATGAGGTCTCTGGACACACTCCAGGGTCTGCAGATATGACATAATGCATGATCACATAAAATTAACCAAAATGGACTTGATACAGAAAGTTTATTTCAATGCAATACTTACGACTACCTGCTACCATTAATCTGTCTGGCCTAGCCATAAGATCACCAAATAGTCTTAAGGCTTTGGTGGCCATCCAAAGCTACCAGATTTGATCAGTAGCTGGCAGTTCCTTTCCTGCCCCTTCTAATGCTGTTGATTGTTCTAACCAATTCAGAAACTAGCATTAACAGTCTTGAAAGACGGTGAATCTTTCACAGGTCTGCATGTGAATCTTTCACATACAGAAAATATACCCTTCCAAGACAGTGACATAAGTTAATTTGCTCACAAATATTTGTGTGCTGAGTGAACAAAACAAAGCTTGGCGTGATGGCACACTTGCAGCACCAGCACTGAGGAGACTGAGCAAGATGGTCTCAAGCTTAAGGCCTGCAGAGTGATTTTTGTGACCTGCTGGATCTATAGGGCAAGATCTTGTCTGAAAAAAGGAAGAGTAAGAAGAGAAAAGGCGGTTGGGCAGTGAAATAGTCAAGGAAACAGCAGCAACACTATTAGGACTGACAGGAAGCAAGCCATCTCTACTCTTGCTGTCACTGAACTGGGGTTTTGTTTATCCTAGGCCCGTGCTCAACCTCAACCGCTGAGCTGCATTTCCAGGCTGGGTTTTGAGATAGTTTGGTTTGGTTGTTTTGTTTGATTGGTTTTGCTTTTTATTTTGGTGTAGATTCTTTCTAATTTGCCCGGGTTGGCTTTGAATCAAAAATCTAAGATTATAGGCCTGTGCCACCGGGTCCAGGAGTCTATTGGTGCCTTTTAGGAAATTTAATTATTGTTAAGCCCAGACAAGGAGTGCAGGCTCCATTGAATAGATGAGGAAATTGAGGCTGGTAGTTTTATGTAATTTCCCCAAAGTGGCACAACTGGTAAGTGGAAAATAGCAGGATTGGAACCAGCATTTCTCTATCTGTGCAGGCCTCTGGCCTCTAAACCTTTTCCCTTACTTCTCCTCCAAGAGCATTCTTCACATTGGGCAGTTTGGGTCTCATATGTGGAAATCCTCCTTAGAGGTAGTGAGAGAGGCTCCTTCTATCCAGTCCAAGAGAGCAATCCTCTTGGGATTTGATCCTAACAGTAACTAACAAGAGATGGGCTCCAACCTCCCTTTGCTGTTCAAAACGTCTGTAACATGCCATCCCTCACAGAGAAGCGGTATGTGCAGATTTAAATAACTGAAAACTTCCAAAGGATTGCTAGAAGTGGACAAGTAGCTTTGAATCATCCCCCAGAACTCAAAGGTTCACAAATGTAGATGCAATTGATCTCACTTTCTAAAAAATATCAGCTTAGAGTGGGTTCCTATTAAAACTGATATTGCTTGTTATCTTTTCAAAGAACTAACTGAACATGCATCTAGACTGCAGTCGAGGTCAGAAGTGAGGTCTTGTCTTTGAGTGGCTATTGACATCTAACTTATTTGATGCTTCCCATATGGATGAACCTAGAACACATGAAGGCACATGCTTCACATCTGGTTATCAATAGAAATGACGACCACAGCAACAAAACTAGTGCTCCTCATGCACGGATATTCACAACTGGAAAGGATATGCCTTTCACAGAATGATTGATTTTTCCTTGCACAGTGTTATCATCCTTTTTAATCTTCGTGGAACAATGTGTATGCCCTCTTGTGGCCAGAATGATATATTTCCTTTCCTAGACAGAGCTAATCACATCACAACTTGCTTGCCCCAGGATCATTTTAATGTATTCCACCCCCTTCAAGTTCCAATTCTGCTTTGAAAAAGAAAAAAGCTAGTTTCCTTCCATTCATTCGATATCTAGTTTCATTTTTATTCCAGAAGTTTGCTGCTAAATCAAAACCAACTAGTTACCAAAAGGAGTTTCATTTTACTCTTTGTTATTTGAAAACTAAAACTGAAACCTCTTCCACCAGAACTCTTGAAAGCTTAAACTGCACAGTTGCTAAAGGAAAGACACTGGAAGTTATCCATCAAGTCAGTATATCTCACCAGAGAAAAGGGAAATGAGACGTTACAGGATGGAAATGCAATTTAATAGCTGAATGAACATTTGAATGGCTTATTTCATCCCTAAGAAGAAAAGGGAAAAGTAGAGGCAACCCAGGTGGTTAAATTGTAATACAGTAGAAATTCTATTACCCATGAAAACTGTAATTGGGATTCGACTTTTGGATTTGGCCAGCCCAGAAACAGATGTGTGTTTCAATGAGATTCACAGGCTTTACCTCCTTAAGAAATGCTATTCAGACTAAAAACAGGACTTTCAACTAGCCTGGGCTCCAAACAAGTGACTAGCCTAAATTGACTGTAATTGCCCCAAGTGTTATGGGCTGGATAGGGGCTAAACGTGTGGTGGTTCTCGTGGTATGACCTTGAAGAAGAATACAGTGAGGCTGCTCCTACTTCTGTTCTTGGTGAATATATATATATNAAAAACAGGGAGAAATGCCTTTATCACATTGAGAGCCAAAGATTTGGATAGAAGTATCTCAGCCACAGGGCGTTTCCTCAATGAGTAAGGCTAGATAGAGACAGCAAGGTTAAGGTAAAGGCCAAGAACCACTTTGTGCATAATTCTCTCCCATTTAGTGAAAGGAATCAAATGTTTCTCATTATATGGCCTGTCTGGGTGCACAAGTCTTTCAACTGAGGTCCTCCGATGCGTTCTGGCAAGATTCTAAATTCATATCACCCGAATAACATGGAGCAGGTAGCATTTCTTTTGAAAAGAAACTCTGGCCGGTGTAATTCTAGCTAGGGAAACTGGTGCCAGGAAATTGACAGCAAACAATACCCAGACCACAGTTGAATTCAATAAAGCTCCATCTTTTTACAGGAGTCAAGAACAAGCAAATGGGAAATGGGGGATTGCAGTTGTCAGGGAGTGAGGGTCACCACCAGTACCCTAATCTTGGTGGATTCCAGTGAACTGTGGAGAGCTGAAAGGGATGCCAATGAGGAACTGTTATCTTTTCCTGTCTCTCCTATCCTTTTCTTTCCAGGCCCAGAGAGACCTGATTCTTTCCCAAGACTAGGAAAACCAAATTTACCAGCTCCTTCCCTGGTCTGAAGGAGTTAGATTACCTTCCAGAAGAACTCTGTCTCTTGTCCCTCAGCCCTCTTCCCCTAGAGTTTCTGTCTCTTCTTGCTATGAAGCAGCCACTCCTCCCAGGGAAGTCATTACAACCCATTCTAAGTACTTCCTCCATCAAACAATGGAGCAAAATCTTGTCTTTAGTCACTGAAAGCACAAAGTTGGCCCTCTTTATAAATACGGTGCTTTTAACAAACCCTTGTTCATATGCATCCGTCTGAGAGAATCCAGTGAATGCACTAGAGCTGAAGTAGCTGGCATGCAAGGAGCAGCTATGCATTCCATGACTGTCAGCATGTACAGCACAGCTCGTCCCTGGGCACTCGATAAAGCAGAAGCGAATCCTTTGCTGAAAGAAGGGCAGATGGGAGATGGCAAGAGCCTTCACTCACCTGTAAGAACAGAGGAGACTAGGAAGAAACGTGGAGCTTTCGTTTTGATGACTATCCTGTATATTACTCTCACTCTTTCAAAACCACCAGAGGGCCATCTGAGTGGTTATGTCCTCCTTTCTATAGTTTGCTTTTGATATTTTTCAAGTTATTCTTAAAGTAAGGAGTGAATGCACATGGTCGCCCAGAGACAGTCTCTGAGCAGTTGTTCTCTCTCAAAGTAGTCTACCCTTCAGGATGCTACAAAGCTGCATGGTGAGTCTGCAGGTCCTCCAGGGCTCCAGGTGCAGAGAATAAAATGTCATCTTTTAAATGGGATTGAAATTCTGCATCTCCCACCAATCTTAGAAAGAATTCTCCAACCCCTTTTAACAACTAAACAAATTCATCTCCAGAGAAACCAAGCAAAGGCAGCGCCAACCTGCCTACTGATGGTTCCTACAGGTGTTACTACACTGGAAGGGTGCATCTCACAGATGGGACTCAGTGGCTAAGGGGGGCTGCTGACCTCTGTCACTGTCAATGGAGCAGGAACTTAAATCAGGTTCACTGGGGCTCTTCACAGTCCCAGACTCAGAAGAGTTTATTCCTCGGCATCTAACGTGAAAAGCCAAAGCCTATTGGCATTGTGACTATCCTGTGCCTTACTTATATACTGCCTCCCACCCCAGCCCAGAATGCCAAAAGACTCACCTTTCATTACAGGCTATCAGAAACAGCGGGGAAAGATCTAGATCTGAAAAGTGTTTCTCTTTGCATGTGGAATATATATAAAAGTCTCCCTCTATCATCCTAATTTAGATTCCACGGGCCTCCTAACCTTTATCCCTGAGCAGCTTGCACACAGTTGAGAATTCAAGGTAACAAGAGATGGTGAAATTCAGAAGATGAAGACTGCAGTATAAATACTTCTAGTGTTTACAGAAAGGGTTGCAATGCCTAAACAAGTCAGTCCTTCTCCAGGAAGCAAGAAACTCAAGGGCCCTGAAACTCAGGGCCAGGATTACTCAGTTAGATGAGGGTGCACTCACCCAAGCTCATCAAGGCCAGCTGAAGGCACAGAGATCCTGCTACTTCCTCACACTTTTCCTCCCATTCTCCTTAGGATTCGCTTCTCTGCAGGATCTACTGGCTTGTGGAAAGCTGGCCAGACTGTCTCGGAGTCCAAGTCCCAAACCTGACTCTCAGATGCTTTGAGATTCTCTCACTCACTTCTATGTCCAAGCTCTGTCTTCATAACTTGCTGTGTGATCCAGCAAAAGCTAATCCATCACTAGCCCTCCACATTTTTATCTACAGGGTGGAACATTTTAAAGACAAAAGACTTTAAAACCTGAAAAGTCTCTATGTAACGGAAGTGAGTACTGGTTTCTAACCAGTAATTTCAATAGGTACTATTACTTTTTAAATGCAGCAGAAATTCTCTCCCACAGGTCCTAAGGATCAGAGCAGGGTCGACAGCTACAGCAAACAGTGCCCCTTTCGAGCTAACTCAACTCAAAAGTCTCTCTTCCCTGCTTTCAAAAAGCAGGGAAGGGGGGGCGGGGAATCAGGCAGAAACTCCTTTGTAGTTTAAACGCACTTGATTGTTTGGTAACCTGAGATAATTTCCTTTAGCTTTTAGAATGCTAGAAAAAAAGCCCTCCGTTGTCAGCCACTGCCTTTCATGCCTCAAGAATTCACTTATTTTAGGGTGGCTTCTGCAGCTACCTCTGCCCTCAGATCTCCAAAGCTGAGCTGCCCTTTCCTGGGCTCTTGTCAAGCTGGTCCTGAAAGGGAAAGGGAGCCGCAGTCACAGGCGGTCTGCGGAAGCCAGGGACAAATGTCCCTATGCAAGTCACTTTCTTCTCCACCATTTGCCCAAGCTGGCCAGTGAGCACTCAAGAAAATCAAGAAAACATCCTCTGATGGTGTATATCACCGAGCGAGGTTCAGACTTTCCTTTATTCAAAGGCAGCCACGTTTAACAGGTGATATCAGACTCTCACCAGTAATATGTTTACAACTACAAAAATTACATTATACTCTGAGTCCCACCACCAGTGTGTCTGAACTTGAATTCAATTAATAGCCCTCGTGCCTAGCTCCAGCAGATACCTCCTGGGTTCCTGGGTTTTTGTCAGCCCCTATTCCTTGCAAACCAGAAGCCAGAATGAACCTTGGCACCCTGAAGCAGTTTGTTCTTCAAAATTAACAAATGTACTGAGCCTTGAATATTCCCAAACAACTTTGATGGCTTTGCTGTTATATTAGGCAGTGCTGGGTGGAGAGGGCTAGCCCCTGGGTCCCTTTTCTGTCTCCTTTCAGGTGACATTAATTCAGAAGCAAAGCCAACTCAGCCACTGTGCACAGGGAAAAAAATCCAAACAATATTCGGGGGATGGGGAAGCAACTCAAGGAAGCTGTAGTCTGGTTTGTTACTAAAGAAAATATGGTAAAGGGCTTTGGCTTCTTTGCTCCTAAATTCAAGCCCCACTCCCTTGGGCCTGGGTTCTCAGAGGAGTCAGGGGTATAGGGGGATAGCCCTTTAGAGAGTGCATTGAATCGTTCGAGGTGAAAAAAAAATGGAGTCAGAGAAGCTGTGTAGAGATGAAGAGGACTCCGACCTTTGATGGTGAGAAAAGAAAGAAGAGAGACTAGGAAATGGAGGGAAAGGGGCAGAGTACAGAAGGAGTAAGGATTGAGATGAGACCATGGAGGTGGAGGAGAGAGAGAAGGGAACTAGGAAAAGAGGATGGATATAGATGAGGCTGTGGTTGCAGGAGTCCCTGTCCGAGCTAGGCTGCTTCGGAGGATGCAATCTAAAGCCAAGGTTCAGAAAAGCCTAAAAGATCCCAGGGGCTCACTGCACTAAGGACTAGCGCAGCGATACTGGCCAGAGGCAGGAGGAGGCCCGGGCAGCGCTGGGCCCCAGTTCCTTATGTCCAGGCGGAGGCCAATTGAGCTGAGCCGCGCAGCCGCCGGCTCCTCCGTGTTGGGCTGTGGCTCTGCGAGGGGACAGGCCCTAGGAGGTTGAGGCTGGGATGGGTAGTCCGTGTAAGCTACCAAGCGCGTCTGTGGTCTTGCCGCCCGGGCTGGGGGGCTTCCGGTCGGCCCCTGCGGAGGAAGCACAGAAGCATCGGGTCACTGCCAAAAGTCTTGCAAGTGGAGCGGGACGCCATCAAGTCAGTGCCTGGAAGAGGGGAGGGGACGCTCACCCTTCCCTGTCACTTCAGAGAGCTATGCCTAAATCAGGTTAGGCAAATGTGTCTCTTCACCAGGTGTTCACTCCAGATGATGACCACGGAGGCAAGCCTTCCCCCTCTGCCCTGGATGCCAGGGGTAGTGTGGAGGGCTCCAGCTGATAAAGAGACTTCAGAAGATGACTAACCCGGTTCTGACTCTCGACGCCACAAAGAAAGTCCTCCCGACTCCCACCCATCGATCCACTCCAGACCCCAGCGGGATGAGCAAGTGCCAGCACTGGAAGTGGGAGGGGTGCAGAAAACGAGCCACCAAACATTCCTGGGGACCTCCAACAGGAACCAAGGTATTGCTTTAGGTAAGCAGCGGACTGCTGCGGGCACAGCCCCTCCTGGGGTCTGTGGACCTCGAGATTAAGTGGCAGCGGGCTTGCCAGCAGATCAGGCGGTATTCTCGGCATTGCTCTATTATTTGGGGTTTGGGGAAGGGGCCCAAGTTTTGCTACTGGAAGCCAGAAAGTGACGCCACGATTGTGCAATCCTGTTTTTCCTTTCCCGGGAACCCAGTGCAGTCTTTCCTGCACCAGGAGACAAAAACTAACGATCTCTAAAGGAGCGCATTTTTGGTTTTCCTTCCCCTCCTGTCGCTGCAAGTCCTCCATGAACAACTCAATTCCACTCCGCGAGAGCGATCTCTTACTTGCCAGCTGTCCTCCGAGCCCCAGACATAAAGACTGTCCTAT
>LOEQ01001859.1:71478-84475 GCA_001685075.1 Bramus lutescens
GTGATTATCTTTCTGGAGACTGGGGGCTGGCTGCTGAGAAAGTCGCTAGGAAATATTCTGCCCATTTATCACCAGAGCCGTGAATGCAGGACCCGAATGTTCAGGCTAAGTGAATCAGTCTCCCGACATCACTGCTCAGCCTCATCTTGATGTTTGATGTGTGGGGTAGTTATTTGGGTACAAACGATGCATGCAACAGGCTTATTGTTCCCCAGGACCCACGTATTTCAAGGTCTCCAAGAGAAAACTAAACAAGCAGATGAATTCCGATTCTGGCCCCGCATTTTGTTCTGCTGGTGAAAGTAATTCCCGGAGCAGAGCACCCCGTTGCATTCGCAGAGAAGCCTGAACTAGCCTGGGTCGAACCTGGTGCCTTGGCTTTCCAGCCGTCCTGACAGCCAGCCAGGAACTGGTCGACGTGGGCTGCTGCATCAGTCTCTCTTAGCTCAGGCCCTGCATTGTCGCTGCTGCATGAACACCGGGCGGTGCATTGCCCGGCTCGAAATTAAAGTCAAACAAACGGAATCTCTTTTCCTTTAATATTTGCTTTTTAAAAAAGACAAGGCAAATTGCAGAATGCTTTGTGTAGGACTCTTAAGCGCAGCCTACCTTACTCTACAAGGACAATTTTACAACTTTACCACTACAAAACACTTAAAATAAGAAAATAGATTCATTTGTTATTGTTTTTAAGTATGAGATGTGGCCAGGTGAAAGAAAGCGTCTGAAAAAAAGAAAGAAAGAAAGAAAGACGAAGAAGAAGGGTTACAAATCGTGGGGGCCCGCCTGAATTGGAAACTATCTCGCAGGAAGCGGGTGCATGCAGAGAGCAAGGAAGCTACACCGAAAGTGACTGAGGTGGGAAGGAGGGACGGGGAGAAGGGGGGAGCTCACAGATTAATGACGTCAGCGGTCAGGTCAGCCTGAGGCCTGTGCGCCCTTTCCCCACCGCAGCAGCCTGTGGCGCGCCTCACCAGCTTTCCCGGCTAGAACGCACAAGCTCCATCCCCCCAGTTCCTACAGACAGATTATCCAGGCTGGTTTTCACCTGGCCTGCTAAGGTCCGCAGGCTCTTTGCCTAGGCTCCTCTACCTCTGCTAGCCTGGAAAAGTCGAGGCAGTAGGCCTGAGTCGACAGAAACTGTTTCAACCAACTTTGGCCGCTCATAGTGTCCTTGGAAATGCAGGATGAGAGAAACGAAGAAAAGAAAAATATTTTTCCAGGTTCTTCAAATGAAAGGAGTAAATAAGAACAGGTAACTATTTTGCAGAATAAAACAACCTTGGATCCTCCTTTAGGCTCAGAGACCGGATGGGGAAATAGCAGAAAATAAGTTTAGTGTTCAAGTCCATTAGAAACAAACAGGGGGGAATTGGGCATGACCAGCGAAGATCTAAGAAACTTCTAGCTTTGAAATGTAGGGACCTAACTACTGTATTTGTCATTTAGCTTTCAGTTTCAGAGGTTGCATTTGGGGGATAAAAAAATAAACTATGAAAGCCAATAGTGACTTCGCAGGAGAGGAAGAGTTTCTCTGAGCTTTTAAAGGAGCCTGTCTCTTTGTCCTCGGTTTATGTAACGCCTAACCTGACTAAAATCCTGAGTTCTTATTGTATGCCTCCCCAACTCCCCTGGCCATGGGCAAGTCACATGAGCCTCAATTAACCTCCGTGTGAAGTTACCCACATTGTACAATTAGATTTATTTCCTCTCATCTCATCATACACACACACACACACACACACACACACACACACCACTTACACCAAATTACAGAAGGCTCAAGGCATGGTCAAAACTCCACCTTTGTGCCAGTGCTAAAAATCTAAACAGCAACATAAAGTTGGAAACATTGAGGGAACTTCAGTTATGCATGGAGAATATCTTATGAGTACTTGGGAAAGACGGGGAATCAAAGAATAGCCATGGGCAGTGAGTATAAAGGAAAAAAGCGGCATTTACAAAGGGAACAGAGTGGATGGTGGTGTGCCAGTGTTGGAAAGGACCTCTTAAAAAGCAGGGGTGCACCAGGGTCTCCTTCTACCTAAAGGATGCTCCCGCTGATGAGACTGGCTCAGCCGCAAAGACATGTGAGCCTCTTGCATCCACACTGGCCCAACCTAATAGGAAACAGCTTGAAGTGTGCGCCTGTGAACTCCAGGGCAGTGCTTTAGAGATTTCTACTTCTGCACAGACTTAGAACCGAGGATGGACTTGGAACTAGAAGTTACTTATTGGAGCCCCCTGTCTAAATTAGGACACTGCCTGCCAGACCTCATTTGCTTGGATTTCTCGAATTTCTTGTTAGACATCAGTCTTCTCCACTCTTCAGAACAGAAAGGATCATTTATACACACACTGGAAATGTGGTAGTTAGGTTTGCAGAGTGACTGCCGTCATCATTTCACCACAGGACACTAAACCTTCAGGAGGACACTGCTCCTCTTCCATGACCTATTTCTCCCATAATTAGCATAACGATTCATAATTAGAAGTCCACTGTTATATTTCTATAGACACATAGCACCGGGAAGCATTGCTATATGGAAAGAAAGCCTTTACTCTGAGGTTGCGGATCAGTTTCCTTAGCGTTAGCTCGGAAGTCTTAAAGCCTCCCTCTGTAACTGCATTGTCTCACCAACCCACACTCTTTTTCCTGTTCATTCAGTTCTTCATATGCACACCTCTGTAATCTCTTCCCACATGGAATCATTTTCCTTGACCAGAAATCAGAGTCTTTTATGGTGAGGTTTCTCTAGGGCACAGAAGGGATTTTTGACATGACTTTTCACTGCTTGTCTGCCCCACTCCTTCAAACGGATCGCTATTGGTTATCTAGAACCGCTGCACCATCCCCGTGACACTACATATACATACACACGTTCGTACACATATATTTATGTATATCTAAAGTATCTCCGCTGCTTGGTGATGGTTTTAATTTTCATCCCCCTCCCCCTGGTGTATGGGCTACGGAGTTTTATTGAAGACCTGTAGTGACTCCGGTTTTGATTTAGTGTTTTGGAGTTTGTGATCTCATTGCCCAGTATGGAAAATATTAGACAGGGTTTGCAGATTGTACACAGGAAGAGACCTGCATCGCCATTGTGGGGTGAGTGCCCTTCTCCAGCCCTGAAATAACACACTCACACAGCTGGCTCAAGCCAGAGGGTTGAAGTCATCAAATAGAGACTCCTGCAGCCTCTACAAAGGGTTTCAGAAAAACTACCGAATCTCCACAGTGCTAGAATCACCAAGGCACTCTAGACCGTGTTGACACCCAGAGAGTGTGGTTTGATTTGAAATGCTTGGGGCTGCAGCCTGGAAATCAGAGTTTTAAGGAAACATTTAGGTGGTTTTCAGGTGTATTTAAATTCAAGACCGTGCTTTGGGAGGAAGATAGAGGGAAGGATTATGCCATGAAGCGTCTTGCTCTGTAGCAAGGTTCTGAGATGTGGAACAAAAGGATGGAAGCCAATTGACCCTCTTCATGACAATGCCCTATAAGGATACTTAAGTATAAGTTCAAATCCTTGTTTGAAACGGCCTCCCTATGGATTTTGTTTCTATGGTACTCTGACCCTCTTGGAAACAGCAGGCAGGGATCATGCCTCTCAGTCACTGCTGGCTGCTGAGGTCTCTGTCTTTAAGGATCCCCGTCTTCCCACCCTGGGCCAGGTGAGCCCGGGATCCTGGCTAAGTGCAAACATATGCAGAGTGCCCTGAGTTAGCTTAGCTCAGGAGCACTGACAGAGCTTGGCCTGAAAGGATGCAGAAATGGATGATAAGCACCCCACAACAGGGGAGCCTGGAGCGGAAGAAATTGGATCATCCAAGAAGCTGGGAGCTTACCTTGTGCACTTAACATCTAACATGGCTTAAACAAAAGGCACATGGCATAGCAAGACAGCACAGCCCTCAAGCTTCTGAGTCATCTGAGAAATACTGACTCTTCTAAAAGTTTGATGTTATTTTACAGTTTTGTTTACGGTCATAATTGCTGCTCCTATGCTGTGCACTTCAGGGAGAAGAAGGGAGTTTTTCCGTGGTGGCAGTGGCAGGCTACATGTATGCTGGAGAATAATACAGACTTGGGTAATGGTGGAACTGTCTGTGGGTATCTTGGCTGAGGAATGAAAGTATGGAAAAGCCTCCCCCCCCNAAAAAAGAAATGCCTTATAAATCTCTGAAGTCTCAGAAATAAAAATCAATAACCATTTGTTTTTATTAGGTTAACTGGGTGACGTTAAGACCCAAGCTACTTTTAACTCTTTTTTTTTTAATTGTCTCAGGAGCTTGTGTATATCACAAACTGCAAGTATCGTTTCAGGTTCGTTTTTTCTGTTTCTGTTTTGTGATGTTTTTATCTTTGTTTGCTTTCTGCAACAAACTACTGAGTCCTCTCTAGCCTTGAACTCTCAGTCTTTCTGAGCCTCAGATAGGCACCAGCACCCACCATTGGCTTTCCTTCAAATTTGTGAACAAGCTTCAACAAAGTCCTTGAGTGACTGTCACTACAAAACTTTTGACTTTGAAAGCGAAGGGCGGCATTCAGTGATTTAAAAAATCCTTTCTAGCTGTGAATTTTGAACCACTAGTAAACCTAAAAGGAGAAATATGATAATTCAGCTGGGGCTTAGGGATATTATTTAGTGTCTGGGTTTGGAACTCATAACCTTGAGCATGCTAGGCAAGCATTGTACCACTGAGCTATACACACAGCTCTTGTGTGTATGTGTTGTGTGATTTAAAACATTACATAGACATCTGTTGAGAATATCTAAAGAATTATATATTTTATAAACTCTATCAACTATTTCAAGTATTCTGCAAAAATTCTTGATGTTCATATGCTTTGATAAAATTGTAATAATTGCAATAGGATCATATGGAAAATGGTTTAAAGATATATGGAAATTGTTAAAATAATGACAAGATCAAAAATAAAATGCCCTTAAAATTGTTTGAGGTTTCTCAATAACAAGTAGAAGCTGAAGGTTGGCGGGTGTTTTCAAAATGCCCTTACAGAGGCTAGCAGGGCTGCAAGGTGGTGGGTTGCATGAGAAGATATGATACGCTGAGAAAATGAGCTTTGACAGGACTCCCAGGCATGTAGACACTGGCAAAGTGAGTTAATATCCGCCAGCCTGGGACAAACTCAGAATTTGTATTATTACCTCTTGACAGGCCAACAGAAAAAGGGTTTGCCCCCCTCTTGTGGGGAACATCAGAGGGTGCTGTCCATTCCATTCTATGTAATAATACCTCTAGTTGAGCCAAACTCTCTTTAGTTTAATCTCTCTTCTGCAATTATGTTACAGAAAATGTAACCTGGGTCGTGTGAAGCTGGGTGCATGTGTGGGACATGTGTTCGTGTTTGCAATGCCAGCCGACTGATTTGAGCAGAACGAATCTGTCACTTTCATCTTAGTTTCTCTTTAAACTGGGGCAATAGGTAACCCTGCAAGACTGGCTATGGAACTGACTGGAGCTGGCACGCAGCAGAGCTTCAATTTGGATGAATAGCTTTAGATGGGATTTGATGGCATTATAGTACAGCTCCGGGCTTAAGGTCCGTGGGTCATGGAGTTGGAGGCTGGATTGTACTGGCTTCATTATGCCTCCAGAGGATCTCTTTGCATTTAAGCTGATAGAAAATTTGGGGGGGTGTGTGGCCAGAGGTGACTGATGATTATGCATGTCAAAAGTGTGTTGGGGTGTGGAAGGGGGGTTGGGGTGGGATATGTGGGTGTGCCTGCCCCTTTGTGGAGCTCAAACACTCTTTCCCTTTAAAGCTTAGGATCAATGAGTTCAAACAGCACATACACCTTAAGCAGAATATTGTCAACCTTAGGCATCTATGACCATCTGTTGGATGCTTAGGGGATGATTTGCTAATAGAAATGCTTATAAAGAAAGCTGCATCGTAATGTGCCTTGTGGAGAAGGTGGCTTTAAAGTGTTTGCTAACTTTTCATTTACTTGCTGTAGCCCTCCTGGGGCTGATTCAGCACACTGAAATGACATCATGGGAAGACAGAATACGGCATCTCCTTTTAAACAGTGAGGGGCAGAAGCATCGCCCTGCCTTCCGTAGAGGGAAAACTGAGGATGGAGGAAAGTCTCTGCTTGCCCAGAATTTTGCAGTAACATGGGAGAGTTTTGGTTTGCTTTTTGTATTTCTTTCTTGTTGGCTAGACATGTTGGGACCTAATCAATCAGGAACTGCAGGCAGTTTTGGATTTGCCCAGTGTCATATCAAGCTCTGTCCGGTGATTTTACTTCTATGTTTATTTCTATATATTTATAAGAAAAAGAGTTCACCAGTAGGAAGCCCAAGCCATTGGCTAAACAATTGTTACTGATAATAAGCCTCGGAGTGGTGATATCTAAGTGGACTGCCAGGACCTGGTGGGTGGAAAGAGACCTGTCCAGTGAGGCCACCAGATGGAGAAAAATCTCCATCCACATACTTCTATATTTATTCCTTGCTTTTTGCCCCAAGTGAGCCCCTCACTTCCTTCTTTGCTCTTCAAACATGTTCTGTCACCAGGAACTCCTTTGGGGTCTCTGAGCTCAGTCCCCAGAGAACCAAGCTTGGGTCTCAGGGACTCTTGCTTCTAGCAGCCTGCGGCATTCTACCTGGTGTTCCTGACTGGGAATGGGATTTAACTCTCTCTCTTTCATGAATTGCCACTCCCCCCAAAACTTACATCGTTCTTAGATTGCCCCACATTTTTAACTCTTCCCTATTTCAAGAAATGCCTTAAATCCACAGTTTCAGTTAAGTGGCATCTTCTATAACAAAATGACTATAGCATTAGGACAAGCATCACAGTAATCCCTGATGTCTCTCCAGCTAGGAAGATTCTCATGGCCTCCATGGATTGGGGTGCACTGCAGTAGATACTGTCAGGCACTGTCCAAATTTCACACCCAGGACTAGTATGCTCCTTCCTATGGGCTAAGACCATAGGCATTGGTGTTAACAATTCACATGGGAGGCTAAAGAGCCAACGTGCCCAAGAAAATACTCCCACATCCGCTGATGCTCACTGTGAGGGTCTAAAAGCCTGTGAGGCAAAACTGAAGAACAATTTGGAAAGGTCATCCCAGTATCAGAGCACCAAGTGACTCTGCAGTGACTACAATATCATCCTATTTGTCCTCCTAGTTCAACACCATGTCTCTCTTAGGTATTGATCCCAAGGAGCTGGGCTGAGTCTGTAGGCTGCAAACACTGTCTGCTTTGCCAACCATGTGAATTTGTGGGGGGGGGCTTCTTTGCTACAAAGATGAAGGTGTAAGCATAAGTCATTGCCGCAGAATCATAAGCTTTGAATCCAGGATGGCCCCTAGAAGTTCCTCTTTGTCCTGGCTGAGAGACATGCTCTAAGCAGGTGGGGGTTCTCAGTGAAATAAAAATGAGTTGGCTTGTGGTATCCCAAGGGGAAGGGGGACTTGGAGGGGGCTGGCTTGCAGTGACTGTTATCAGATTAGCATTTAGGCTCTTAGATTCAGAGAAGCCAAGGAAAGGCACCAAGTACGAAGGTGGCAGGGGCTCTAGGACAAACACAGAGATCTTAAAATGTGGTCTGGCTTTGTTTCCAACAAGGGCAAATTTTTGAAATTGAAATACACAGGACCTCCAAGGCACTCCACAAATTAGAGCATGGAACAAGAACCGTGTTGGTGGCCTTGTACCAACTCTACAAAACAGCTTCATTGAGCAAATTAATCAAGCAAGGGAAGCCTATCTACTGAGGGGAAAATGATTTTCAGACCCTTTCAGCGGCTGTGTTAACATGTAACTCATTTGAGTAAACAGAAGAAAGTTCTTTCTATAGGCAGCACATGGCCTGTGAGACAAGAATCAGAGAAGCAGGTTTTGCTCTTGAAGACTTCATGCTCTGGCTGCCTGCTCTTGAAGCTGGACTTGCAGATTTTCCTGGCACTTAGCAAGGGGTGGAGGGGTCTTCCAGCCATGGGAATACTCATTTCTCTGGAGTCCCAGTTTCACCTAATGATTTTGGAAAATAATGTTGTTTTTGTATCAAAGCATGTATAGATTCTTCTGAGCCGAGGATGTCATATTTCTTTTTGTCTTTGTCTATTGGAAGGACAAAATAGAACGCGTCAACACCACCCTCGCTATCTGAAGTCTCTGCTAAGCTCCCATTCTGGAGCGTCAAGGCGTATGCCCTTGGGTGTCAAGAGAGGCGCTATGGTGGAAAACTTTGAACTGCTCTGTCAACTCTGTAAGCAGAGCACATCAGAGTAAACACAAGATGTAGGTGTCAAGAGGGACACTGTGACGAGAGCCTTTGAAGGGTCCTGTCAGCTCCACCAACAGAGCCCATCAGAGGCAACATCACAGATCTGAGATGGGAGGACCACAGGCCATGGCAGGTGGGTGCTTGTATCCCAGATGGACCTTGAAGAGCGAGTGGGTGGATGCTGACAAGTGGCAGTCCAGAGGGCAAAGGAGGGGCAGTAAGTGCCTCTTCTCTCAAGGAGAAAACGTGCTGAGCCAACGTGGAATCACGGGAAAGATGTGACTGAAAAGTCAACCACTTGGCTTGGGAAGGGAGCACGAAGGGGTAACAGAGGAAGCAGGAAAGAAGGCTGAAGACCTTGTACGGGGAGGCCAGAAAGGCAGGCCAGGGGAGCAGCTACTGGATAGAGGGGCTGAGAGACTTGAGTGGTCCAGGGCTAGAAGCTGATATCAGTCCAGAAACTGACCTGGCTGAAGAGGACTCCAGCCCCACCTCCCTCATCCTAGAGTCTCCTTAATTCTGCATCTCAGTTTTCTGTCCTAGAGCCCATTTCACGGGGACATCTAAGGACTAAAACTGTTAAGGAAGATAAGGTGTTTAGCACAATGCCAGCTGCACAGCAAGCGTGTAGTAAGCTATTGTTCTTGTATTATTCTAACAACAGATCATTTAAACATGTCCTGTTGTATCATTCTGCAGCTTTCAACACTGAATAATAAGACTGTGGGAAATCAAGAGGGAACCAGACGATCTGGAGCTGAGGATGGCAGAAGAGAAAGATGCCCTAGCAGGAGTTCTGTTCGGCCAGTTGGAAAACGATCTCAGTTATTCACTAAGGCAGAATTTCTGCAGGCCACAGCTTGCTGGCCTCCTCTGTATTTATCCCAGGGGAATAGCCGGATCTCATGTTTTAAAAACATCTCCCTTGAGTTAAGCTTGTACTTTCATAATACTCTCCTTCCTCAGCCTACTTCTGTTCCTACAAACAGCCTGGGGAACAGTCACAGGGAAGCAAAGTACCACTTGGGGAAATCCCCCTTTGTTCACCTTCAGCTTTCAGGGGCATGAGCCTCTCCACCAAAACGTGCCTTCCAGTTGTCAGTCCCACACCGAGAACCCGAGATGTGGAGAGGGAAAGGCTGAGACCAGACTACAGGCTGTGTGAGCGTGGTGTCAGCCCTGCAATGTTCTGAGTGTCGTTTTCAGACCTGCCGTAAGACTTTGATCCTGCTGTCTACGGACCCTTGACCAGCTGTCTCCCTGCTCAGTCTTCTCTCTTGCTTGCCTTCTTCTCCATCTCCATCTCTTCCGTTGTCCAGAAGACACTGGCTGGACCACGTATACTTGAGATTTCCCCTCCCTTGGGCATCATCCCTCATCCACATGATTGAAAGTAGCCTCCCTTCCATCCCTCCCCCCCATTTCCTTACTCTCTAAGATGTGATGTCTCAGCTTTCTTTTTTTCAAAAATGTTATTTTATTTATTGGTGCGTGTTTGTGATTTTGTGTGATAGGCCTCACTGTGCCGCAGCCCACATATGGAAGTCAGAGAACAACTTTCTGGAGGTTGACCCTCCTTCTACCACAGGTTTTGGTTATTATGTTCATGTTGGCAGGCTTGTTCAGCAAGAGCTTCTACTCACTGCTCCATCTTGCCTGCACCCAACTTCACTGAATCTTGTAATTACCTTTTCCATTCAGGCCTTCTTTGAGCCCCTGCACTAGAACAATGTAATTGTCCCCACTATCTCCTTATTTCTTGCATTTCTATCCTTCAGTGATCGCTGCTGCACCTGCTGGTTCCCAACCTTATGTTACAACTGCTATTTCTCCCCCAAAGCCTGCTGATCCTGTATTTCCCCTGTACACACAGTCCCTCAAATGTGGCAGGTCCCCTAGGGGCCCGGAAGAATGACCGAACAAAATTTACTTCAAACTTAAATTAGTCAGACGAGACAAAGAGGGTCACTTCATTCTAATCTAAGAACAAATCAATCTAGAAGACCATCCTAAACTTACATACACCAAACACTGGTACATCTGATTTCATAAAAATAATACTACTAGAAATAAAGGAACAGATTAATATCAGTCTATTAATAGTAGGTGATTTTAACACCCCACTTTCTCCAGTAGAAGGCTCATCTGGATAAAAAGAGAAAAGCATCAAAATTGACATCATACAGCAAATATCTACAGATATCTGCAGAATAGTCCACCAAACATGAGAGAACACACATTCTTCTCAGAAGCACTTGGAAACTTTTCTCAAATAGACCACATCCTGGACAAAAAAAAATCTTTACAAAGTCAATAAGGTTGAAGTTAACCCTTCTAACCTATTTGAACACGATGCAGTAAAACTTAAAAATAATAGGAAAAATAATCTCTGGTAAATACTCAAACCCATCAAGCGTTTTTTAAACTTTCTCAGTTGTCTTTGACTTTGCTTAAGATGATTTTTTTCCATGTAGACAATTCTAAGCCCCTAAGAGTTTCAGTGATAGACTGGGGAGATAGCTCAGATGATAGAGTGCTTAGCTAGCTTATATGGGTTCAATCCCCAACAGCACATCCACAGATTATAGTGGCATTAACCTGTATTTCCAGCATTCATTATTAAAAGTAAAAGCAGGAGGATCAGGAGTTCAAGGTCATCCTCTCATATGTAGTGAGTTTGTTGGCCAGCCTAGGCTACATGAGACCATGTCATAAAAAGAAGTTTATCCATTTGCTGAAGCCTGCATTTTATATCATGTCTAGGCAAACTCCTTCCTTTCATGATGTATCTGCCTCCTGTGCACCCCTCAGGCATTTTTCTGACTTTTCATTTTCCACGGTGTGTTGCAGTTAATCCAAGTATGTGGTGTGAGGTGTGGATCTCTCTTTCACCAAGGCCTTTGAGGAAAGAGAATCATTAGTACAACTGTAGCTCAGAGTTTCACCAAGCCTGTACCAGTAGCATAAATCCTGCTGCCCCATGTCATTTCTCCAAATTCCAGAAAGTATGCAATGAAGGTGGTTCACAAATGGTTGTGAGGACATATAAATAGAACACAAAATATGGAAATGAGCCAAGAGGACTCTGGTGCCATGCCTCTGAACCCTCAGGATTGTGAGCTAAGTCAATTATTTTCTTCATAAGTCACTCAACTCTGGTACTTCGTTATAGTCATGGAAAGCAAACTAATAATACTGATCAGTTATGGAAATGTGAACACCTAATATCTTAGGAAGTTGTTATTCATTATTTATGAATAGAATGCTATTGTGGTTTTGTCTTTTAAAGTCTGTATCTCATAGTCAAATATATGGAAATATTTCCAAAAGGCACTTGGATCTGCCTTAATGAAATCTGATAAATGTATTTGTTGTGTGACAGACTTTTCCTGGAGAGGCACAGCACACATACATGACTATCAACTCCAGAAAGGGGACCCATGACAGACCAAAGCAATGACTTAACCAAAATCCAACTTGGTGTGCCAGTGGATTTTCTTTGGGGTTACTAAGAGTAGAACAGGTGAGGGGTTGCTCGCGTGAGCAGGGGTGACTTCAAAAGGCAGCAGCATCACTAAAAAACCCTCCCAACACCAGTGAAGACTCAGGAAATCTTCATCTCTGGAGCTCTGCACAACTTGCAGGTGTACTGACTATTTAAGGATGTTTTCTGCAGCTCTCCTGGTCAGTATCTTCTCCCTAGTATCTGTTTACCCCTCCTATAAATCCAAGGAGGGCCCTTAGAAATGTACCCAAGTTTTTACTTTCCCAGACATGTTTACCTGAGTCCCATGAGCCTCTTCCTCCCTTCTATGGGAAACTGCTATACAACTGGTGTGCGTGTCTGTGTGTGTCTGTGTGTGTGTGTTTGTCTGTCTGTGTGTCTATGTGTATGTGTTTAACTCGGGCCTTTGACATCAGAAGCTCCTCCAAGTCAATAGTCTCTTGCACTCTGAGTGCAGAAGTTCCAGGATGGGTTGAACTTCCTGGGCTCAGTCATATCAGCATGGAGGCTCAGCTTGGGCCCTTGTTTTCACCAGGTAAGTAGGGCCATCATTTGCATCTGATAAGATAAGGGTAGTCTGTTGACAACAGCCATTCTTAGTTTTCATTTCAAATATTGTCAACCACTTCTCCCTGTCTTGGTAGCTATGCGCCTTCCCCATACAAGAACCTGAAAGCAGTGGTAGCAAGGATTCAGTATTGAAACATCCAAGCCCTCTTGTGTGGGAAACAGGAAAACAAAACACTAAGTAGGGCAGACCCAGGGCTCCCTAGCTCTCCCCCCCACCTTCAGCCTTTCCTTCTAGGCCATCTCCATTCATTCTTGACACCTGAATGCCTACAGAACCTCTCTCTACCAGGGTCCCCCAGTGGTCATGTTAGGCTGGAACTCAAATTGTTGCATTATTCTACCCATAGCAGAGAAGCATCTTCTGCAGTAGATGGGGCTTAACACAGAGATCCACAACTGGACAATGTGAAGACTTTAGAACACCCAGCCCTAAGCGGAAGATCTTCATCATAGCCCTCCCTTCAAGGCTCAGGGGCCCAGGCAGAAGAGGAGGCAGCAAGATCGTAAGAGCCAGAGGTGGTGGGCGACACCACAGAAACAGCATCGTCCAGACATGACAGGACTGATTGTAGTAATAAGGGGGGGCGCCACTCTGTAGTGATTGGGGGAGCAGGCCTGCTTTTCGTCCGGCCCAGCTCCCGCATGGC
>LOEQ01001859.1:92915-109307 GCA_001685075.1 Bramus lutescens
ACACCATCAGCCAAGCAGACACTCTGCCAGTGAAAGGGGGCTGCCTCCTGGCTGGCCCGGCCAAGACTAAGTGGCATGAGAAATAACCAGAGAGCAGATTCCGCCAGCTGCCTTGGGATGCAAGACTAGACATCTGCATCAAGGGAGCCCCTTCGAGCTCCAGGCCTTGGAGGACTGGAACTCAGCCTGGCTGGAGATGGATTTCTCAACAAACAGCTTGCATGCACATCTGTGTGGCTTTCAAGGAAGGAAGAGAGACCTGGAGTCCGGAGCTGTTTAAGCCTCTGCGTGGGCTCCTCCCACTTTGCTTCCCAGGTGTCTCACTGGAGGACACATGATGATCAACCCTGGAACCTTGGGCAGGTGGGCTTCTGAATGAGTCCCAGGGTACCTGAAGGTAGAAATTATTATACTACACCTCTACTTTTCCAGAAGGTGGGAATATGTTCCCAAAGATGGCCTCCTCTAGACGTAAACTGCACAGCAGCTCTGCGGCGGTGGGCGGTGAGGGGCGTTGGAATGTGGCCAGTCACACCTCTTATTTTAGCCTACACGTAGAGATGGTCCAGTGCAGAAGGAACAGAGTTAGTGTGCCAGTCCCGCGCCTGATACATCCACGCTGTCCCTGAGCAAGCCGTTAACAGCCTGGCACCTTTACCCCCACATCTACAAAAGGCGCTGACAGCGAGGAATTCGTGGCTTACTGGGTTTATCGTCATCACAGACCTAGTCTGTTGACAGAACAGCAGATTTCCTAAGAGTCGAGCTCAAAGTCTCGCGAATAAATAAATGGAATGTATTTAAAGACTTGAGTGTCTTTCCCATGATGGTGGTAGGAACATATGGCTGCTTCATTCTGCTGAACTAAAACTCGGGGAGGGGGGAGGTTCAATGTTTCTTTCATTTTCAGCAAATATACCTCGCTCTCTTCTCTTCCCCATAAGCTTGTACCATAAGCCAACTTGTTCTTCTGTTATCCCACTAAAATGTCCTAAAGGGGTGTTATTCACACAGATCCTCAGAGTACATGGAATCATTTGTCTTTTCTGTGTTGAATGCTGCCGCATTTTGGAAATATTTGGAATCCTTGGGAATGGGTTACTCACCCTGCCTTTTAGGCATCCTGTGTCTCAGGGAACTGGGGAGGATGCTCAAACATTGCTGGTTGGAAGTGAAACTGAACAACCTTTGGAAGAGACACTAGACAACATGTCAGAAGGCTTTGAAAATGGGCATTCCGTTTCCCCAGGGATTCTCTTTGAAAAACACTGCCATTTCAAACGCATAACAGACTACTTAGGGCACCCTGAGGGATAACCAGATAGCAGAGCTCAGAAAACAGAGAATCAGCATAAATGTCTAACTCTAGAAAGCTATTTAAATCATGGTACATCCATCCAATAGACATATACAATCCAAATTAAAATGATGTCAACATACTAGTATGTGGTGAAAATAATCAGAGCAGCACTTTCTCGGGGGTGGGAGGAATCTGCGCAGCAAGAGGTAGATGTAACCTGTGAGTTGATAGTAATTGCACCCTGAGAGCAAGTTGTATTATATAAATAAATGTACCTGTTAAAAATCTTTGTAGGATCCACTAAAGATTTGTCCATTTCATTGTATGTCAACACCTCTTAAGCAAAAGGTCATCAAGTATCAAGTTCTAGTTATCGGTATGTGTGCTGAGATGGTTAGGGGTCAAGTAGACAGGTTTCTTCAGCTTCCCTGGTGGTCTTGTCTGAAGGTTTGTATCCTCACCCCAAGTTTCCACATTGAAATATAATCTTAATATGATAGAGCCAAGAAGGAGGACATTAGAGGGGGTGGTTGTCTGAGAGCTCTGCCCTCACAAATATGAATGGGAACCTGGTTGAGGACACTACAGAGAAAGAGTTATCCCCCTCCCCAAGAGGGGATATGGGAAGAAGTCACCACCTACAAACCAGAAATTGGGCTTTCTCCAAACATCAACAAACTGGTACTTGCCAGCCTCTGTGACTGTAAGAAACAAATGTTGGTTAGCTACATGTGACCTGAATAGACTGGCACCTTCAGTATCTGTTGTAAACAAAATGAACCAATGGGGGGGACAATGGTGATGAGAAATGAATAGCTACTTTATAAAATAAATGTGCTCAAAGATTGGTTACAGAATATAGGTTGTAGACATGCAGGCCTTTTCCTGCTTCTAATTCAAACTTTTCCTTTTGAAGTTGTCATTGAAAATGTAGAAAACAAGATGACAGAACATTTAGTGATGTTCATGCCATTAAAATGTGTTTGACACCATTTTTATAAAAATAGCCATCTTGCTTACTTTCATGTTTTTCACAATGCATGTTCATTTATAGTTAGAAGGTGTTTCTTTTAAAATTTTTTATGTATATGAATGATTTTCCTTCATGTATGTTTGTGCACAGCAGACCTACCTGTCTCAACAGAGACCCAGGATTGTCTGGTCCTGAGCCTCCATGTGACTGGTGGGAACCAAACCCTCGTCCTTTGTTAAGAACAGGAAATGTTCTTAACCACTGAGCCATCTCTCTAGCCCAGAAGTTACTTCTTTTCAATTTCTTATTTTGCCCAAAGTGATTATGGAGACCCATGTTGCTGGAAGGTAAACAAATCTTGTGTTGCCTGTCCTGTGATGGCCACACTAAACTTTCCCTGACAAAGGTCTTGTTGGCAGGCTTTGTGACCACAGCCCACTGTTGCCATTTCTCATGTAGAGTTCCCAATGCCTCTGAGATGTGTTGCTCGGTTGACAATAGTCTCTTCTTTGAAATCTATCTAAGGGTGGCTTAAAGACAGTCATCTGAAACGATGTGGTAACACCCTCCACGCTTGGACTCCTGACACCCTGTGAAGCAGCAGATTGAGTTCTAGGTCTTTGTATCTCTGCTTCCTCTGGGAATGTTTAGCACCAAGAAAGGGTGGGACCAGAGTTAGTATAGCACACAGGCTAAGTGAACCTCAGCTTCAGAGTTACCTTGGAGGCGAATTCATAGGGCCAAAAAAGAAACTGCATACAAGTCATTTTTTTAATGGATTCTTCAGAGGACATTTGAAGTGTTTTCTGGTTTGACACTTAGATAGACACCAAAGATCTCCTTTTCTTCTTTTGAATTACTGGAACAAATTCTTGCACCTTCTCATTTTAATCTTAAAAATCTTTAAATTTATATACAGTGAAATTCAATTTCCTGGGTATGTAGTTCTATGAGTTCTGACAAATGCATAGCCGTATAACCACAGCCCTAATCTGAAAATATTCCTTTCCCCCAAGAAGTCTTCATACACATATCCAAGTCTGGCTGGGGCTGGTCTTTAAATGTTCTCTTTCAATTCATTTTACACCTGGGGAAATACAGGCCACATGAGGGTCTTGTTGCTTTGTTGCAAAGAAGTATTTGGATTACTGTCTTCCTGGAGCATCCTCATGTTGAAGCAGACCAGACTGCAAGAAAAGCAACCAAATAAAATAAGGGATGGGGGAGTCTGTGAGTAAACAAACTAAGCATTTTGTGATATGAATTTATAACAGATAGCACCGGGGAGCCCCGGGATTGCTTTAGTTTAACCAAAGTTTGGGTATTAATGCCAAAGTCCTGGCTTAATTGTGCTCTGATGCTTGCTGTGCAACCTTGGGTAAAACGTTTCACCTCTCTGTATCTCTTTTTTCTCATCTGTAAAATGGCATCCACATCCATAAGGGCATTGTAAGGATCAAATGATAACTTAAACACATGACAGTGGACTATTACTATCTGCATTACTTCTGCATATCATTAAAACTTATTTTTGTGCCCATGATCCTGTTTCAAATGTATGTGCTGGATCCCATTATGGCCATGCTGCAAACAACACTGTAAGCTTGCCTTGAAGTCAGCTGCAAGCTTACAGTAATCTGATCTGCTTCAACATGAGGATGCTCAGGAGGCAATAGTCCAGATACTTCTTTTTGGAAGAGACAGGCTCTCTGTCAACAGACACTTAACAAGAAGCCGCTGCTGTCTCCATCATCTGAGAGAGATGCTAGGTTCTTGGCTTAATGTGTTTCTCCAGACACATATTAAGATCTGAGATCTCATATCTCTATCTTGGAGAGAAGCCTCCATTACCTGTATCTGGACTCTATGGTTCTGACCAACTGCCAGCTTTGCTGATCATGACTCCCAACCCTCACCTCTGACTGAGTGCTCCTCCTGCCTCTGGGGGCTCCCTTGGGGGGGTGACCTAGGACTCCCAACGCTTCCTCCCAAAAACAGCTCACACCCCTCCCTACATGTTCCTCAAATCTAATGGCTTCTCCAGCTGACAAGAAAGATGTGAAAGAGAGGCACAAGTGCACATGTACACTAGACATCTCCCTCGCTTCCCCATTTTCTGAGACAGAATTTCACTATGCGGCCATGACTGGCCTGGGACTTGTTGTTTAGACCAGGCTAACCTCAAGCTCAGAGACATGCCTGCCTCTGCATTCTAAGGACTTGGATTAAAAGTCTAAGTCACCATGCCTATCTCCTTTTCCATCTTTTAATAAAGAAAAACGAATTGACTTACCAATAAGGTCATTAGAAGTTCTCCACAATATGAAATTTAAGGTGCTAAACGCCTTCAGATCAAAGGCAATAGTCTAAGCAGGAGTGCTCCAATGTAGTACACAGCTCAAGTTTTTAAGTGTTCTGATTTCTACAGACGGGCTGAAATTTCCAGATACACACTGGCCATCCCATGAGACTGAGACCACAGCAGAAGAACAGCTCTCCTTGTCCTTCTCTTTATTGTCACCACATAACAAACCACTCCATAATTTCGTAGCCTAGGACAATATCCCTTCAATTCTTCCCAAGGATTCTGTGTCAGGAATTCACTTGAGGCAATGGACAAGGGCTTGGTTCTGCCTCTTCATTGAAGTCTGAGGCCTCAGCTGGGGGCCCCTTGCTGGGATTGGCTCCAGCTGCAGGAATTTGGGACCGCCTAGAATCATCTTCATGCATAGGTAAAGGGATGACAGAAATTGGGGTTGCTGGCAGGAGTTCCTGCTTCGCAAGGCCTCTCTCTATCTGGGCCTCCTCAGAACATGGCAGCCTGGGCATGTCTAAAGTACCTACAAATGGCTCAAGGCTGCTGTCTCAATGTAGCAGCTGGAAGCTGTGTTGGCCTATCATAATGGAGTCTAGGAAGTACTATGACACCATATTCTACAGCTTAAAAGTGACTCACAGCCCACATCCCTAAGGTGAAAACACAGACCCTATCTCTTCCTAGGATAGAGGTTAGGAATTCGTAGCTATGATTATACTTATAAAACCACTCCACCTAAATGTCAATTAGTTCAGGCAATACGAAACTTAGTATAGAGGTTAAACAAAAAGTTAGGGACTGGAGAGATGGCGCAAGATACACACACACACACACACACACACCACCCAAAATGGAGTATAATTCATCTATAAAAAATGAAATATTTTACTTGTAGGAAAATACAAGAAAGTGGATATCATTGTACTAAGTAAAACAAGATAGACTCAGACAAACATCTCACATTCCCTTATCTGTGGAGTCTGAATTTTAAGAATCATAGCTATGAAAGCCACAGGTTTGCCTTCTTTCCATCTAGTGTGCACTTCTCCTAAATGGTGTCTTGAGGGTCCCTCTACCCCTGACTTGCAGTACATTTCACAATATCACTCAGGAGACAGAGCTCTTAATACATAAAGGAAGCTGTCGGGATGTGAACTGTCCCCCACAGGATCATCCCTTTGAATAGCCAATCCCCTACTGACGACACTGTTCCAGGAAGTCAGAGAGTCCTTGGATTGTGGGGCACAGCTAGCAGAGGTTAGTCCCAGTGGGTGGTCTTTGAAAGTGCTCCTAACCACTGAGCAATCTCTCCAGCCCCTCTCCAGCTCAAATTCTGAGATGGGTTCTGAGGCACCCACTGCTTGCTGCCCCACTCGACTTCGGTAGGTTATGTTGTGTTGTCTCTACCTACTGCCCTGCAATGATGTGGTCATGTCAGCAGGGGAAACCTGTTTTCCACCATTATCCCCTGCCCGCAGGCGGCACTGGGAAGATTATGAGAAGATAGCAGAGTCGGGCACGCACACACAGTGTAGGAGGGGTAGAGGTATCTTCCCTCAGGCTGGCAGCAACAACAGCATGTTGATAACTGAGTTGGTGGGAGTCATTCCCTCACTGCTGGTTCAGGTATCTCAAGTGTCCAGGTGTAGAAGTTACAGCCATCCTCTTCCCCAGCTGTGGCCAGGGCAGTGAACCCATAGAGGAGGGAACATTAACTTTCTCATTTCTACTTTTGATCTGATGGGCAGGCAGTGCTGCTACCTCTGCATCACGAGTAGTCCATGATGCTGTGGTGAGAGCTCTAATAGCCACCTCTTCTCATAAACCCAAGCATATTGGAGCTTTTCAACCTCACTTGCTTTCCTGGGAGAGGAAAAGGAGAAGGGCCGTAGCCTGTCATTGGAGTTGCAGCCCCCCCCTAAAACTGAGGAGCTCTGAGGTGCGAGGGGTGGACTCCGCAGATAAAGCTGAAGCCAGAGATGGTTGGGGGAGATGAACTGAATATTCACGCCCACATGTTCAGCAACCCGAGGGAATCATTTCTGTGGAATAGTTGGAGAAACAGATAGGAAAGAGCACAGCTGATTTAAACTGGAGGTGTATCTAGAAGCAGGGGGAAGGGGACAGAATGAGGGGTGAGGAGAAAGCATCTGAGAATTAGGGAGTCTCTGGGGAAAGAATACCAGAAAGGAAGGGGGAACGGGAAAGTGTGGGCAACGGCAGAAGGTGCCACTCAGGCACAGGATGTTATCAGGGGCCTGACCTGGCAACCTGGGCCAAAAAGCCGTCTAATCCGTATCTCAATCCATCCTGGGCTGTCCCGGGTCCCCTGAGTGGGCACTGTAGAAATGCCAAGCCCTCTGACCAGCCTGGATCAACACTCAAGGGCCACTCTTCTGCGGAAAGGCCTACTCCTGTGAGGTTGATGAAAGCTGTGTGTCCTTGAGTGTGAATCTCAGTTTCACATCCTCTTGTCCCTACCTTTGCTTCTTCCCTGTCCTTTCATAGGTGCTGGCGCCAAGGAAGCTCCTTGTCACACAGCCTGAACCCTTCACCTCAACTCAATTTGTGTTTTATAACTGAAGTCCCAATAGATAAGGGAAAATGTACCCGGAACTTACAGCCTTGTTTCACTTCTTGATCCACAGCCCAGATTCTTTCTTCTGCACGCCTGGTGCCCATAGAGGCCAGTAGAGGGTAACACAGAAGACAACAGATGTCCTGAAGCTGGAGTTACAAATAGTTGTGAACTTACCATGGGGGTGCTAGAAATCTACTGCACCTGGGTCCTCTGCAAGCACAGCAAGTGCAAAAATGTGATGGGCAATATTGATCCGTGGGGCCTCTGGAGGATGCTCAAGGTGCCAGCCTTTGGACGGAGCCTGAGGTCCAAGCTTTGGGCTTCTCTGGTTCTGCTCAGAATAGCAACTTACTTAACATCTGTATTCCCAGAAGCCCACAACCACTGGACCAGCAGGACAGAACCAGTCAGTTCTCTCCACTTCCTCGGCTTTGGCCACACTAGGAGACCAGGACACTTAGAAATGAAAGTGTATAATCAAGTGTGTAATTGGGTGGTTCCAGTCTAATTCCACTAAAATTATATCTCAGCACTGTAGAATTATCAAAGTTGAAGGCAATAAAATAATAAAGAAAACAAGCGTAAGCACATTAGGAACGTTCCAAACTCCCAACCAAAAGCATCCCAGCCTAGACCTTCTGAATTATCCAGTTTTCAAGGAAAGATGGCATGAACTTGCTGCAGAGGGATCTTCTGGTCATGTGGACCTCAAGGAAATAAGTCCCATACTTTGTCTCAGCACCTCCCCTTTCTATGAAGCTGATTAGCAGGAAGAAAAGGTAGGCGCTCCTTCCAGAGACGGAGAATGCTTACGGTTGACCTTATGTCAAAGTGGGCATTCCCTCCTCCATTCTCCTGACAGTCTTCGCTCGGTAGCAAGATTGAGGGAGGGCAGGGTGCAAGGTGTGGTTGAAAACACGAAGAAGTTTACTCTGGACATTACCAGGTTTCTTCCCAAAGTGTATTAATTTTACAAAAATAAGACATAGAGAAAGATCCCCAGACTCAACTGCCAAAAGTCAAACTTCAGAGGACAAAGAAAAAGAGCAGGGAACACACACCCACACACCTGAATACCTGAAGAACACAACAAGCGTGTAATAAAATGTTCTATGTCCCTAGTTAAAACAACAATGCCACGGCATGAGGTTTCTATCTTATCAGTAACAATTAAGCATGGATGACACCCTCTGTCAAGGGAGGAAGGCAAATACACATTTACCCAACAAAACGGGTGTGGGCTATCTTTGGAAGAATGTTTTGGCAACGCCTGCTGATACACATGTCAAACTAGGCAAGGCAAGCTTCTGAACACGTTCTGAAGAAAAGATCATAAGAAGTAAAAATATGGCCACAAAAATGATAGTTGCAACACAGCTTGCAAAAAGCAAAAACTGGAACCAACTGAAATGTGCAATCGGTTAAGTCAACCGCAGTACATCTGCTAAAGAATACAATGCAATCCCAGAAAAGATGAAGTGTGTTTGGGTATCATTTCCAGAATCACTACTGCCCTTTCATTCTGCTTCTTCCACACACATATGATGCACTGTCTGCAGAGCTGGTACCTTCTCTAGGTCTCAGCTTCCTTCCCTCTGAAGACAACCATACTGGCATCATAGGGTGGGTATGGCAAGGAGCCAACACTAGACAGAGAGCTTGACATGAAGTATTAGGTAAATGTCATAGACTGGCCATGTTGGCATCAACATGAAAAATATTCATTACAGTTACTGATGAGAAAGACACACAATTCAGGAACTGTGTTGAACAGACTGGAAGCTTCTTAAACAAGTTAAAAGACAAACGCGAAGTGAAGATGTATCAGAGTCTTGAGCTATCAACATATACAAAGAACAGAGGCCATCTGGGTGGAATGTTTGACAAAAACATCTTCTTTTGTTTCAGTGATTCAGGCTGGCGTTTCCTCCATCTTTTCCAATATGTCCACTCTCCCATTCTTTCCCACATTGGGATTTCTTTGTAGTGAGGAGTGACTCAAGGAATCTGATTCTGATTCAGGTAAGGCTTCTAAAAGGGGTGTAATCAGATTCACGTTCCTCTCCAACTTCTCCCACATCTACCCGTCTTCCTTATTCTCGCAACTTTGTGTGCTTTTTTTTTATTTCCTGAAAACATGTCAAGTACAACTTACATTCTTCAGATGTATGGCCTTCCACAGGAACATGTCACACCTTTAAGGAAAACTAGCTCTCTCTCCCTGAAGCTCTCAATTTCCAACAACTCCTCAGTCAGAGGTAGCATTTTGTGCCCATCTCCATGTCTTTATACTAGAATTATCCTGACTTGAGGTTGTTCAGACCTTACATATTCTGTCAAAACCGATTTGAGTTCATATCTGCCACATCCCTCTGGTACCCAGAAGAACACTGTTTCCCTGGAGTCATCCTCCACCTCCCTTACCTCTGACCCTTATAATCTTTCCACCCCCTCTTCTGCAATGATACCTGAACCTTGATACAGATGTCCCATTTAGAGCTGAGCCTTCCACAGTCTTTTACTCTGTGTACCTCAACCAGGTGCGCATCTCTGAGTTAATTGCCATCTACTGCAAAAAGAGGAGAGCTGTGCTAATGAGTACAACACTAAGTCACTAGGAGTAAGTGTAAATGCATCTACACGAATAGTATAGAGTACAGTAAACGGGGAGAGGAAATAGAAGTTCATCAACGTCACCAGTATAGCTAAGGAGTAAACTCCCAGATCTGACTATATAAAGATAAGACTAGTATAAATATAGCAGAGAAAGTTGTTGACAAGCATATTATTTAGAAATGAGTCACAGTGCCTGTGGATGTTGCATGGCGCTGTGTTATGCAAAGCGATGCTCTTCTTACTGAGACTTTTAACTTTCTTCATCCCAAATCCATATGCTTAACATTTCCCCTTCCAGGATGGACATTACACTGTCCCCTTTCCAGGGTAATTGGTTAAGTAGGAAGAAATAATGAAGCCATGCCAGTGAAGTCTAAGCAGTGGAATTCTGGAACTGCTATTCTGAAAATCAAGGGGAATTGTCATCTTCCCATTGTCAGGTAAAGTAAGTAAGTGCCTAAGGCCAGCTGCACCAGCAACTGCAATTGTGAGGCCACACCTGAGCATCAAAGACTTAAGGTGGAGGAAATAGATCATGGGGAAACTAGGGGGTTAATACAGCGAAAAGAGACCAGTTCATCCCTCTTTGTTCCCTCCAGTCAGCTCTCTGCACTTCTTGTTTGTGGTGATGTTTTCTTTCTGATCTAACAAATGCAGCTAACCTGAAGATCAGAGGATGGAGCAAAACCACTAGTTAGCTGCAGAGGCCAGGCAGTGGTGGCACACACCTTTAATCCCAGCACTTGGGAGACAGACCCAGATGATTTCTGTAAATTCAAGGCCACCCTGGGTGACACTAGATTGATCCAGTCTAAAAGAGAATCAGAGCCAGGCAGTGGTGGCTCACACCTTTAATCCCAGTATTTGGGAAACCTGTGCCTTTAATCTCAGCACTAGGGAGGTGGAGACAGGAAGGGATATGGCTATGTGGAGAGTGGAGTATAAGGCAGGAGGAGGCAGGAGCTCAAGGCATTCAGTCTGAGGTTACATAGAGACAGGAACACCCATTCGACCTGAGGATATAGTATAGGTAAGAACTAGTGGCTGGCTGCTCTGTTCTCTGGTCTTTCAGCATTTACCCCTATATCTGACTCTGGGTTTCATTATTAAGACCAATTAGAATTCGAGCAACTCATGTTACATCAGGGGGCTGATGGCTAGGCTGTTGGAGGAATACTTGGTGAACCAGCTGTGTTCTCCTCTTCTGGGTCAACTCATTTCCAAAACCCTTCTCAGTGGCCTACCATGTGTCATGAGTAAGCCATCATAAGAAGTCTTGCCTCAAGAAAAGTGGTTCTCAGCCTTCTTAATGGTGCAGCCCTTTAATACAGCTCCTCTTGTTGTGGTGACCCTAAACTGTAGAATCATTCTTGTTCCTACTTTGTAGCTCCAATTTTGTTACTGTTATGAATCATAATGTAAATATCTTTGTTTTACTATGGACTTAGGTGACCCATGTGAAAGGGTCATTCAACCCCACTAAGAGGATCGTGAACCAAGAGTTGAGAGGCACTGCTTTAGAGTGTGCTCTCCAATGGACCTTCCAAGAAGGGGCCAGTGGATGCAAAGCCTAGTGAAATCCGGGATGGCAGCTGGAAATACAAATCTTCAAGCAAGCAGCAACCAGGTTTGTTGAGTTAGGAAAAGTCCTTATTCTTCAGGAAGTTTTAAGCTTTCAAAATACTTTCCGTATAAATGGTCCCTATTCGAGGATCTTTTGAGCCACATGAAGTTTTTGAACCATGACTTTTCTGCATGAACATTTCTGCATTCACTTACAAGCTAAGTTTTAAAAAAACCTGTGGGCTTGGAGTTGCTGGTCAACTGGGGTCATGACTCTAGTAAAATTCCATGTGCTTTGGAATTAAATGAGCTTAAATTTATGTTCAGGCTCTGCCTAGTGATCTTATCTTCTTCCCCATTCTAATATTTTTTAGACTGGGGTCCCTGAGACTTTTTCTGGAAATCCATGTCATGAAAATATTTGCCATTAGATATGTTGAGAAGTCATGTCAGAAATAGTGGCACAAATCTATAATGGGAGACTGGGGTAGGAGGTTCTTACCTTCTTTCTTTAGCAACCACCCTGCTGGTTTCCATAATGGAACCACCTAGGTAGAATCTGGGCACTAAAGCAAACATATTGGACCAACAGCATGGCAGGGGAGAAACTGTTCCGTGCCCTTCTGAGGCCTCTTGCGTATTTTGTTGAAATGGAATAAATGAACTTTGGAGTTGGGAAGAGCATAGATAGCAGTCAGAAATCCAGGGAAGAGAGCACAGTCAAGCCCAGAGCAGAATTCACAAGCAAGATCAGCCTTAGAAGGATACTTGCATTTTCCCAAACAGAATGAGGTCACTTCCACCTTTGGAAGTAGCTGGAGCTCAATGGAAAGACTGGAATGGACCCAAGAGCATATCCACTGTCCATTGCTTTGAGGTTATGGAGTCAGAGCAAGTTCTTGGGTCTTTAGCTATCTCATTTGTAGAGAGGAGATGATAGGGGTGCTTATATTATCATATCCTTGGTACTCATGTAGTCATCCAATAATCAGTAAGACAACTGGAAGGGGGTTCGAGGTATGCACATGAATGTATGTGTGCACACACCTATGGAGCCCAATGCATGCTCAGGTGTCTTCCTCTAATGCTCTCCATGTTATTGCCTCGAGATAGGAGAGCTCACTGAACTCGAAACTCGCCGCTGTTTCAGCCAGGCTGGCTAAGCAGGGTGATCTCTGGGTTCACGTGTCTCTGCTTCCCAAAGCTGAGGTTACAAGCATGTCAGTCCTGACCTGGATTTTCACACAGGTGCTAGAGGTTCACATTCATATCTGCAGAGCTGGGTACTCTTACCCACTGAGCTGTCCCTGCAGAACCAACAGTAGCTTTTCATATTGACATATTGCTAAACTTGGCAGGCCCCTTCTGTGAACAGAATAAGGCACATAGGAAGGACTTAGGGACTATCTACACACAGGTTCCACAACTGCAGAATCAACCAACAGGAAAAGGAGTTTTTTTAATGTTTGTTTTTGATAATTTAGCATGTATATACAATTCAATTCAATCTTAGCTCTCTCTTCATCTCTCACCTCTAACGTCGCCTATATCTCCTCCAACATGCCCTCTCCTAACTTCATGCCTTATTTGGCTCTGATAGTAGACTAAATTCAGTTAGTACAACCCATATGTGTGTGGACATGGGGCCAGCCACTAGAACATTATGAACTTACCAGTGCCACATCTTCCAAAAAGATTCATTTTTCTCCCTGGCAACTATGTACTCCCAACAGCACCTCAGTAAGGGGTGATACCTGGAGGTTATCTACCTCATCTATGCTGAGACTGTAGCTGACCTGATCTTGGACAAGAAATAAACCTGCTGTAAGTTCATGAGTTTCATACCCATTTTAGGTCCATGAGGCAGCATTGCACAGGGGTCCCCATCCTCCAGCTCATACAGTGTTTCTGTCTCCTCTTCAGCTATGTTCCCTGAGTCTTGGTGGTGATTATATATAGAGAGAATATTTTAAAGGAAAGTCGTGTTTGTATTAATCAGTTATAGACTTTTTCTGTCTTTATTCCAGAAATGATACAGAACCAAAATTTCTTACATAGCATTTATATTACATGGGATATAGTATAGGCAATTTGGAGATGGTTTAACATATACAGGAAGATGTATACAGATTACATGTAACTGCAATGCTGTTGTATCAGAGGGACTTTAGCATCCTTGGATTTAGTATAGGCATGGAGGGGAGTGCTTACATCCATCTTCTGTGCATGCCCAAGGACAGCTGCTACGATTAGCCATGAGACCCAAACAAACTGGGTTAAGTGTGATGCTAGCAAAGTCAGACATCGAGTCTTTTGAACAGACATTTTTATATCCTCTTATTTTATCAAATTTTTACCCAGATCTTTCCATTTTAGTTAGAAGGAAAATTGTGTTGTGTTGATTCTAGTCTATACCAGGGAACCAGAATAAATAGAATACTCAGCTATCATTCTAAGTCATTTTTTATTATGTAATGTTGGTTAATTTTTTTTTAAAAAAGTCACTGGGAAGTGAATTAGGAACACACACACACACACACACACACACACACACAGTGTCATCGCCCAGATCCAGTTGCTACGAACATCTTGGTGTACTTCTATCCACAGTTGGCAGTTCACTAGGATCTTTCACAGTATCCAGTTTTCTGTCTAACGTTTTAGCTTAACATAAGGAAATATCCAAATCCTCTTCCATTGTTCAGCCTTTTGCCAATTTTCCATTATTTTAAATAAAGCTGAAATGAATATAATGGATCATAAAACATTTTCTGTTGTTAGGGGAAATCCATGGGCTAATTCCTAGAAACTAGCCTGTAAAGATTAAGAACATTCTTTGGTCCACTCTGCTCAAAAGGCTTTAAAAATCTGGAAGAAAGTCTTTCACTAGTCCTGGGTATTTTCATGATAATTGGGAGGCAACGTGACTGCATTGTAAAGCTTTGTTTTGTTTGCCAATGAAGCTGAATAGAGTAAGCTATTTACTGAACACTGGTGGTTACACTCTGGTGAATTGACCTATTTTCCCATTGCCTGTGAATCTTGAAGAGTGTGGTGTGGTTTTTTTTCTAATGAAATTATTCAACAGTACATATAAGAACTAACGTTTTGTCAACTGTTATAGATTTTCAACAGCTCCCAATTACCATTTTCATTGTGCTTACTAGTCCTTTGGGAGATCAGAAATGCTTCCGCTTCAATTTAGACAATCTAATAACCTTTCGTTTATGAGTCCCTTATTAAATGTATCCCTTTACTGACCTTCCCATTCTAAAACTAGATTCATTGACATTTCTTTCCCAAATATTTTAATATTTTACTCATATGTCAAAGACATTGGTTTATTTTTACTATTTTCTAATTGTAGTAAAAAATTAATATAAGACAAAATTTGCCATTTAACTACCCTGTCTCAAAAACTTAAAAGGAATGACACCTGAGGTTGACCTCTGGCCTCCACATAAATGCATACCTACACACACGTGCACCCATACCCACAGGAATATGTACATACACAAAAGTAAATAAAGTGTTTAAACTTAGCCCATGTACAGTTTTATAAGCATATAAAATCACCTAGAGAGTCCTACAGTACTTAATAGAATAATTGTTCTGTTGCATTATTTAGGGAATGATGACAAGAAGCCTGTACATATCCTTTTAATATGTTCAGTCAAACACCATCATTAGACTCCTCAGACACAGAATCTTCTTATACAGAAAGTCAGCTGTACCTAGACCTATGGGGTCTTGAAAATAAATACCAGGTATTTGGTACTGTGAGGCCAAGAAGTCTCATGTGTGGTTTCCCATGTGATAGCCTGCATTTTGCTCAGCCTCTCGTTTTGTTTCTGGCATGTATAGCGGGCTGCTTTTATTCCCCTAGACTTGAGCTTCCTGGGGTTGACTGACAGTCATGTACATGAAGCCAGATTTAAGCCCCTTCCCTGTGCTAACCCATGCTCCTCCAAAAGGCTTGTCTATGCATGCTCTGAGCAGTCAAGAGGCTGTTTGATTTGGCTTAAAATGCATGAACACACAAAAATGCTGATGGAATAAACACATAACATCTTATGACAGGCCTGAGGCCAGAGGTTTTTAGGTCATTTAGAAAACTGAGCATGAGAAAAAGGAGAGAAAGAAAAATTAGTGCTCTTTCAATTTTAGGAGAGACAGCAGTGTTGGCATACTTCATATGCCTGACATTCATGTATTCGTCATTGCAGTAGGAATTAGAAGGCCAAAAGTGCCCAACTAGAGAAAATAAAATGCACTACTCACTTTATAAAACTATGTTGATTGGTTTCTTGTTTTTATTTTTGTTTAATTTGACTTGGTTTGGTTTTTCAAGACAGGGTTTTTCTGTGTAGCCCTGGCTGTTCTAGAACTCACTCTGTAGACCAGGCTGGCCTTGAACTTACAGAGATCCGCCTGCCTCTGCCTCCCGAGTACTGGGGTTAAAGGTGTGCGCCATCACCACTGGTTGGCTTGTTTTTGTTTTGTTTTTTGTTTATTTTTATTTTATGTGATGAGTGTTTGCCTGCATGTGTGCATGCGTCCACATGCTCCTTGTGAGTACCTGGTGCACAGGAAGGCTAGAAGGTGTCAGAGCTCCTTAACTGGAGTTACAGACATAACATTCACAGGATGTAAGCCACTGTGCATCCTGTGAATGGAACCTGGATCCTGCTCAAGAGCAGCCAGTGCTCTTAAGTACCTAGCCAATTCACGAGCCATCTTTTTTGAGTTTTAAACTTTTTTTCTCTTCCAGTCCATCCCTTTGTCCTTTCAAAAACAGTGACTATTAATTATTTGATATTTTATTGTCACTGTCTCCTGGTCAATATTTTTCCAAATAGTTCCATACTATGCCAGGTGTGGTGACACATGCCTTCAATCCCAGATTTCAGTAGGCAGAGCCAGGCAGATTTTTGTGTGTAGTGGCGAAGTGAGCAGGCCTGCTTTTCGTCCCACCCAGCTCCCACACAGCTAGCTTATACCCTGAAATAACAACATACAAATTGTATTCATTTAAACACTGC
>LOEQ01001859.1:112667-127932 GCA_001685075.1 Bramus lutescens
AAAAAAAAACAGACAGAAGTACTCCCTTCATCCTAAAAGGGACATAGTGATGTGAGCCAGCCCCCCTTCCCAGAAAACCATCCCGGGCCCATCTTTCTGAGCACTGTGCTTCGGCAGAATGCTGGTTTAGGAGGAAGCTATTCAGTACCTGCCTTTGTCAGATTCCATTGCCTGATACTGCTCCAGGAAGGTCACAGTCTACTTGTTCTTAATTTTGAAAAATTTCAGAGCTGGTTGTTTGTCTCAAACAGGCCATTCTTAATGGAAAAAAATGAGATATTAACTCTTCCAGTTAGCTATGGCTATGTAACAGACCACCCCCAAAATATTGTAGCATACGCCAATTTATTATTAAATTACATTATTAGCTGAGGAAATGCATTGTTTCCTACCATTCTGAGAGATGGCTGGGTGGCTCTCTGCCCATGCCATACCTGCCGTGGCCACAGGTACTTAGTCCAGCTGTCCCCTGCTCCCACCATGTGGGCTCTCCATGGCCAATTCACATGGCGTACACGTCAGGATAGCCTGGGTTTCCTTATCACATGGCAGCCCCATTCTAGGGAAACAAATCAGAAACCACCAAGACCATTAAATGTTAGACCTGGAGCCAAGTGTGGTGGCTCGCACCTGTAAATCCTAGTGCTCAGGAGTCTGAGGCAAGAAACTCAGAGGTTCAAAGTCAGCCTGGGCGAGGGGAGGAGGGAGGGGAGGGAGAGAACCTCAAAGAAGAATCAAAATTACACCTGGAATTGGAATGGGGTGTCACCCCATTTCATCCTACTTGTCCCAGCACAGCCCAGATGCCAAGGAGAGGGGAACAAACTCTGCCTGGTAACAGATTATGAGCCTACATGGTAGGGAAGAGTCCTAAGCCATCTTTGCAGACAATCTTCCACACACTCACACAGACCATCACAGAAATTCCTCACTGCCTTTCTGCTCTGCACTGGGGACAAGTTTCACCCTCTTTGAGCTGATGTCCTTATCAGTAGAATGCCAGTAGCCATTGCTACTTAGAGGCTTAAGGTGAAATGAGGTGAGTTAGACCCCCTTAACTGAGAAGGATGTGACTCAAGTCACCCAGCAAATCCCCAAACCTGCAGACAGTATTGCATGCAACATAAAACTGCCTTGTCACGTGTGCCCTGAAGTTTTGCCATATAGTCTCAAAGGTCCAGTGCTGGGGTCACCTCTGCATCATACACTTGCCCTTTGTTACGAAACACCAGCAAGGATAACTGCACACAAGCCCTGTTAGGTCGCCACAACCAATTTGATAAATGGGGGATTGCTCAGTGTCTGATGACCAGACACAGATGGATACGCTGGGCAGTGGGGTGCTCCCTCTGCTCGGGGGGGGGTGGAGCAAGACAGCCTGAGGTTTCACCAGTTTACTCAAAATATAATTTTAAAAAATCATGAATTATTTATTTCCAGACTTTTTAATTCAGTATTTTAAACCCAGGCATACAAAAGTGACTGAAACCTCTAGTGCTAGGCACAGAGCACGTGATCATAGATCAATAAATGAGATGCTGGGCCATCATAAAAGCTTGTGAGGACCAAAGGGAAGCATCCATGTTGGTTAAGTAAATGGTTCAAGATTCACGCCAACTATTCCTAACAAACTGAATGACTAAATAACTCTTTCTTATTTCTATCTTTATCCTTCCTTCCTTTCCTTCCCTCTTTTCTGTCTCAAGGCTGATGAGAAGCTCTGAATGCGAGGATGCTGGGCATCTGCAGGCCCCACCATAGAATCACCTGGATAGGCCATTTTGCTGGAGAGCCACTGAGATCAACACCTGGGGATCTTTCTCTTAGAGTTACTTAGACTGCCCAAAGAATAATCTCCATATCTCCTAACCAGAAGGGGAAAAGTAGCTGTGGCATCCTGGAGGAGGGGGTCGGGCAGGGACACAGATTGAGGCATGTCACCATGCAGAGGGACTTTCCTCTTACTTCATTATGCAGCCCAGACATTCTCCAAGCAGAATGCTCCTCACTTATCCTCCCCTACCCGTTTCTGTTGGGTAAACAGTGACCTGACTACACAGATGCGCCCCCTGAGTGTCCATCAAAGGCTCTCAATTCGTCTTTCTTCCCTGAGGTGCTCCTCCACCCCTAATTCCATAGTTACTTGTGGTCAGGCTTCTCAGCCAGCAGCTTTCCTATGCTCTGCGGCATTTATAGCAACAGTGACCGTATACTTCTTCCTATTTTATGAAAACTGACCCTTGCCCAGAGATAGAGTCTGAGGTTTGGAATCTTGGCCGGAGATGCTTAGATATCTGCCAATGTCCCCCAAACTTGAAAAACCCCAGGAAGAACAAAGTCTGAAGCAGTAGAAACTGGAGGGTGCTGAACTTCCCCAGAGACAATCGACACCTAAGTTTTTTGCAGTTACATATGAACCACTAATGAAAGGGGAGGATGAAGAGATGAAAGGCGGGAGAAAGAAAGGAGAAAGAAGAAAGAGAAGAGAAGGAAAGGAGAAGAAAGGGCAAAGTGGAATTAATGAGAATTCCCCCAAGTGAAGGAGCCACCATAAAAGAATTACCAAAAAGTTTTAATAGCCTGGGCTTTCATTGCATGCAGAAGACCATACACACGTTGGCTTTCGCTTTCTAAGCTCTGAACCCACAGTTCTGTGCTCCCCTTTGGGACACTGGGGCTGGGACTTCACCTGTCCATTTTCACTCTGCAAGCAGCTTTGCCCTAGGACTGCCAAGGTCACTGACGGGAAAGAGTTCTTGTCCCTAACCTAGGATACTTCCTGTTTCTGAGTGCTTCCTGTTCCCAAGTCCCTCCGTTCCTGTCTGCATCACTTCTGCAATGACTCTAGGTACGCAATGGCAACTTCTGTCCACACAGCAGCTTAGAGAGGTTTGTACCTTCTCCCAGTACCCAAGCAACCTGTTGCATGTGCTTCCTCTGCAAGCATCCAAAAGTCCCTTGCCCAAGTTTCAGGGTTCAGCCGTTGTTTGTTTCCAAGTAGTAAAGATTCCATTGTGTGGATTACCACACCACCTTTGTCCACTTGTCCTCTGAAGGGCACTCACTTCCAGGGTGGGCTAATGTAACTAGAACTGACATAGAAGCCATGTTTAGGTCTTTTTGTGTCGAAGTAAAGTTTTCATTTCTCTTGCGTAATTATAACTGGAAATGGACTTGAGGAATTGTGTAGTTTTAAAAGTTTAAATGTGTGTTTTAAAAGTTCAAGCGTTGACATCTATGATCTGCTGGAGCACATGAAGGGACTGGTCCTGCTGACCCAAAACTTCAGGACCCAACAGCAGGATAACCAAGAGGAGTTCCAGTGAGAGTCCAGTATTAATAGTGAGGTAGAAACCAGAGGCCTCGAACCAGACCAATGAAGCTTTGCAATGAACACTTGCAAGCAAAGACGTGTGGATAAAAGGGTTGACTACATGACCTACAGCTTCCATGACATGATTGAGTTTTCCTTCTTTTTTTCCCTCTAATTTCTTCTTTTCTTTCCTTTTTCTCTTAAATTTTATTTTTCGGGGGAGGTTGCAAGGGCAGAGGGTGGATACAAAGGGATGTGGAAATTAATGGGATCGAGATGCATGATATGAAAGACACAGAGAATAAATAAAATAAAGTTTAAAGAAAGTTCAAGGTTTTGACTGGGGAGATGGCTCAGTGTATAAAGGTGCTTTCCATGTCAAGGGTGAGGACTAAGCTCAAATACTCAGAACCCACATGAAAGTTGGATGTGTGTGTGAGCATGTGTAATCCCAGGACTCCCATGGAGAGATGAAGAACAGAGATGGAGGATCCCTTGGCTCTCCTGAGTCAGCTAGCTTAGTACACAGAGTGAAAAAACAACAAAAAAAATCCTGTCTCAAACAAGGTGGAAGGTGAGCACCAACACCCAACGTTTGCCTTTGACATCCACAAGTGCCCTATGGAACTTGCACACCCGCATTCATAACCATGAATGGTCACATACACTGTACAAGCACAGATGCACACACAGCTGAAGGGTTTTATATATATCAAGACCCTGTCTCAAAACAACAAAACTCATTAAACCTTTTCCAGAGCAGTGGCTCCACTTTGCATTCCTGTTGGCCACAAATGTTCTTCTTGTCAAGACTATAGATGATTTTTTTAACAACATAACCTCAACCTCTGTTGGCTGTTAAATCTGTTAGTTATTTCACCCATACTAATAGTTTAATAGTTACTCCCAATCTCACAGATGCAAATAATATTTAAGATATTTAAGGTTTTATTTTTTATGACTCAAGTACCTAAAAAGGAACTTTTTAAACAAAAGAGGACTGAGAAATGTGTTTTTGTTGCAAGTGTCTCATACTGTGGCCCCCCTCACTGGGTACTTGTGGTCACCTATAGATCCTTGTAGAAGTTAGCTTGATTCTGGAAATAACCAGGCTAGTTAAAAGATATTTATTATAAGGGAAAAACTCATGAAACAGGAACAAGTAGTCCAAGCTCTTTGGTTCCCACACATATACAAAATATACAAAAAACTATACCAATGTAATAGCTCACAAGTATTCACTTTATTATCCACTATTATTATCCTTTTTTAAAACAATCTCTGAACCTACATAGTTCCCACCCCAACCCTCTACCTGATACAAGTAATAATCAACAACTCCTAAACGGTGTTTCCAATGCTGAGGACAAACTTTTTTGGGAGAGGGGACATTGTCCTCTAGAGTTGCTTCCCTCTGTCATGGGGGAGATGTTCTCTTTATGGGATCCTGCAAAAGTAAAATAATGGTTAAGTTTCAAGATTACTGTCTAGTACAGCTGCAAACAATTTCCGAGCAGTTGATAGGGTTTTTCTTTTCCAAAGTTCTTATTTGGAGTTCTGTCTAGAATGTCATGAGGTGTACCATGTCAGCCGCTGGTACCCAAAAACTGGTCTTATAGCAGAACTATCAGCATAATAATGTCATCTCAACCAGGTGGAGTTGTTGCTGTAGGGCCCCATAGTCTTCCTGGAAACTTCAAGGATTCTGCAGGAAAAAGATCTGTAGGAAACTCTATTGTTCATTGTGGAAACCTTAAACATTATGCATATAGACATAATTCAATGAAGAATATGATATAGACAAAATAGACATGGAGAAAATAAAATTTTTCTTAAAGTCTTCCTTCTGTCCCATACCAGATGGCTCCTGACATGAGCCAGAAACTCTGAATGTTCCTTTTAACAACACGCTTAGATTTAGAGAAGTACAGAGCCATTGTCCAACTCCAAAGCCAGCTCTATATATCGATATGTGTGTTTGTATTTAAATATATATGTTTTGATCACCTATCCTCATAAGTCATATTCCTTTTTCTCAATGATTCTAATTGGATAATTACTTTTCATTCTGTCAGCATCCAAAAGGGTCTATTGAATTTTTGAAGATGTGAATTTTCCTATAAAGACAAGAGCAGAACCCTGTGCCAACCCTATATGGTTTCCTTACCACCAGTATGGTTGTCACTGTTGTGGATGAGCTGTCATTTCTCTTTCTCAAAAGGTTTTTTATTAATTTTGATGGTAACCATAGTTTTCCTTCTCCTGTAGAAACAGGAGTGAAACCCCTTCCCCAAAGTAGCACATCTCCTGGTTTTCATTGTGAAGTCAACACATCCTTGAAATACACTGGTTGATTCAATTCAAAAGTTTTTTCCATTATCCAGTGTCTCTCTGCTGCCATTGTTCCTTTCTCATTAGCATTAAGAAAATTCAAGGTTGATAAAATATTATGCAATCTATTTCTGGGAGTATTTCACATCCCTTTATGTTTGTGTAGCATATCCTTTATAGTTTGATTTGACCTTTCTATAACTGCCTGACCTGTAGTATTATTTGATATACCTGTAATATGCTTTATAGTATAATAAGCAAAACATTGTTTCATTTTCTTAGATATATATGCTGGACCATTGTCTGTCTTTATTTGTGCAGGAATACCCATGATGGCCATAACTTCTAATAAACACAAGATTAATGAATGAGTCAGCCTTTTTCGAGCTCAAGGCAGTGGCTCATTGAAAACCTGAACGCGTGTCTATGGTGTGGTGCACATATTTTAATTTTCCAAATTCCATAAAGTGGAATGCATCCATCTGCCAGATCTCATTTTTTTGAGTACCCTTTGGGTTACTCCCTTCAGGCAACAGTGTTTGGTTATAGAAAGGGCAAGCAGGACATCTCTTTATAATTTCCTTAGCTTGTTGCCATGTAATAAAAACTCTTTCTTTAAACCTTTGCTATTGACATGTTTTTATGAAATTCTGAGGCCTGCAACACATTTCCAATCAATAATTGATCAGTTTTTGCATTATCTTGTGCTAGAGAACCTGGCAGACCCATATGGGATCGGATATGTGTTATGTATATGGAACAAAGCCTATTCCTGATTGTCTTGCACCTGAATGAATAATGAAGTCAATTCTGTATCATCTGGTATGAATTCAGTGGTTTCAATATGCNCACATCCTTGAAATACACTGGTTGATTCAATTCAAAAGTTTTTTCCATTATCCAGTGTCTCTCTGCTGCCATTGTTCCTTTCTCATTAGCATTAAGAAAATTCAAGGTTGATAAAATATTATGCAATCTATTTCTGGGAGTATTTCACATCCCTTTATGTTTGTGTAGCATATCCTTTATAGTTTGATTTGACCTTTCTATAACTGCCTGACCTGTAGTATTATTTGATATACCTGTAATATGCTTTATAGTATAATAAGCAAAACATTGTTTCATTTTCTTAGATATATATGCTGGACCATTGTCTGTCTTTATTTGTGCAGGAATACCCATGATGGCCATAACTTCTAATAAACACAAGATTAATGAATGAGTCAGCCTTTTTCGAGCTCAAGGCAGTGGCTCATTGAAAACCTGAACGCGTGTCTATGGTGTGGTGCACATATTTTAATTTTCCAAATTCCATAAAGTGGAATGCATCCATCTGCCAGATCTCATTTTTTTGAGTACCCTTTGGGTTACTCCCTTCAGGCAACAGTGTTTGGTTATAGAAAGGGCAAGCAGGACATCTCTTTATAATTTCCTTAGCTTGTTGCCATGTAATAAAAACTCTTTCTTTAAACCTTTGCTATTGACATGTTTTTATGAAATTCTGAGGCCTGCAACACATTTCCAATCAATAATTGATCAGTTTTTGCATTATCTTGTGCTAGAGAACCTGGCAGACCCATATGGGATCGGATATGTGTTATGTATATGGAACAAAGCCTATTCCTGATTGTCTTGCACCTGAATGAATAATGAAGTCAATTCTGTATCATCTGGTATGAATTCAGTGGTTTCAATATGCAAGACAATTCTTTCTGTATGTTGTAAATCAGTAACTATATTGAGAGGTTCTTTAAAATCCCTTAGTACCATAAGAAAAGCATAAAATTCTGTCTTCTGGACAGAATTATAAGGGTTTTGTTCCACCTTACTTAATGCTTCTGATTTGTAACCTGCTTTCCCTGGTTTATTTGCATCAGCATAAAATGTATGGGCTCCAGTTACTAGTGCATCATGTACAATATGGGGAAGAATCCAGGAAGTTCTCTTTATAAGGTTAAGTCTATTGCTTCCGGGATAATTGCTATTAATTTCTCCCCCAAAAAATTAACACAAGCTCTTTGCCATGGTTCAATGTCTCTTCCCATAACTTTTTTTATTTCATCAGTAGTAAAAGGCACTATAATCTCTGCTGGGTCTATACTACTAATTGACAAAGTCTCAATGTACTTTTTATAGTTAATTCAGAGACTTTTTTCACATAAGTTTTTTATTTTTTTACTTAGTTTGTGTGGTAAAAAGATCAATTATAAGATAATATCATTCCTCTGCATTAAAATTCCTGCAGAAGAAATTCTGGAAGGCAATATGACTAGAATACAATTAAGATTTGGATTCACCTTATCTACATGTGCTTCCTGTAATTTCTCCTCAACAACTGTCAATTCCTTTTCTGCTTCANGAAGAAATTCTGGAAGGCAATATGACTAGAATACAATTAAGATTTGGATTCACCTTATCTACATGTGCTTCCTGTAATTTCTCCTCAACAACTGTCAATTCCTTTTCTGCTTCAACTGTTAATTTTCTGGGACTGTTCAAGTCTTTATCACCATCTAAGGTTTTGTTTAAGTGAATTATTAGATCAGGTGTTATCCTAACAGCCATCCATAGACTGCAAATGTCAACAGCATGAATTCTCTCAGACAATGTCTCAGCACCCTCTGTCATTGAGCGGGTTTTTTTTGTCAAATTGGTCTGTAATCTTGCCTTTTTAAATTATAAATTTATAATTTATATTTTAATTTATAACTCTTACCTGTGGTTGAGTTTGAGCTGGAGTAGATGCTATAACCATTACCTGCCAGTAGGTGTCGCGGTGCACTTATAGCCTCATGGTCCGTTTGAATCTGACTTTTAGCATTAAATACTGAAACATATGCTCAGATTAAAAACAGTTATTTGGTGTAAATCACAGACTGTGTGCTTCATGGAAGTCCCTGACTGTCAGCAGCTGCAAGAGCACAAAGAGAGGAAGAAAGCAGGGAAGCCCGCATCCCGTACTGGACCCAGAAGCCATCAGTGCAGTTATGGGTAGACAAGGCTCTATGAGACGTTTAATGAGAAAATATGAAGGACTGCATCTATCGGCTACTCAGGGACACTGCGCAGGAATTCTATACCCAAATGAACAGCATGGAGCCTGATGGTGGTGGCTGGCTAGAGCCACTGAAGACCTGAGCCCCATGAATCAGGCACCAACTGTAGAAGTTAGCTTGATTCGGGAAATAACCAGGCTAGCTAAAAGATAAAGCAATTATATTTTTATTTATTATAAGGGAAAACTCATGAAACAGGAACGAAAAGTCCAAGCTCAGCTGTGCTGCGTGGGAACCACAAAGAGAGAGAGCACCTGGGCCATGTGCCCATTTTTCTCTGGGTCCCAGAAAGCCAAACCCTAACTTGGTCCCACCTCTTGAAGATAATTGGTTAACAAAGCTTCCCCATCAGATCCTCCCTTAGCGCTTCATTTCACTGAGGCCATTGATGAGAAAGGACTGGTGTTATATTTTCCTTCTCTCCGATTTAGGGAATGGGAGGCAGCAGTTAACGAAAGAGCAACACTGATCATAGGTTGGAGGTGACTGGAGTTTTGGTTCTGCTTGCAGCTTTGACTAGAATTCATCACATTCAATTCAGTTTGCTCAGTTATGTGAATGCCATCTGGTGCCCCAGACCTAGCCCACGCCCTAAAAATCTTAATGGAAAGAAAAAAGACCACCAACACCAACAACAAAAAACCCAACTCTTTTTCCTAAGGAGACTCCAGGTTAGTGGAGACAGGCTGAGACAGAGACACAGAAAAGACACGGGGGTTCATGCAATGATGTTCCTGACCAGAGAAGAGAGGAGATTATCTTAGTTAGATTTACCAGTGTGAAATCCGCCACCCTCCAAGTACTATAGATATACAGGAGCAGGTCTTCGTTCCTAAGAGCTATACGAGACTAGCTGGACACTAAAGCGTGACATCAAATGAATGCAGGAAGAGAGAGGAAGCAGCTGAGACTGGGCGATAACAACTGGTCAATTATAACAGCTGCCCCATTGTCAGGGACAGACTGTACTTGTTCCTATAGTATTCCCTGAGGCCATTCTCTAAAAAGCAGGAAACACTAGGAGCGCATGACAAGGAAGGCCTAGATAGACATGTTCCTGGATTAGTTTTAACGTGAGCTAGAACAATCTGATTTAAATGTGATGCATTCTAGTAAAAGCTTTATGTGGGAACAAAATTCTAGCCTACTACAACAAGGGCCCTGGGGTTCCTCAGGTACAGTTGGCATGAGTCGACATGTCTTCTCTGAAGATAGACTGTACTGATCAAAATGTGCATTACCCACACTGCCCGCTTTCAGGGCACTAGTGAGTCCTAAGGCACAAAGAGGTGTGGCTTTCAGCTTCTTTACAGCCTCTCTCTTTTAACTTAATGATTCTTTGTAGATTTCACATCATGCGTCCTGATCCCACTTATCTCTGTCCCTCACACCTGGCCTCTGCCCTTCCAACCTCCCTCACAAACCAAAACCAAATTTAAAAGAAAACAAAGAAACAAACAAAAACAAAAAATAAAAAAAGAAGAATCTTGTGAATGATGTAATGGCACCCATTGAGACACACAGAACACCCTTTAGCCGGCTCATGTTTAATACCAGAAAATGTGGAAATGATTTAGTGCCCATCATTGAAACATGCTAAGTGAATGATGGGGCATTGCTGGCCTACTGATCAACAGCATAGGTTTTTATGTAAGCTCTCAAGGGAGAAAAGCAACCAATAGTTCTTCCCAACCGTAAAGTCTATGAACCACAATAACCAGTGTGGCAAGATTTTCCCAATGGTGAAATAGTGGCACTTATATCTTTGGGAAAACAATAGCTCTGTCATTGGACTCAATAAGAGAGAAATCATGGCTGATACTGTAAACTTGGCCAACTACCCATGGCTTATAAGGTCATGAACTCCAGAGGAGAACCTACTGCTGCCACTTTTCCAAACCATAATATAATTTATGCTAAATTACATAGAATTTATTATAAATTATACTACGCATAACAGTATAATTTCTGTCTGCACTATAATTACTTACTCTTACAACCACAGATAAGTGCAACTTAGAAGCCTCTCTTTACAGAGTCAATAACAGAAATCCACAACTGTAGGGTGTTTAAACCCAGTTAATACATCTACAATACAACAGCTACACGTATAGCTCAGGGAACATCGTGACAAAGGGGGTGGAAACATTTAAAGAGCGAGAAAGTCAGAAAATCTGCCATGAAATTCTGTGTTCTATTTATGACAGGGAAGCCTAACAATATGAAAACTGTGGCCACTTAAACAAGACAACAACACCATAGCAACACCAGTTGACGTGCCAACATGGATAGTGGGAATCTCACAAGCTCCTACCCCTAGATTAAGATCTACAGACATTAATGGATGCAGAGAGAGAGAGAGAGAGAGAGAGAGAGAGAGAGAGAGAGAGAGAGAGAATTCATCTTCTTCAGGGCTTATCAAATACCAAATGGTTAGTCCCAAACAAATACACATATGAGCAATGCTAATGGACTAAGTGGCTGTGTGTGTGTGTATGTGTGCACCTTCATGCATGTGTGTCTGAGTGAGTGTGTGTGTATGCACGCACACATGTGTATGTAAAGCAATAAAGAAGGGGTCGTGAATCTGGGAGGGAGCTGAAGGGATACAAAGAGGAGTTGAGGAGAAGAGGGAGGAATGGCAATGATATAAACATAGTACTCATGTATGAAATTCTAAAAAAATGGAAGTAGATAAAAAAAGAGAGACAGGCTCCAAGGACAGTGCTGGTTAATATCCTGTGCTCGAGTCTCACTGTCAGTGTGAAGGGTATAATAAAAGTCTCTGCTTGGGAGAATTGTTATCAGACTGCAGAAGATTAGCTATGCCAAGCATTCAGTACAATGCCCAGCACACAGCAGAGGCCAAGTGGCTAGTAAATAGTGTTAGCTATTAATTACACAACAGATTTTAAAAAAAGTAATGCTGACTTAATTTTTATTGACCTGGAATGTCATATCTTGAAGTGTGCTAAGTGACAAAACACTACCCAGTAGGATGGAAGGTCTGATGACATTTAAATAAAAGTGCGTTTTGAATTTCCACTTAAGTATGTTTGGAAGATGTCTGGAAGCCTGAATAAGTATTGAGCGGTAAGGATGAGGGTAGTCAAGACTCCAATCTTTCTTTGCTCTCTAAGCCTCTCTATTTATTTGGTTTTCTTTTTTATAACATGTATAACATTTTTACAATTGTGTTTATACAATTTCATAAAATAATTAAATCCCCAGGCTATAGATCTTGCCTGTTCTGGTTTGGCTTTGCCTAGGGGTTGACCAGATGTCCTGCTAGATGAAGTCCTGCAGGCCTTTCCTGTCTATTTCTTTCCATATAAACTGACATTCACATTCTAATCTCTTTACCTAGGCCAGGGCATCTTCACCTGGCTGTCTGTTCCTGACTGTCTTCCAGGAACACAGTAAGAACATGGTACATCTGTGTCTGACTGTTCTCAGTGCAGAATTCTTTTTCCCGCGTTTCTGCTCATTTTTTCTCAGTTTACAAAGTGTCTGCGAGACTTGACTCAGAAACGACAATGTACATGTAGAATACCCACTGGAGCCTACCTTGGAGGGCACTTGGCCACTGTCTGAATGATTCCTAAAGGCATGCACATTGTCCTGCAGAAGTCCAGCATGCAACCTCCTTCCTTCAGGGTTGTGGATTTCTGCAGACAGTACGCAGGCGTGCAGAGCACTAAGATGACCACAAGATGGCAGCCTTTCCCTTCATGTGTCNGTGTTTCTGAATCCAGCCTCTGTCATCCTCCGACATTCCAGGAAAGAGATTCTTTACCAAAGAGACCTTCATTAAAGAAGAGAACAGTAGGATTAAATGTTCGGAAACAGAGGAACTCGAAGAGAATACAATTTCCCCAAACCACGTGCTCACTCAGCCTTCTTTCTCCTCAGAAGTCACAACAGTCTTGTGTCCATTTGCAGTCGGGTTGATTTAGAATTGCCAAGCATCCCAGCGAGCTGTGAATCCACATTCCTTTATCCCTCTGTGCCACTCAAAGCCAGATATTGATGTCTGAAAAACAAGCTACATAAGCTTCATTATTTAAGTGCCTTTTCCTTAAACAAGACTGCTTTAATAGTTAACAAGGTAGGGGAGCTACATAATTTAAAATCTATGTGAACAGAAATAAGAAATTATTTGTGGTGGGCTCCACTTTTACACCCACCAACAAAGGCAGACATTCACCAGTTTTTGCCTTCCCAGGGCCCCAAAATACAACACAGGCCTGTTCTCCCGTTCCCGGCAGAGGCTGCAGCTGAAACCAGTCTTTATCAGCTTTCCTTTCTCAATATTTACCAACCAATAAATCTTTTTTCCCCTAAGACAATTGACATTCGAATCCCATTCATGTGGAGGCTTGTTATCCAAATAATATTAAATAAACTGCTTCATGATCTACTGAAAAAGTATTGAGATGTTTTCTTTTTCTTCTTCTTCTTTCTCTGCAGGTCAACATTGAAGAAGAGAGGGGGCTGTTTCTATGTGAGGGAGGGCAGCTGCCTGCCTCAAAATTGCATCTCCATCTCCAGCCTCCTGCACAGGTGCCTCCTTCTGTTGCTCTTTGGGATTCAACAGTCCCTGCCCTGTAGCATTCACTCCAAGGCAAAAGCAGCAAGCCAAGCTTATCCGTGTCACTCCTGGGGCCTCCGTAGAACCTGGAGTGTTTCCAGAATCATGTGTCATTTAAAGATCATCTCTGAGAAATTTGTCGGCAGGCCTTATGTCACTGTGACAACAGCGTAGGCTGTCTTAGGTATTAGTTAATTTTCTCAGTGCTATGACAAAATATTTGGCAAAAGCAACATAAAGAAAGATTAATGGTCTGAGGAGCTAATTCATCGAGGCAGGGAGGGCATGACAACAAACACATGGGCAAGTGGGGTTTACAGTCACGGATCCGGAAGAAATGAGTGCTGGTGCTTAGCTCACTTTCTCCTTATTCAGTCTGGGAGCTCAGCTGTAAAATGATGCCACCTTCATCGAGAGTGGGCCCTCTCAGCTCACACAAACTTTTCTGAAAACACCATAACAGATACGCCCAAAGGGTGTGTCCCCAACGTGGTTCTACATACCCTCAGGTCAACAATCGAGAAATGGATCAGTTGGTAAAGCACTCGCCGCACATGCAGGAGGTCCAGAGTTCAGGCCCCCAGGGCCCAAATAAAAAGACCTGTGTGCAGTGTCATGTCTCGGTAATCTGAACCCTGGGGAGAATGGTAAAGGAAAGGATTCCCAAACTTGCTGTCCAGCTACTCTAACCTAAGGGGTGAATGCCAAACTAACGAGAGACTATTTCAAGAAGAAAACAGACATCACTTCTGAGACTGGCACCTGAGGTCCACAGGTGTATGTGCACACAAGTGCACACTAACACACACGCACTTTAAAATTGATTATAACCATCACAGTACATTTAAACAAATCTGAATGGTGTGGCTGCTCCACCATTGGTCTCCATGGTGATGCTATCATTTACACAATCACCCACTGTCTAAAACATCATACAAAACACATTTTGTCACTGGAGCAAGTAAATATTTTGACAAAGTTTCCAATTCTGTTCTGTTCCAAAAGCCATTTCCACCTTCCTTCTTTTGTCAGAGGTGTGTCTGTCTGTCTGTCTGTCTGTCTGTCTGTCTGTCTGTCTGTCTGTCTGTCTGTCTGTGATGGTTCTGAGATGAAACTTAAAATCACTTAAGACCTGCTGCCAGCGTTATGGTGCTACAAGCCACGTGTCTGTCCTTTCTGAGCCTCAGTTTCTCCATTTATACAGCAAAATTTTCCTCTCCATGTTTTTAACTCTGCCCTTGACCTCACATGCCAAGGGTCTGAAATCGGGAAGAGGTTCTGGAGCACTGAAAATACTAAGCCTGTTATCAGGAACTGCAAACAGTAGCAATACCTTGGGGGCTGGGAAATCTTCTAGATGGAAGAGAACCAGAGAATTGGGGGCATTGCTATCAGTAGATAGCACTCACACAGTGATCTTCTGTGCCAGGAGACACTCCCAAGACTATTTCATTTCCTGGGACTCATCCTCACAGCATTCCGTGTTGCAACACGCATGGTCCACTGGAGGGCGCTAAAGCACTGAACAGTTGAATAATAACAGATCGAGTGTGCGCGAAAGGTCTGAAGCCAAGTGGCTGTTTCTGAGACTTGATCTCCTCTCACCTCCTACCAGGTGGCAGGGTCAAGTAGGCCTGGCACAGTCTGGTCCAATGGTAAAGTAGAGCTGCCATTTGACACTGTCTGTTGGAAAGACTTGGCCCCTAGCTTTAGCCTGTGACAGGTACCACCACGTCCTCTGTTCCTCCGGCTTCCCTGAACTTTGTTCTTAGGGGCATGGCTACAAGTGATGACACACCCCTAGATCTCATAGCTTTTGAGCACGGACATGTCACCATTGGAAGAAAGCCTCCCCTCTGACCTCATGCATCAAGTCACATCAGAATGAAGATGTACTAAGAACATTGCATGGATAACCTCCAGCCTGTGTGTGTGTGTGTGTGTGTGTGTGTGTGTGTGTGTGTGTGTGTGTGT
>LOEQ01001859.1:130014-141682 GCA_001685075.1 Bramus lutescens
AGAAAGAAAGAAAGAAAGAAAGAAAGAAAGAAAGAAAGAAAGAAAGGAAGAAAGCCAGCTGGCACAGCAGTGTGCACCAGTATTCCCAGCCCTGAGACATTGAAACAGGCAGATGCATCTCTGGGGCTTCCTAGCCAGCCCAGCTGAATTTCTGATCAGGTTCTGTATTTAGTAAAAGACCATGTCTCAGAAAAACTAAAATGAAAAGTAATTGAGGAAGAAACCCAGTGACAACCTCAGGCACACATGTGTGTATACGCACATGCATGCACACATGCATGCACACATACACACACACACATGAGGTAAAAGTGCTTTGTAATTTGGTGAAGGGAGTTGTGTCTTTTAATAATGTTTCTATCCGAGATATACTATCTCAAAATTGCTTTCCTCATTCAAGGATGTGTCAAAACATTTCCTGTTTCTTCTTAAAACCTGCCTCATTCTTTAAAAACACTGTAGACTACTCCATTGGGTGGACAATATTGGTTTATTTTCTATTGCCCTTTTATATACATTCAGGTGTCCCTATTTAGCATCATTCTAGACACTGTCATAATGGACTTCCTTTTATGCAGTAACTTGTGAATTACTATCGTGTAGGTTTTGAATGTTCAAAAACAAACAAAGAAATAAAATAAAATAAAAAACAAAAAAAAACTCATGTACACACATACATACTTGGTGGGGGGAGCAAGAGAGAGAGGAAGAGTTAGCAAAGTCATTCTCAGAATTCGTGGTTGGCATGGGCTTAGCATTTTGACCATGCAGTGAGGCCTATACACTTGGCCACGTGAGGGACCACCCTAGACACTTTGAACCTACTGCATCTGTGGAGGGCCAAAATTAAGATGTGCTTTAGTCTGGGAACCTTAATGTGAACCTTTGCCGAGATACCAGTGTATCTATCATGTCCTGTCCACCCTTTCCCTAAAGGAAATTCTTCTCTAATCCTCTAATCCTCAGACCAGCCTTGAACTACAAAACAAACAGTGAACAGGATATGGACCCTTGACTTCCCTTTCTGGAAGCTTTTCTGTATAAGTCAGCCCTGTTCTTTTTCTTCTTGGACAAGGGTCCCACTTTTTTATGTCATTTTATTGTTTTTTTTTATATAAAATGTTTGAAGCTTCCCCTTTCCACACCTATCTTCATAAATCAGTTTCTGTTTGTTCTCTAAACCTATATGGTTTCAAGTGTGGCCCTGGCAAACTATGCTGAGCTGTGAGGATGTGCTTGAATAAGGAAGACAAAGATTTAGAGCCCTCAATAGCAACTGGACAGGGATGTCAGATCTGTTAAAACTAATAATAAATTTCAGCTTGACTTTTAATGTCCATTTTAAGCATTCCTAGTAATTTGTGGTTATTGTATTTTGTGAAAATGCCCATCCATGGCTGGAGGTGTGTCTAAACATGTTCTCGGGTCAGGGTGTCCTTTCTCTGTCTCTTAACATTTACTGGCGAACAGACAGCAGCTCTATTTACAGGCAAGTCATCCTGTGCTCCCTGGAGCCAGCTGGTTGAGGAGTACTGGCCCTTGCCAGAAGGGACTGTCCCCTTTGTGGGTTTAACAGGTTAACATACCTCGCATAACCACAAGGACTCAATGACCAAGCCCAAACATGCCCAGGATGGACACCGTACATTTTAACTGGCCTTCTAGGTCTATGAAATACATCTTATTATATATATTGGCTATGCCCATGCACCTGGCAGACAGCAGCCTGCATTTGTGGGTAAAGCAGGACAGCAAGTAGCTTGTGAAGAATGTCACAAGCTCATGAAAAAGAACTTGGGATGCTTCCAGCTTAGCTTTTCCAGAGAGTGGAGTTTTCAGCAGTTCACCTAGAAAGGCTTTGGTTATCTGGATAAGGTCTGCAAAAGTAGCCAAAATTTTATTTTATCTTTATCATTTATTTATTTATTTTTAATGGCCTTAGGGATTAAATACAGGAAAACATCCCAGGCAAGTTATATCCCAGCTTAGTCAATTTTTTTTCAGTCCTTAAGGACAATCATAATTTGGGACATGGTGGTTCACCTCTTAAATCCCAGCACCGAGGGAGGCAGAGGCAAGTGGATCTCTGAGTTCAATGCCAGCCTAGTCTAATGTGTTCCAAGATAGCCAGGGCTACATAGTGAGACCCTGTCTCAAAACAAAACAATACAAAACAAAAATATAGACTGCCCTGGTGGTCCATACCTGCATTCCTAACAACCATGAGACAGAGTCAAAAGGATCACAAATAATTGAAGGCTAGCTTGGGCTACTCAGTGAGACATTGTCTCAAAAGAAAATAGGACAGAACTGAAAGCAAATCCCTGCAGCATCAGTGACTTAGGCCGACAGCAACGTTTGTTTGGCTCCTGAATATGCCGTATGGGTGGCTGTTAGCAGGAAGAGCATATTCCTCCATCTCAGCGCCTCATGACATTAGTCAGGCTGTCCTAAGCTGGCGTGGGAGTCATCCACAGACTCCTGGCTACATCTGACACCCGGGCTAGGGAGACTGCAGCTGACAGTGGGGCAATGGGGTCTGCCTCGCATTCCACTCTGTCCCTCTGGAGTCTGCCTGTGTGGTCTCACCAGTACAGCAGCTTCAGTGAAGTCACACTAGCACCAGGTCCCCAAGGCATGTGTCCTAGAGAGTGAGAGATTGGGAAAACAAAACAGAACCTCCTTTTATGCCTCCTTCTAGATGGTGTATTCTGCTCATTGTGGCCAACCCCAGGTCAGAGGAAGAAGGGTTTTCTGCTTCTTTAGAAATATGAAGAAGACCATGTGGGAGCAAAGAACCACTGTGATCCTGCTTTGTCTGGTTTCCATTGCTATTATGAAATAGTCAACGCAGGCTACTCTACAAAGAAAATTGCCATATTAAGTTGTGGAGGATAAAGTCCAAACAACACAGTGCAGGAGGTTGCACAGGATTAAGGCAGATGGCAAGGATATGTAGGGATATCATCACACCTCAAACACCAAGCCAAAGAGAAGCTAGGTAGGGCCAGGGTCAGGGCCAGGGCCAGGGTTTTATAGCACTTGGCTGCCTTGTGAGATCTCACTTTAAGAGACCATCATTCTCTTTTGAGAGCAGTATCAGTAACACAAACACTTCCAAGTAGGCCTCACCTCTTAAAGTTCCTCCAGCTCCTACACAGATTGCTAAGGACTGAGCCACTAACAAATCAACGTTTGAGGCTTAGACACGGCACAGTCTCTCACCACAGATACATAGGAACAAGAAAAAATGTGTAAGATGTTAACTTTGTTCATTGGACAGGCCTGAGTATAAGATGCTTGGATCCTATGTATAGCCCCAGCGAAGCTGAAAAGCCACGGGACCACTGTGGGACTTCTCTGGCTGTATGTTCCACCAACATTTCTGGGATCAGAGTTTTGCTTGTCACTCTGGTGCCAACTCTAGTTAAATGATTTCACAGCACTGACTAGTGTCCTACCCAGGGGAATCAATCAGCTCAAGAGCTCCCTCCTTCAGGCAGCCCTCTTTGATCTCTCCTCCTAGTAAGAGCCACCATTCCACCTCGTGGGCCACAATTCCCCCATGAACTCTCTGCCACAGCGTGGGGACACATTAGACTTACCTGTGCTGCCTGAATAAATAGCTTGTAAGTCCCTCCAGGTCAGGGCCGCATTTACTGTTATGTCCCTCTCTGTGCCTGCCCAGTGACCAGCACAGAGGAGACACTGACCTGTGGTTGCTGAATGAGGAAAAAGAAGGATAAAATTCCAGAGCTGTACCCTAATACTATTTGTTGCTTTCATGATAAGAAAGCATAGTTTTGTTTGGTTTGTACTGATCTCCTTGGGAATCTCAGTCATATGGACACTCATATGTACCAGGATGGTGAACATGTCTAAGTGTCTGTACGTATTTGTGCACATGTGAGTGTATGTCCCATCCACATTCTGTATGAGAATAAGCCTGTGGATCCATTTGTATGCCTTTGTATAGAAAGGTGTGTACATGTGTATGTTGGTGTTGATGTGGTGATGCATGTGTCTCAGTGTGTGAACACATGTGTGCTTGCATTTAATGTCTTTGTTGCTGAGTTTGTGTATGTGTCATCATACAACATTTGTGTGTATGAGTATATATATATTTGTATGTGCACCCATGTGTAAGCTTGCCTGTGTCTGAGCACATTTATTTGCATATGAGAGAGGGAGAACACACAGAAGTACTCATCCAGAAAGCTGGCTATGGGTGTGCAGGCCTGGGCCTGAGGTGCCTCACCATCGTTGTTGATTCTTCCAGCATCTTTGGGGAGGCCATTCTGACTTCCTCTCTGGACAAGGAGCTAAGCAGAGGTCAAGTGACTTGCTCCAGACCCCACAGCAAGTGGTGGCAGCTCTGAGAGGGTCTGATTGCCAGCTCACTCTCCCTCTGCAGGGCCGAGCTGCCTCTCTGTGGTCACGACCGCAGACCGGGTCCGCTGGCTGCTGGGTTCTGAGAGCTTCCATTGTGGGTAAGATGTGGCCCAGAGCCATCGCCTGGGCCTGCAGGTGACAGCTCTGTTTTGAGAGGCAGAGGGAGGAGTGACTCCCGAGGAGACAGGAAAGGAGTGCCCCTGGTTCTGTGTGGGGCAGGGGCTGGAAATCGGAGGCATGTAAAGGGGGAATGAGGAGAGAGGAAACCAAAGCTGAGGAATAATGAAGATGTCAAGAACACACACACAGAATGGGGCAAGCAATCAAAAGCGGATAACACACACACACCAACGCAACAGGAAATAGAGTGTTAGAGGCCACATGGACTCAGGAAATGTTTTGTTTCCTACTTTAATTGGTGACCTTGCTCACAGTTGCTGGAAGTGGGCAGAGCTCAAGAGACTCGAGTGTTGGTATAGAACAATAGGCAGCTGAATGCCACAGAAGAGCAGCCAAGAATGGCTTTCAGTCCTGTCTCGGAGATGCAAGTAACTCCTGGGCAGAGAGGGGGGCTCTGAACCTTCCAAATTGGGTCTTAGCTGGCCTCTATGTAGAAAGACGCCTGGACAGAGGTACCCACAGCCAGGCAAACTGGGATGCCAGGACTCCCTGCCCGTATTCTAATTGGATGCACCCAGGTATCTCTGGAAATAGAGTCAGAAGAAGGGAACCGTATTCACTCAAGCTTGCCTCACCAGGGGTGACCTAAGGGAATGTTCTCTAATAGATCCCTAAGGAGGAGTCGGGTATCTCAAAAGACAGGCTCAAGGCAGCCTTGGATTATCACCTGCAGCCATATCATTGGTGGAAAGTAATTTTGATTTTGCAGATTGGAATCTGTGAGTCAGAGACAAGAGCACAGTCACATGGGGAAACTTTTTCCCGCCACCTTCTCCCATGCCTCTTCTCTGACAGACACACGAAGGACATCAGTTGACAGGAACACAGAATTAGTGTCCATATCTGGTACAAGCTCCTACTGTAAAATCTGAAAAAGTTGCCCGAACTAGAAATGCCAAGGATGGGCTGGGGTGGAATTAAGCGTCTGTCCCTCTTACTCTCTCTTGCCACATCTGTTAAGCAATGAAGAGACAAAGGAACACAAATTGCTTAAGGACAAAATATGATGACAAAAAAACTGACAAGCAGAGGATGAGACGCTTTACAGAGGCCTAGGGAAGTGGGGTAGAAGAGACAAATAAGCCTACTGAGAAAACAGGGCTCAGAGTGCCAGGAAAGGAGCCCACAGAAAGGGGGTTTGCGCTCACACTCCTCTTGAGAGGCTCCAACTCCAGTGTCAGCAAATCCAAGAGTGACAGTTGAGAGAAAGGCCTGTCCACTGTCCTGAATTTAAAAATCAATGGTGCCGGCCATTGGCCTCTCCTCTGCGCCGACTTGATCTTCTCCCAGTTCTCAGCCCAGATATATGGCATGTCTTCTGCCTTTCAAACAAGGGGAAGAGATCATGGCAACAAGGCCACACACTCCAAATTAAGCAAACCGTTCTAAAGTTTAGTAACCCAGAGCCAAATCTTCCCTCCTGGCCTAACCTCTCCTTCCCTGCCTCTTTACCCTAAAAGAAATTCTACTGGCCAATTAGCTATGCCCCTCCTGAAGGTCTCACCCAATTTGTGCAGATAATATCAGCATATACAAACTCCATATATTTCCAGAGTTGAACCACTTCAATCCACATGTGCGTGTGTTGGGTGCATGTGTGCGCATCATGTATGTATGTGTGTGTATATATAGTTCAAAATTCAACCTTTGATGTTGTTCCTCAGGTACTGCTCACATCATTTTTTTACAAGCAGTTGTCAACACTCCAAGCTTTTTCTGTGGGTTCTGAGAATCGAACTCAGGCCCTCTTACCTCCAAGGCAAGCACTCTCCCTACACAGCTACCACATCAGCGCCGTCTCTTCCTTTAAAANAAAAAAAAAACAGGTGCACTAAGAATACTAACTGCATGAAAAATAAAATAATAAAATCCAAAGCAAACAGAAACAAGAGACCCCAGAGAAAATGGACACAGTTAAAGAACCAAAAAGACTTTAGGAGAAAACCTCCACATGGTATCCTTAGGGCAAACTGAGAGTATATCACACCTACCACGCAAGAATACAATGCCCTGAAAAAAAATGGAAGAAAGAAATTTGTAACTTAAAATCATGCTTTAGGATTTTAACAATTAAGTAGCAGGGGAGGGAAGATTACCCAGCAAATTGAGGCGCTCCTGCCAAGCCTGATGTCCTGAGTTTCGTCCCCAGAACCCACATGGTGGAAGGAGAGAATCAATTCTAATCTCTACAACCGATGCATACACCCTACACACAAATGAGTAAATAAAAAATTTTTAAAGAACTGTAAGACTTTAAACACAATGTCAACATAGTTCCTTAGAATACAGCACAAATATACAATGGCCAGAAACATCAAAGAGAACCAACCCTAGCAAAGGATCAAAATAGTGTAGTTATCCAAGAAAATGCTGATGGGGAGAGATATTAAAACCTAAATAAGAGGGTTGGCCTTCATTGCAAATTGTCCAGTCTCAACCCCAGCCCTGTAGCAGATCACTTGCAGGGAGGTGCTTGTCCTCCCATTCTGTCTTTATTCCTTGGGGACAGTCCTAGGGTGGACCCAGCTTCCCTCCCTAATTCCATCCCTTTGTCTGGGCCTCCAGTACCTGAAGGCACTCTCTACCTGGGTCCGGCTGGCTACTCTCCTTCACAAATTCCTCAGTCTCATCCTCAGTCCCGTAGCATACAGATTGTGAGGGTTTGTCCTCGATCTCTGCCTCCATTCAAGGACGTTAAAGAGGATATGAATAAATTCCTTAGTGAAGTGCATGAAAACACAAGCAAACAGTGGAATGAAATGATGAAAACAGTTCAAGACATGAAAATATAAATAGAATTACTAAAGAAAACCAAACTGAGATAAAATTGAAAATGAAAAATGTAGGAAGTCAAGCAAAAGCCTCAAAGGTGAGTGTGGTGGTTTGAATAAGAATGGCCCCCATAGGCTCATATATTTGAATGCTTAGTCACCAGAGAGTAGCACTGTTTGAGAAGGAAAAGGAACTGTGGCTTTGTTGGAGTAGATGTGGCCTTGTTGAAGAAAGTGTGCCCCTAGGAGTGTGCTTTGATGTTTCAAAAGTTCAAACCAGACCCAACATTTCAATCTCTCTTACTGCTGCCTGGGGATCCAGATGTAGAGTTTTCAGCTACTTACCCAACACCATGCCTGCCCACATGCTGCCACGCTCCCCTCCATAATAATAATGGACTAAAGCTCTGAATCTGTAAGCAAGCTCCAATGAAATTGTTTCTTTTATAAGAATTGGTGTGCCCATGGTGTTTCTTGACATCAATAGAGTGCTTACTAAAACAGTAAGCCTCACCAATAGAGTACAAGACATGGAAGAGAGAATCCCAGGCATTGAAAACAAGTGGGAGAAAAGGAGACCTAAGTCAAAGAAAATGTTAAATCTAAAACAGCACCAACGAAAAAGGCAAACAAACAAAATCCCAGGAGCAAAAGACCTAGGAAATCTTGAACACAAGTCTATAATTAATAGAAAAGAGGAAGAAAAGGAGGGGGAAGGATAAGGAAAAGGAAGAGGAAGAAGAAACAAACCAGGTCAAAGGCACAGAAAATATTTTCAACAAAGTCGTAACAAAAAATTTCTCTAACCTAAAGAAGGAGGTGCCTATTGAGGTACAAGAAAAATACAGAACATCAAATAGATGGACCAGAAAAGAAATGTCCCACAACACAAAATAATCAAAACACCAAACATACAGAACAAAAAAAAATGATTATTAAAAGCTGAAAAGGTGGAAAAGATCAAGAAACATATAAAGGCAGACCCATTAGCATAACACCTGACTTCTTAATGGAGACTCTAAAAGCAGAAGGGCCTGGATGAATGCCCTACAACTCTAAGAGACCACAGGTGCCAGTCTACACTATGAAGTCCAACAAAACTTTCAATCAAAATAGATGGAAAAAGAGAAAAAAAACATTATATTATAAACCAGATTTAAGTAGTATCTATCTATAAAACCTACACTATAGAAAACACTAGAAAGTAAACTTCAATCTGAAGAAGTTAACCACACTCAATAAAACACAAGGAATAAATAGCAACAGACCAGGAAAGAAGGGGAAAAACCCACTCCACCACAACAAAATAATGGGGATGAAAAAAAAACGCTGCACATTAATAATTTTTAACATCCATGGTCCCAACCCCCCAATTAAAAATACAGAGACTAAAAGAATGGATTTGAAAATAGGATCCATCCTTCTGCTTCATCCAAAAAACACACATTAACATCAAGGATAGACATCATATTGGGTCAAGAAATAAGCAGATGTAGCCATTTTAACATCTGACAAAATAATCTTGAAACCAAAACTAATCAGAAGAGATAGGGAAGGCAACAGGAAGTGGTGTGAGATGCTGAGCATGATTTGAGCATATATGAGATCTCAAAGGTCTGCCTTCACAGTGACATAATTCCTCTTACAAGGCCATACCTAGTCAAGCAAAGTCACACCTCCCAATAGCACCACTCCCTTTGGGGGCATTTCCTTTCAAACCACCAAAACATCCAACAGAGGGCTAAATAAATGGACACATTTATTGAAATACACCACCTACCAATTTAAATCAAGATCAGATAAAAAAAAAAGTAAGCAGTCCTGAAACTCCTAGAAAAATTAAAAACAATCATGAAAAGTCTCCCAAATTAAAAAAAAATCCATGGTCAGATGAACTCAGTGCAGAATTCTACCAAACTTTCAAAGAAGAGTTAACACCAATGTTCCTAAAGTTATTTGTAAAATAGAAACAGAGGGAACATTGCTGAATTCCTTTCATGAGCTCACAGTTGCCCTGATACCTAAACCACACAAAGACCCAACAAAGAAAGAAAATTATAGACTTATTTGTCTTATGAACATAGATGCAAAATTTTTCAATGAACTACTTATAAACCAAATACATATTAAAGATATCATCCACCATAACCAAGTAGGCTTCATCCCAGAGATGCAGGAATGTTTAAACATACATAAATCAGTAAATGTAATCCACTATATAAACAAACTAAAAGACAAAATCCACATCATCATCATCATCATCTCATTTAGATACAGAAAAGGCAAAATCTAACAATCCTTCATTATAAAAATTGTAGAGAGATTATGGATAAAAGAGACATATTTCAACTTAACAAAGGCAATTTAAAGTAAACTCATGATCAACATCAACCTAAATGGAGAGAAACTTAAAGAATTTCCACTAAAACCAGGAACAAGACAAGGATGTCCACTCTCTCCACACTTACTCAATATAGTATTTGAAATCTTGGCTAGAACAATAAGACAACTTAAGGTGATCAAGGAATACACACAGGAAAGGAAGAAGTCAAAGTATCTTAATTCACAGAGGATATGCTTTTACACAGAAATAGCCCTAAAATCTCCACACATAAACTTCTACAACTGATATATATTTTCATCAAAGTAGCAGAATACAAAATTGACACAGAAAAATCAGTAACTTCCCTATACACAAATGACAAACAGACTGGGAAAGAAATCAGGGGAACAATATCTTTCACAATAGCCTCAAAAAAGCAAATATATTGGAGGCAACACCAACCAAGAAAGCAAAAGACTTGTATGATAAAAAAAACTTTTAGACATTAAACACTTGAAGATGATATTAGAAAATGGAAATATATCTTATGCTCACAGATCAGTGAGATGTATAGTGAAATTTGCTATCCTACCAGAAACCATCTACAAAGTCAATGCAGACCCCATCAAAATCCCAACACCATTCTTCACAGAAATTAAAAAGACAATTTTTAGCTTCATATGAAAAAACAAAAAATCCAGGATAGCTAAAATAATCTTGAATAACAAAAAAACTGCTAGGTGTATTACCATCCCCAATCTAAAATTGTATTACAGAGGTATAGTAATAAGAACAACATGGTATTGACATAAAAACAAATGTTAATCAACATAATTGAATTGAGGACCCCGACTTAAGTCTACACACCTATGGACACCAAATTTTGATAAAGAAGCCATGTGTACATACTGGAAAAAAGACAGCATCTTCAATAAATGGTGCTGGTCCAACTGGATGGATGCATGTAGAAGACTCCAAATAGATAGATCTGTACTGATCACTCTGCACAAAACTCAACTCCAGATGGATCTAGGACCTCAACATAAGGCCAGATACACTGACTATGATAAAGGAGAAAGTGAGGAATAGTCTTGAGCTCATTGGCACAGGAAATGACTTTCTGAACAGAACATCAATAGCACAGCACTAAGAACAATAATTAATAAATGAAACCTCATGAAAATGAAAAGTTTCTGTATGGTAAAGGACATCATAATTTAGACATAGTGGAAGGCTACAGGATGGGAAAAGACTTTTTACCAACAACACTTCTATCTTACTTAGGATTTCTATTGCTGTAAAGAGATACCATGACCACAGCAACTTTTACAAAGGAAAAAAATTTAATTGGGGTGGTTTACAGTTTCAGCAATTTAGTTCATTATCATCATGGTGTGATGTGGTGCTGTGCAGTCAAACATGGTGCTGGAGAAGTACCCAAGTGTCCTATATCTTGACTTGCAGGCAACAGGAAGTGATCTAAGATACTGCGTGTGTTTTAAACACGTATGAGACCTCAAAGGTCTGCCTCCACAGTGACATACTTTCTCTTACAAGGCCATACCTATTCCCACAAAGTCACACCTCCCAGTAGTACCACCGTGTGTCATGTATGTGTGTGTGTGTGTGTGTTTGTGTCTGTATGTGTTTCTTGTGCTTTTTCTTTCATTCTTTTTTCTGTTTGCTTGTTTCATCCTATTCTGTTTGGTTTGTTTATTTGTTGTGATTGTCTGTTTCTTTTCTAATGAGAGCGAGAGAGAAAGTGTGGATTTGGTTGGGTGAGGAGGTAGCAAGAATCAGGGAGGCATTGTGAGAGGGGAAATCTATGACCAGAATATATTGTTTGAAAAAAAGAAATCTATTTTCAATTAAAAAAGCAAAATAAAGAAAAGAAATATTACCAAAGAATTTTAATGAAGTCTTCATGTTTAATAGTCCTTGGAGTACCAGCACAATTGATGTAGGAGGGTCATCTGTCTATGTGTTACTTTCATTGGTTAAT
>LOEQ01001859.1:161534-175846 GCA_001685075.1 Bramus lutescens
AGAGAGAGAGAGAGAGAGAGAGAGAGAGAGAGAGAGAGAGAGAGAGAGCAAGTTAGATGGGCCATGTTGAGAAAAGGTAACCAAGCCATGTGGCAGAACATGTATTAAAAAATATTGGTTATAAGAGCTAGTCGGGCAAAAGCTTAAGCTAAGGCCAAACTTTCGTAACTAATAAGTCTCCAGGTCATTAGTTGCAGGCTTGTGGTCCAAAGATAGCTCAAGAAAGCTTGCTACATGTGCGTACATTAAAATTAAAATTTTAGGACCTAAGGACACTACTTAGTCTCTAATTTACCTACTGTATAAACATGAAAACCTGATTTTGAATTCCCAGTACCCACATAAAAGCTGGGTGCAGTGGTTCACTCTATAACATCTGCACTTGGTGGGGGTGGAATTAGAGGTAAAAGCCCGTGAATCCCTTGGAATTAATCGGCAAGTCAGCAAGGTTCAGTGAGATACCCTGTCTCCAAAAATAAAATAGAGGTGCCAGCAAAATGTCCCATAGGATAAAGATACTTCCCACCAATCCTAAGGACCTGAGTTCAGTCCCCAGAGCCCTCAAGGTGGAAGAACATAATGGACTCCCAGATGTTAGCCTCTGATCTATACCTGTGCACTGTGGCAGTGCAAATGCCCCCTCAACACAAATCAGTACAAAGGTAAAAATTAAACTAACAATTAAACTCTGACTCCTCTTGAAAATAAATAAATAAGGCAAAAAGAAAGACTTCTGATGTTGACTTCTGGTACATCACACACACACACACACACACACACACACACACACACCATGTATAAATAAATTGTTTTAAAGAGGAGTGAACTTTGAGGAAGTTTTGTATGAGCCAGAATGGTCAAAGACATCGCAAGAAAACCGATAGAATCAACTAACCTGTACTGTGGAATAATCCTCTTGTACACTGTAAAGATTTGTCACGAGGATTGGTTAATAAAATGCTGACTGGCCAGTAAACAGGTGGGAATTATAGGTGTGGTGACCAAACTAAGGATGATGGGAAGGAGGGGGCAGAGTCAGCAACAGGTGGGAAGTATAGGCGGAGCAACCAAACCAAAAATGATGGGAAAGAGAGAGGTGGAATCAGGAGATGCCAGCCAGTCACCAAGAAAGAAGGACATATAAAAACTGAGGTAACAAGCCACGAGTTATATGGCAAAGTATAAATAGAAATATGGATTAATTTAAGTGTAAGAGACAGCAAATAACAAGCCTGAGCTATCAGGCAAGCATTTATAAACATTATTAAGGCTCTGTATGGTAATTTGGAAGAAGTATCTGCCAGTACAGGGAGTGGGAAGTCAGTGTGGACTGAGGTTTCTGTCCCACCCAGTCCCATAGCCATTCAGTCCCAAAGAAACACATAGAGGTCTACATTAATTATAAACTGGTTGGTCTATTAGCTCAGGCTTTCTTACTAACTAACTCTTACAACTTACATTGACCCATAATTCTTGTCTGTGCTAGCTACATGGCTTTGTACCTTTTATCAATGAGGCATTCTCATCTTGCATTCTCTGCGTCTTGGTGACGGCTGCACACTGAGCCTTTCCTCTTTCCAGAATTCTCTTATTTTGGTCGCCCCACCTATACTTCCTGCCTGGCTGCTGGCCAATCAGCATTTTATTAAACCAATACAAGTGACAAATCTTTACAGGCACAAGACCATTGTCCCACAGCTCTCCCCCACTTTTTTTTTTAACTCAATCTAATCTCCTTTGGTTAGCTTTTTTTTTCCTGACCATTATCCATAATAACTTGTAACCAACATTCTAAACAAAGACAAACATCCATAATCAATTTTTGGGAAATGCAGATGTAGTTTTCCAGGATACTTCATAATGATAGGGGGCACTGATAATCTTATGTGAAACTAAGAAAAATTTAGGATTATGGTCAAGTCCTGACTGAAATATTCTGTGATGCTTGATCATCTCAGCCAGCATTCTTGAGGCTATTCTAGATGTAGAACTTAGAGGAAACTCCAAAAGCGGTCCTTGAAATGTTGGATCATCTGGACCATCCGTTCCCATTGGAGATTTTTCTGGGGGCCTTCCTTGACCAAACTTGATTTTTCTTAACCCAGAATGAATCCATAGCCTCTCATTTCCCGTGGAAACAAAAGCAAAACCTCTTCTCCAAAGTAACATATCTTTTGACTTGAATTTTTAAGTCAAGGCATTTTCAAAATACATATGTTGGATTAATCCAGCACCATTTATAATCAAATACCTTTTAGCAGCTGTTGCTCCTTCCTCAGCCATCAACCATTTCAAAGACAACACAATAATATACTGTATTCAGATTCTATGTGTATTTTCCATCTTTATGTAGCTTTATTTTAAACTCTATTTCTTTTATTTTTAATTTTTGGTTTTGTTTGAGACAGGATTTCTCTGTGTATCTTTAGCTGTCCTGGAACTCTCTTGTAGACCAGGCTTTTGTTGAACTTACAAAGATCTGCCCGCCTCTGATTCCCAAGTTTTGGGATTAAAGGGGTGTGCCACCACACCCAAGTATTCTTTTTCTTTAATTTTTTAAGGACTTTATCCTTTTTCTTTTCTCTCCCAAGCCTATATATATTTTTAAACACACTGTAAATCGTTTAAAGGCTTTTTTGTCTGAATCTGTCTTTACTGTCTATCTCTCTTTTTCTGACCACATGAATCTTTAATTTTTTAAGAAATATGCCTAGGATTAAAACCGTGGCCTTCATGGCTGGATCTACCCCCATTCCTTAGCTTTCTGTGAGTCTAGCTTCATGGTGGAGGTACTGCCAGGAGCCATGTTTATTGCCATAACTCTATAGAGTTTCAAAGTCGCTACCACCACCAAGAAGCATGCTGTTGGTTATTCATAAACAATATTTAAGTGTTTGATGGCAGGGCCTCTTAAAAGAGCTGTAAGATTTTTGCAACTAAAACTGAGTCATCGGGAAGTCTCTCTTAAATGAGACATGATTGCCTCTTGCAAACAGAGCCCACCCGAGAAAACGCTGCTACCAAGAAGCTGTGCTTAATTCTGTTGTTTTGTGTCCAGAGTTACTTCCCAAGTTCTCTCAGGTTGTATATGGATATAGTTGTTCATGTTGGCACCATTTGTGCTGGTGAAGCATTTTAGCAAAATCACACAAACTTTGTATTCTGGAATTGACAATAGGTGAAGAGAGATTGTCATGTGACCCAAGATCCCTGCTGGTCATGTGGTGATAAGGAGTCCCATCTCCATAGTTCCTGGACAGGATTGGATGGCCTCCATTCCCCCAGAACCCTGAGCTACTTCTGTTTTCTACATTTGAGCCAGTAAAATGTCCACTCGCCAAAGAAGTTGGTCCATTTTTCCCACTGCTTACAGGAGGCGAAACATTGCACTGAAATCCAGTAAATCACTCAGCTCTTTGTCTGTCCCTAAGGGAGCCATTCACATTGGGCACCATGTGTTGAGGTTTCTGTCCCGTGAAGTCCCGCGAAGTCCCGCAGTCATTCGAGTCAGGACAGGAAAATTGTGCTCTACAAGCCTGTACTCATAGGAGCTCACAGAATCTGAGCTGACACCCAGAGAGCCTGCATGGGACTGACCTAGTCCCTCTACATACACGTGACAGTTGTATAGCACAGTCTTCTTACAGGACTCCTAACATTGGGAACAGGGGTTTTCCCTAATGCTTTGGCTGGCTTTTAGGAACCTACCCTCATCATGGGTTGCCTTGCCCAGACTTAATAAAAGGGGAAGTGCTTAGTCCTACCACAACTTGATATGCCATGTTTTGTTGATATCCATGGGAGGCTTGTCCTTTTCTAAACAGAAATGAAAGAGTGAATGGGGGGGACACAGAGAGAAGATGGGGGATGGAATGGGAAAGGGAGAGGGAGGGGAAACTGAAGTCAGGATGTAAAATAAATAAATTTAATTACTAAAAAAGAGAGAAGAGAATTTAAGCATACAAAAAAAAGGGTAACGAGTTTCCAAAACTCTTCCCCAGAGAGATCCAACCATTTATGCTCATTTGTGCTCTTTTCTGGGCACAGTTAAGCCTAAACAGGAGCACATTAAAACATATTTTTTGAAAATCTCCTCCCCTCAAAGGACAACGTCCTTATCCATACATGTGAGCAGTTCAGAAACCTTGATGTGAGGACCATATTAACAATGGCTGAGCAGAGCTGTTTGGAACATTAAATGCTTAGAGGCACTGAATGTGGAATCACTATGCAAATTATAAAGCAAGATAAGTAGTGTTGGTTATAGCTATAATTATGGCTTAAAAAATATAGAAAATTTGATCAGAAGCCAAAGTGCTTGATTAAGCATCATACTCCACCATCAACACATATCTCATTCATCACACCCAGGGATGGCAGGAAACACGGTCAGAGCTGGAGTGTTTGCAGCACACCTGAAGCACAGTGTGCCATGCATTATTTAAAGCCGTGAGGAACATCTCACAGATGTTCCAGATAATGGCTGTTTGTCATGGATATTATCTCCCCTGTCTGGAAACATGTACTCCTGCTTATAGAAGCCCCTCTCCACTTCCATGAACTGCATAATGATTGGAATGTTTCCTTTAATTTCAGCTGCTGAAGCGCATTGTATCAACTGGAAAGCCAACAGGACCAAAGCTTTAGGTGAGGAGTGAGGAGCGCGCAGAGCAGGGTCCCACCTGGCCCAGCAATTTGTGAGCTGACCTTTTGTCTCCAGGAACTCCAGTTGCCCAAATACTAAAACAGTATAAACAAGACCTTTTGTCCACATTTGTTTTATAGAGAAGACATGCGTAATAGGTCATGTGCCCAGACTGTTGAAGGCATTTTCCTGATTCAATGTCGCTACTTCCAATATAGTTATGTGAAAGAGATGCCAGAAGAAAACTTCCTTTATTTCTCATTATTTCTGTTATTGCATTCTCTTTCAGCTAAAGTAATGACACGCATTCTGTCATGGCTTTTCAACAGAATCTGAACTTGTCCTATACTACTCTCACAAGTATCTCTTCCCAGTGGCATCCAGCAGGGCATGTAGCTCTGAATCCAGTCTAGGTTGGAATCGAGGTTCTACAAGCTTAGACACAGTGGCCTTGAGCACTTTGCTTGGTGTCCTGACATTATTTCCTTATCTGCAAAATGAAAGCAATAATATATAAGTTAAAGCATTGCTGCAAATATGCTCTGAGGTGATATTGTAAAGTCTCTAACTGTTGTAAAAGGGCCGCTTGTTTGTTTCCTGGCTACCCGGCAGCTCAGACCCCTAATAATCACACAGAAACAATATTATTTAAATCACTGCTTGGCCCAATAGCTCTAGCTTCTTATTGACTTACTCTTACATCTTAATTTAACTTATTTTTATTAATCTGTGTATCACCACGTGGCTGTGGCTTACCTGCTAAAGTTACAGTGTCTATAAGCAGAGCTACATGGCTTCTCCCCTGACTCTGCCTTCTTCCTCCCAGCATTCAGCTTAGTTTTCCCCACCTACCTAAGCTCTACCCTATCAACAGGCCAAGGCAGTTTCTTTATTCACTAATGGTATTCACAGTATACAGAGGGGAATCCCGCATCATCTGACATGGATGCCTGCTTAATTTTAAGTGATGGGTCAAACATAGTTTCACTATCGGACCTTCCCACATTCTCTTAATCTCTCTCCCTAACAAAATAACCCACTCCATAGATTTCTCTGGTGGAAATACACCAAATGTAGGTAGCAGTTATAATAACAAACATGTGTTTACAACAGAAGAGAATAACAGAGGCATCATGTATATGTCAATGTCCTGATACACTGTATTCAAACTTTCTCTTGACAAAAATGAGTTTTAAGTCAAAAGAGTTCATACAGCAAATTGTTTTTACGTTAAGCCAAATTAACCAAAAGTAGAGAAGCAGAAAAGAATAAAGGGCTTGCAAACCTGAGAACCCAGCTTTGATTTGCCTCTAATTCATCAGGTGGCCTTGACAAATCAGGTCTTTGTTTCTTTGTTTCAACATGATAGTCTCTCTATCGAGGTCCTCTTTCAGCATCTTTCTGGAGATCTTAGACAAAATAAGGGAAAGGAAAAATCATGATTAAACTATATTGTATGAAAAGATTTTTAAATAAGAAAACAAAAGAAGTTAAAGGTATAAGAATACAAAGCCATTCGTTAATATTTTGTCTAATTGTGGCCAATATAGTTATATGCACAGAAAATTCTAAAAGATTTGCAGACAATTATATTTAATGAAAGAGCACAACAATATTTCTGTATGCAAGATAAATACATAAGAAATTAGTAGTATTCTCTTTCCCAACAATAACCAATTACATTGGAATTAGGAGTTGTTTTCATAGCAAAAGCACTGCAAGATGTTCTGGGAAAAAATAACAAGAATACATAAGGCCTTCCTAGGAAAAATAAAATGTTAATAAAAGACATGAAATTGAGAAAATTTAAAGAAATGAAATAGGCCTGTGTTTACAAAGTCTCAATATTTCAGTCAATACCCAAACCATTTGATATTGGAATTCATTCCATTGCCTCAGTGCCACTTACATAGAATCACAGCAGACATTTACAATGTCTAAAGATCCAGGGGTGGTGATTAGCAGTACTGGTCTTCAGTCTGTGACAAACTTTGTATTAGGACAAACCCTACTACAAAGAACAGGCTTGTGTCAGAAGACAAGAGCTGGAAAGCCCTACTGGGAAAGAGCAATGGTTTGTTGTGGAGATGACAGACATTAATAAGGAAATAGCAACATTTGTGTTGCCAGAGAGAACTTCATATAAAATGTCAGTACTTCAGACCAAGTTAAGTGACCTAGAAAAGGTCATTTTTAAATGTGGAGCGAGAAAGGGGCAAGCTAGAGAACGCTTACTGTTCTTGCAGAGGATTCACATTAGGTGGCTCAGAACCAACTATAATTCCACATTTTACCAGGGGCTGGAGGTTAGCAGGGCTGACAGAGGGGGGCAATCAGCATGTTCATCTTCACCTATGTTCTACAGAGTAACACGTATTGGGAATGGGCTGTGTGTGGCTCAGTGACCGAGAACATGGTTAGCAAAGCATGAACCCTGGCTTCCATTTTCAGTAATAAATAAAATAAAATAAATAGAAATTATGTGGGAAATGTACCTTCTAGCTTTGACTTGAGAAAAAGCCTGCACTTTTTTTGTGAGAAAAAAAATTCTGTATTCTCAAAGAAGGGGTAAGCAGGACAATGCAGGGGTGGGTGTTGGAAGCTCTTTCTTAGGTTACCATTTCACGCAGTAAGTTATATACTCCTACACAGTTCATGTGGTTTTCTCTTCATTAAAAAAATGCAGAATGAGGCTAGAGAGATGGCTCAGTGGTTAAAAGCACTGGCTGCTCAACCAGAAGACCAGGGTTCAAATCCCAGCACCCCTATGATAGTTCACACCTGTCTGTAACTCCAGTCCCAGAGAATCTGATGCCCTCTTCCAGTGTCCATGGGCACCACAAATGCATGCGGTACACAGACATGAGTGCAGGCAAAATAGCCGTATGTATAAAATAAAACAGAGGTAAGTTGTACGCTAGCATTTTTAGAACTCACTTCTATGAGAAGAAAATCATACACATAAAAGACATTTCAGAGGTTGAGGCTGTGGCATGGAGGTAGAGTGCTTGCCTACTGTGCACAAGCCCTGGCTTCAAGCCTCAGCACCGCATACACACAAAACCAAAAGACCTTTAGATCAGTCATCATTGCCAGCTGAGATAGCAGGACCAGTGGCAACGTAGGTGCTCAACTGCCTGCACGTGCATGTCCTGGTCTGAAGTCGTCACATATCCAGTGTGCTGGTAGCTCAGTAAGATGTCCTTATTTAGCTTTTCTATTACTGTTATCAATAGGGATCAAAACAGACAGATGCATTTACTGGTTTCCCTCTAACGATAATAAAAAGAAACCGTTTATAAAATCAGATTATATGAAAAATTGCCTAATGATAATAATTTATAAGCTCATTGTGGAATAATGATGTATTCAAGAGTTGTCGTTGTATGATGAAAGAAGGCGAATATGAAATATTCCTTCTGTGAAGAATGACTACAGATGAATTGCACTGAGATACAATTCTTTGATAAGAGACAATAAGAACCTCTAGAACTCTTAATAATACACTACTCAGGGTGAATTGAGGATTGCAATAAAAGCCCATAAATTAAAAAGTTCTCATTTGATTTCTGATAAAAAGGCATGCCAAGGTGAAATAAAGAATCATCCGAATCAACTGATATCTGCCTAAAGTCTGGGTGGTCGTGCAATGGATATCGTAGGAAAATCAACAATAATACTTTAGGTTTTTAAGATATTAGTCTTAAGACCATGGCATTTTCAAGACATAGGTTTTGTTGCTTAGAAGTCTGTGGCCAGTGAAGAGAATTCAGTGTAATTCTAATTGTTCCCTTCCCAAGCTGGACTCTGGAAATAACATGGAAGATAGCGTCGATATAATTGTATGTTTTTTACTTACTGGGACAGGATAACTTCAATAATTTCAGTAATTTCTCATTTTTTCCAGCCAATAAAACCAGGGCACAGGTGAAAAATATCAGGGCCTAGTGATGCTAAGCAGTTTGTCCAAGTTCAAATGTGTACCTAATGGTGGAGCTATACTTTAGACTTAGGCAGGCTAAATATATCAACAGAGGAGTTAACACACTCCAAACACCAAAATGCAACATATTTGAACCATACTGTGCAGCAGTCAATAGGATAAAGTAAACTAAAGCATTCCCATGTGGTATGGGAAATAGGAATGGAAGGAAGAAATATTTCCTATTTCTTAAGACCCATCACATTAAAGAGGCAAAACGGGGGAGCAGGGAAAGGAAGTGATTCAATAATACTTAGGCCCACACACAAGAATTAAATCCTCATAGAAGACTGTTATGTCTGCTGTGGCTGAATATGAAATGCTTCCCTCCAGCCCGATCGCAGGTTTGAACAGTTGTTCCTAAGGTGGTGGTGCTGTCTGGGGAGTTTGTAGGACCTTCAGCAACGCAAAGCCCAGCTACAGAAAGTAGGCCACTGTGAAGTGGACCCTGGGGGTTAGAAACTAACCCCACTGCTGCCCTGCTAGAGGAAGCAGGCCACCAGGAAGTGGACCCTAGGGGGTAGAACCTATCCCCACTGCCGCCAGTGTCTCTTGGCTTCCTGTTCATCTGCCTAGATGTGACCTATTATGCTAGCTGCCCACCACCATGCCTTCCCAATCATAATGAACTGCATTTCTTGACCATGAGACAGAATAAAGTATCCCTCCTTTAGGTTGCTTTTATTCATCACTTGGTCGCAGCTATGGGGAAAGTAAATAGCACAATCTGTATGTGCATATTTGTGAATGTAAATGTGTAGAAAACACCCAGATACTAAATTGGACACTGAAGCATAACAGCAGGTGCCCCTGGGAAGGGAAACGGGATTCAAGTGGGATGGAGGGGGTTCGGGTAGGAGGTATGCTTTTCTTCCTGCATACATCTTCATTGTCTTATTTGCTTGCCAGTGATATGCTATTGAATTATTTGTGGATCAAATAAATACCTTAAGTGTGTCTACACAAATACACACAAAGTGGCTATTTATATTTCTGAACAATGTGGCTCCTTTAAAGTCACAACAACTTTAATGCAAATCAATTTCAATAAAAGATATAAATGCCAGCCTTCTACATACAATAGGAAGCCATAGCTAGACAAGTACGCAGGAGGCTGTGGGGCGCAGTCCTGAGAAGAATGGGGGGAGCAGCAGCAGGTGATTGATTCCTAGATATGCAGCTTAATTTTTGTCAGTGTGATGCAAACTAGATTCACCTGGGAAAAGAGAACTTCAGTTGAGAAATTGCCTCTGACAGACTGGCCTGTGACCATAGCCAGGAGATACTTTATTGGTTAATGATAGATGTGGGAGGGTCCAACTCACTGGTGGTGCCAGCCCTGGGCAGGTGGCCCTGGGTGATATAAGAAAGCAAGCTGAGCAAGTCATGGGAATGGAGCTAGTAAGCAGTGTCCTTCCATAATCTCTACTTCAGTTCCTACTGTGGGACAATGGTCTTGTACCTTGTAAAGATCTGTCGCTTATATTACTTTAATAAAATGCTGATTGGCTGGTAGCCAGGAAGCATAGGTAGGGCAACCAGAACAGGAGAATTCTGGGAAGAGGAAAAGCTGAGTCTGCAGTTGTAACCCAGACACAGAGGAAGCAAGATGAGAATGCCTCACTGATAAAAGGTACCAAGTCACGTGGCTAACACAGACAAGAATTATGGGCTAATATAAGCTGTAAGAGTTAATAAGAAGCCTGAGCTAATAGGCTAACCAGTTTATAATTAATGNTTATAATTAATGTAGACCTCTGTGTGTTTCTTTGGGACTGAATGACTGCGGGATGAGGCAGGACAGAAACCTCTGTCAACAAGTTCCCACCTCCCCACAGGTGCTTGTGTTGGCTTCCCTTGAGGGCAAACCCTCACTTGGAAGTGTAAGATGAAATATGCCCTTTCCTTCCAGAGCTGCTTTTGTTCAGGGTTTTATCACAGCAGGAGAGAAGCAAACTACAACACTGTAAGAGCTTGGGGAGTTGGGGCATTTCACCCTAGCTACATGGAAAGTCAGTGAGACTCTGCTGTCCTGGAGATTCTAAACACCATCGAAGATACTGTAAGAAATCTATAAGCCAAGATGGAATGCTTTGGGATTTTTTGGTTGCTTATTTGTTTTAATGCATGAGTACTCTGCATGTACATCTGCACACCAGAAGAGGAATCAAATCCCATTATAGATGGTTGTGAGCCACCATGTGGTTGCTGGGAATTGAACTCAGAACTCTGGAAGAGCAGCAGTGTTCTTAACCACTGAGCCATCTCTCCATCCCCGTGGAATGATTAATCTTGATTGACAATATCATGCAATTTAGCATCACCTTGGAGACACACCTCTTGGCCTGTCTGTGAAGGGCTTTCCAGAGAGGATTAATAATTTGGGAAGACCCACCCTATTCTGGATAGTGCTGTACTATGGGCTGCAATTCCATGCTGAATAAAAAGGAGAGACCTGATAGAACACTGTAGTCACCTGCCTCTGCTTTCTGAATTCTTGCTTCATGTCCCTGCCATCATGCCTTCCCTGCCATTGTGGAGCATACTGAGGATATATCCTGTAGATGGTAGGGCATCATCTGTGGCCTCAGCCCACTAGCTATCAAAGTCATCCTTCCTAGTCATGATGATCAAAAATGTCTCCAGACATTTTCAGGACAAAAATCACTCCTCCCAAAAAAAAATTCTATGTTTTTATATTAGGAAGAGATCACACAAGCCAGCTTCATGGAACCTTCTCGGAAGATACCTACTAGGGGCAGAAAGGCTTAAGCAAGGAGGGGCACTGAATTATGAAAGAAATCATAATGTAGAAAAGAGGGCTAATCCAAAGGATGAAGGTATGAAAAAAATATAGAAGCCTACTATCTCAAAACCCAAATAAAAATATAATTAGCAGCACAGTAAAATTAACATAATATGGAAGAAAAAAGGAGAATCCCAGGGGTTAGCTGATTAGGTGTGGAGGCGAAAGAGAAGAGGGTGGTGGTTTGGGTAACCAAATCCAAATATATTTGTGAAAAAAAAAGCTTTAAGAAATTTGATAGTTAGTAAGCTAATTTGAAATTATAACTGTAAAAAGATAGTTTGAACAAAATTATCCTGAATTGCTAGATAATGTACTTTGAGAAGACATGAGCTGCTAAACGAGAATCATAATACAAACTGTGTTGGCTAGTTTTATGTAAACTTGACACAAGCTGGAGTCATTTGGGAAGAGGGGGTCTGAATTGAGAAAATGTCTTCACAAGATTAGCCTATATGCAAGTCTGTAGGACATTTCCTGATTAACGATTGATGTGGGAGCACCCAGGCCACTGTGGTTGATGCCACTTCTGAGCTGGTGGCCCTGAGTTGTAAAAGAAAGCAAGCTGAGAAAGTCATGAGGAACAAGCTGGTAAGTAGCATTCTTCCATGGCCTCTGCATCAGCTCCTGACTCTAGAGTCCTGTCTGAGTTCCTGCCTGGACTTCCCTCAGTGATAGAATGTGATGCAAAAGTATGTAATAAATAAACCCCTTTCTCCCCAAGTTGCTTTGGTTATGGTGTTTTATCAGAGCAATAGAAACCCTACCTAAGACACAGGACAGGCATGAGCTATCTAACTTCAAGATACTGGTCAAAGAGGCCCAGAGGTATCCAAAAACAATACAGACTATTGCCTTTGCCCTTAGTTACTAAGGTAAGTGCATAGTATGACCCTATTGCTGAAGACATCACATACTTTGGATGCAGGACAAAGAAAAACAAATCTCAAACCAAGCATAGAACTTCCTTCCTGCTGGCTAGCTTTCATAGTGTCAGAAAGCACTATGAAGGCCACTGGGGGAGAAAAGGCATCGATGATTTTATTCAACACTGGACCCTATATGTCACAATACTGATAGATATGCCAGGCAAGATCTGCCCATTGGTACATAGCAATGCAACTGTTATGTGGTAACTTACTTCTCTATGCTTGGATTTGAGCCTGCTCCAAAGGAGGGAATTTCATGCCTGGTACTATAAGCCTGGTTAAGAGACCACAGCTGGGGAGGTCAGAGGCTCTGGGATAGAACTTCTATTGGTATTTTGTTAAATGATCATGTTGTCAAATTGCCTTCTAAATGATTTGTGTTTATACCATTAGATCTGTTTTCAACCTGCTCAGAGAAGTTTCTTTCCACAGTTGTCAGCAGTCAATAAAGGAGTAGACAATGGCTCACAGTCAAGCCTGCCTGAAACACCTGCAGGCCCACCCTACTGTCATGCAGCTCAGGAAAGCAAAAGACCCCACTCATAGGGTAGCCTGGGTCCTTGTGACCCCATCTACCTGGAGCATTCATAGACCTGCCCAGCACCTTTGGGGGCTGGCTGGGTGGTTGTCATTATGATGGGCAAGTATATGGTAGAGAAATGGGAGAGGAAGGGGGGGTGGAATGATTTCTGTATTGTGGTAAGAGGCAGTTCTGAAGAAGCAAAGGGGATGAGGAATGGGCTGATGTTGGTGACCTGCTTGCCCCCCAAACCCTGGGTGTTTTCTGAGCCAGGCTGCTGCCTAGTAACATGTCTGGGTCTGTGGCCCCACCATAGCCTGTGTGATGTCCATGAGTTCAGTGATTCCTGAAGGCCTTGTGGATAACCAGAGCCTGGTCAGATACCTGAGTCTATGTTGATATCCGAGGGCCATGCCACCTCACGGGGCCATGCTAATCTGCATGACCTGTGCTGCCTCCCAGGGCCAGGATAACATCTGAGCCCCAGCTACAGCATATGGACCATGTCTGGGTCTGTGACCCTATAGCATCCAGGGCTGGAGCTGATGTCCAGGGCTCCTGTTGCCATCCAGGGCAATTATTAATAAAAGATATATAGTTCCTATCCTATAGCACCCCACACAAGCATAAGACTGCTTCCAAGTAGACATGTGTGATGAGGTTTTATGTATTGATCAAGGTTTACTCTCAGGAAACATAGACTGTCTCATATTACCTTTGTAGGGAGGTGTCTGAAGTGCAGCTGTGACTTGCTGTGGTCAGTCAGGCCATGGTACTCTCCTTAGAACTCCCAGGACAGCATAACAGTTGACCAGAAAGCTACCTTCCTTTGGGGGCTTGGCTTCTAGGAACTCCAGAGAAGTGGTTCTCGGTTTCCTCGGGTCCAGGTGTATGGCTTAGGAAACTTTTTCCCAGTTAAACAGAGAAGTTGGCTTTCAAGCCACTTTGTTGGACTTTTGAAAGAGTCTTTCAAGTTTAGATCCTCATCCAGCCAACTGCTACAGCTCAGACAGCTCCAATGAGCTCTATGCAAAGCCACACAGATAGGACACATCTTCTTTAAGTGTATAAAGAGCCACTCTTAGCATCACTGGCAAATTTGGTCATTCAGCTTAGATAATTCAAACAAAAAAAGCAAGGACAACCTTTGGGGTGATGGACATGTCTTGTATTCCTCTGCCTACCAAACTGTTTCTCAAAAGCCCACAAATTTTATTGCATTTAAATTGAATAAGTTAAATAAAATATATTTGTAATTTATAAGAAACTATTCATTGACTGTAGTGATGGGGAGAGCGGCAGGCTGGCCTGCTTTTCATCACGCCTGGCTCCCACACGGCTAGCTTATACCCCGAAATAACAACACACAATTTGTATTCTTTTAAGCACTGCCTGGCCCATTATATCTAGCCTCTTCTTGGCTAACTCTC
>LOEQ01001860.1:98018-108183 GCA_001685075.1 Bramus lutescens
AGTCCAGCTGGCCTTGGTGAGCTCCCATTAGATCAGTGCCATTGTCTCAGTGGGGAAATATTTTAATTTCAAGAAATGTCTGGTATTTATGTAAGCCATCTTAATTAGAGTTCTGTTACTCATTCAAATCCAGATGATATCTCTCAAGAGGTAAAATGGGGGTGGGGAGAGGACAAAGCTCAAAGGTCATATTTTATATTGGTTGAGAGATGGGCCTGTACTTTGTTTCTTCTGTTTTTATTTCTGTCTTATTTCATTGGTATTTTAAAATGATCATTGCCTTTTAGAATGAATAGGAACCGGATCAATAATGCCTTCTTTTTGGATGATCATACTCTGGAATTTTTAAAAATTCCTTCCACTCTTGCACCCCCCACGGATCCATCTGTGCCCGTCTGGATTATTGTATTTGGTGTGATATTTTGCATTGTCATAGCTGCCATTGCACTACTGGTTCTATCAGGAATCTGGCAACGACGGAGGTAAGATGTTTAGAGGGATGATTTTAGGATTATTTGTGTATTTTCTCATGATTGGTTTAAAGAAATGTCTAAAACTGACAAAAGTCACGACTTACAGAATAATGATCATAATCTTATCTTTCAATGTTTTTAGACTTCAGTGTCTCTTATTTAATGAGGTTCCTTCCACTATTATCTTCCTTTATTCCATCCTGTTCTCTTTATTATTATGTGTTCATGTATGACACCACCCGTGTGTGTATGTGTGTGTGTGTGTATGTGTGTGTGTGTATGTGTCTGTGTAGGTCAGAGAGGACAACTTTATTCTGTCAGTCTTCTCCTTACCCCTATATGTGAGCCCCAGAGATCAAAGTCAGGTCATCAGGTTTACATTACAAACACTTATCCAGTGAGCCACCACTCTGGTTTTCCTCTATTGTATACTGTACTATATACTGTCTTGTATCCAGACTTGAGTTTAATATCTGTGTTCTAGTTTCCTTTCTGTTGCTATGATAAAACATTGACTAAAAACAATATGGGGGGAGGGTTTATTTCTTCTTTCAGATTATAGTCCATCATTGGAGAGAAGTCAGGGCAGAAACTCACAGGCAGGAACCGTGGAGGAATGTTGCGTGCTGGCTCACATTCAGCCTCTTTTATAGACTCATGCTTAGCTAGCTTCCCCCCCTACTCCACCCCAAGACAGGGCTTCTCTGTGTAGCATTGACTGCCTGGGAACTTGCTCTGTAGACCAGGCCAGCCTTGAACTCACAGAGATCGACNCACAGAGATCGACCTGCCTCTGCCTCCTGAGTGCTCAGAGTAAAGCGTCTGGCTTTTAGCTAGCTTTCTTACATAGCCCAGAACCACCTGCCTGAGGAATGTTGCTAGCCAGAGTGGGCTGAGCCTTCCCACATGAATTAATAACCAAGACAGTCCTCACAGACATGAAAACCCAGAGAGAAACCTGATAAAGGCAATTCCTCAAGTGAGGCTTATCCTCTCAGATGACTCTGCGCAGTTTGAAGTTTGTGTTGTAATTTTGTAAGCTGGATACACAGAGAAAAGCACAGTTTTTGGGTAGGCAGAATTAATCTTTTGGTAGCAGTCTAAGTGCCCACAGCTGCACAGATGTTTCAACGACTTCCTACCTTTGTTCACCCAGGGCCTGTAGCTCAAACTCCTGTTCTCGATGCTCCGGCTGTGTCAGCCTGCTCTTCTACTAATGGGTACTGGTCCCTCGTGTGTTTGTAATGAGCCCTATTGCGTGTGGCTTTTGAACCAACGCCCTGAATCAGAATCACCTGGAACATTTGGTTGAGGTGCAGTTTCTGGGGCAGACTCAGCTTCACTAAATTAGAGTACTTGAAGGAGATGCATTTCGATATTGCCCAGGTTGTTCTAATTTATTTGATTTTCACATATTCAATTTACCAGCTTACATGTAGTGTCCCACTTCTGGAGCTCAATTTCTTGCATTCAGTAAGACAAGGTATAATATCTAAGTTATTGAGATTGCTTCAAAACAGAATTTCAGATCCGTGGCAGTTACCGATGTAGAAGCAAGGAGAGGAGATGGAATTTCTCAGCATGATGAAAGGAGAATGTATTTCTGGTTATAAGTATCTCTAATTTAGAGAGGAAGATGAAACTTCCTCAACTTAAAAAAATTTTTTATATTTGTAAATTATGTGCATGCGTGCGTGCGTACGTGTGTGTGTGTGTGTGTGTGTGTGTGTGTGTGTTGCGGGGTATGTGCTCATGAGAGCAAAAGCCTGAAGAGCCCAGAGATGTTAGATCCCCCTGAAGCTGGAGTGATAAGTGGTTGTGCACCACCTGATGCGGTTCTGGGACTCCGACTCCAGTTCTCTGTTCAAGCAGTGCACAGCCTTAAAAGCTGAGGCATCTCTCCAGCCCCCAACCTTAATTCTTCACTAAACCTGTCTGAACACTTCCTTTCTAATACAGAGACAAAGATTCTGTGCAGTGGCCCTCATGGCTTGTGAAAGAATCGGCATCTGGGGCATGCGGGGCGTGTTTGATCAAATATGTGTTGGATTAAATGCCTCTCCCCACATTTACTTTTCCTTTGTTTTCCTAGTTGCTAACAGAAGCATTTTCAGTTTCAGATATTTCCATTTTCCCCACAAATGATAAAAGAAACACTATGGTAAAAATGTGTCTATGTCTATGCTTTAAACTGTGTCCAAAGATTAGGATCAAGTGGCACTTGCTTGACTTTTCTAGGTGATCGTGGCATGAAATGCCAACTCCTTTGATATGGGGCATGCATTTGTTTTGGGCTTTAGAATATCAAGACACATTCTCTTGCAATATTTGAAAGTTGATATTTAGCACTTTAAAGTTTGTGTTCATTCTGAGATGGTATACTTCTGTGATTTCAAGCCATTTGAAACCTTTGCCAATTGACATCATTTGCTTGATTCTCAATTGCCTTACTTGTAGGATATAATGTAGGAGTTAAAAGAATGGACTCAGGAGATAAACTGCTTAGGTTTAAAGTGTCGATTTCTTAGATTACACTCTCACATCGAACCCATTAGCTGTATGCAAGTACAAACAAGGAGGCAGGGAAACTGAGTTTGGGAGGAGAATATGACTTGGTGGTCCTAGAGTCATTCTGGTTAAATTTACTTTTGCTGGCTGCATGTAAATACCTTTTCTCATCTGATAAGCCAAGTGTACTGGAGCCAATGACTTTGGCAGGATAAAAGACTTTAGTACAGGAGAGTGCTCAGGGTGGGTCCTGGTGAACGAGTGCTCCTCAAGTGTTAGTCGTTACTGTTATTTTATTATCTTGCCATTTGCTGCTCTTTCAGCCAAGTTTGTGATGGGATCAGCTATTTCCTTGCAAACAGATTCTGCAGTAATATAATAATTGGCTGCGTAGCATCCTAATCTGTTACCTGGGAGAAGCGAGGCTGCTGTTACAACTGTGCTTTCACAAATTCATTTCACAGCCAAACTCGGAAAACAGATGGACAAATCTTTTCTGTAAATCTGGAAAGGATCAACGATTATCAGATGCATTCAGGACAATTATGATGACCTCCTGGAGGGAAATTGTTTTGTGTGTCTTAAGTTTGATATGACCTGTGGTGATTTTTCTCTTTGGTAAAATACTGCTTCAAAGATGAGGAAAGGGTCCAGTTTGAAGTTGGGGGAAAGCCTGCCCATTTTCTTGAGGCAGGCTATCCTGTAGCCCAGCCTGGTGTGGAATTAATTATGTATTGGAGGATGACCTTGAACTGATTGTCACGTCTTTGCCTCCCATAAACTGAGATTAGAGGTATCTGTGGCTGTGTCTGATCTGAAAACCCGTTCTAATCATAGAAAAGGTAGGGATTGTTTTTTTGCAGCCTCGAGGAAGAAAGCTAATGAAATGTTGCGCTTGGCCCAGCAGAGAAGGCTCGGCAGGTTCAGGTAAACGTCCTGAGTTTGGTCCCTGGGACCCACATAACAGAAGCAAACAGATTCCTGCAAGTTGTCTTCTGACCTCCACACTCATAGCACGGTGCATGCACAGTTGCTGAGTTCCAAAATCACAGACTGGGGAGACCTGAAGGGACTGTGTGCTGATTTAAGCTACTGTTCTGCTTCTCTGGAGAGGCATGGTAAAGCTGTCTGAGAAGAAAGCGTGCCTAGACTTATGATGGAGGAACTGTCTCAAGCAAGGCTCTAGTCATTCTGTTAGTTTTGTTAATGACAGCATTATGCTGACTTCAGAGCTGCTGGATTGGGCGGGCTAGAGTTCAAACTAGGTAAATTCAAATGCTGTGTCATTTACATATATAAACTTCATCAAGTCACCTAATTTCCATGTGCCTCAGTTTTCCCACCTGCAATAAGAATGTAATGTCTAACAACTGGTCCCCCCATTTCTTTGATGTCTTTTTGTTGAGAGTGGTAACCCAATGAGTATCATTGGGGTTGCTTACAGAAGTATGGGTGATGGGTTATTTATAGGAGCACCAGCAACTTACCAGTGGCTACACCACTGAGGAAATTATCTCTCCCTTCCCTAGCAACCCTTAACAGGGTGTAAATCTTCATAGAGGGAGTGGGGCTTTCTGAGGCCCTTTAGATGGGTACATTTCTAATTATAGTAAGGGCAAAAATTAGCATGGAAATTTCCCATTTGAGCCATAATTTTATTTGTAATACAGTTTATAAGAATGTGAAGTTTTTTGTTTATTTTTTTATTTTTGAGACAGGGTTTCACTATATAGCTGTGACTGTCCTGGAACTCACTCTGTAGACCAGGCTGGACTTGGACTCACAGAGATCCGCCTGCCTCTGCTGGGATTAAAGACGTGAACCACTAAAGCCCAGCTTGAATGTAAACTTGTAATATGAGAACCTAGTGAGAAGATTACAGCTTTGTACAAGAATGAGGAATTTTAGAAATCCAAATGCATTCTGATTTATGACTGTGCTTACAGGAAAAGAAGAGTAACTGAAAACAAATAAAACAAATATAGTAAGGACTCTGCTCATGTCTGAATATTAGCTAGGGTTCTATGTCTTAAGTCCTTGGCCTTGCTCCATTACTAAGAACAAGACAATGATTGCCTTGTAGGTAGGGCCATCTGTATTATCTGTGTTCATGTCTTCTGTGATCTGTACGAAAGCTGCTATCATAGAATGGATGATCAATAAAGAAATAAAAGAATATACATGCAGTAGGAAATTAGTGTGTTTTGGGTAGAGCCTGGTGCATCTGAAATAGAGTTCTGGGCCAGCTCCTTTCATGAATCATTTCCTTTCCAAGAGAAAAGTTGGTACATATATTTGAAACCCAGTTTTCGTCATCTGAAAAACAACAGTAAGAAAATCTGTACTAGATTGTAGTGAGAATGAAATAAAAGCAGGCCTAGAAGATATCTCGTGTGACTCATGCCTTGAAGGAGACTCTTATCACCATTAGTCCTGCTGCTGACTAATACGAAAGAATTTGCCTACTGAGCCACATGATTAGAAAGTAGCCAGAGAAGCTTTATTCCAAAGCCTGTTGGCTCCACCATACCGCAGTGTCCACTAAGTCACCCAGGAGCAATGGCATCTCCATCAGATAGTATTTAGATGGTTCACTAGGACTGTTCCAAAGGCCAGTAATTAGTTCTGTCCTGTTTAAATGATGTATTTCGTCTATCTTTAGTTCTTTTCCTGGCCATTCTTGGCACTTGGCTCTTGGGCCCTATTTTGTTTGAAGAGAGACATGGATTCCCTTCCTGCATTTCCTTATTACTTCTCTATCTCAGAACAGAACCTATTCTGGTCCATGATACACCGGAGCCTCGAGGGCCTCCTCAGATTGCTTGCGTCATCTTTTTGACTCTCTTCTCTCTGAATTTATAGAGGGCAACCACTCTCAAAGCTCCTAGGAGGTAGTTCCATTATTGCTTTTTTTCTCTCATACCTATCGAGGATCACCTGATGTTGCAGGGACAGTGGAAGTCATTAACATTCAATTCTGTTTTTCAGGAATAAGAACTCATGTTTTTAGCAGAACATCAAGTCAGAATAGTGCAGAGACAGTTAGTTTCATTATCCTTAATAAGAGCAACTCACAACCACTGGATCAGTTTATTATGGCACACTCTATGAAATGTGACAGAGTGCTATAAAGTTGTTAGATAACCTTTGAGCTGCTTATCATGTCTGCCAACTAGCAAGTTCCTGACAGCGCAGTTTCTAAAGCCCAGCAGCACCAAGCCTCTGAACAACTGGACCCAAGGTCACCCCTCCTAAACCAGATGTGCCCGATTTGTGTCCAGCACAGCTCAATTTGATAGGTTTCTGTAAGGACTTCCCTCTGGCTCTTTCTGGGTGGGAAATGATCCTTCTTTGAGAGAAGAGAAACTCACCTTCACCTGTTTGCATCTTTCTTTGACTTATTTCCCATTCACCTTTGTGGTTGGAATAGGGGAGGCCAGGTTCCTTGCCTTGATCTGTACATGTTCAGCCCTCTGTCATTATTCTTCCAACCCCACAAAACTGTGTTTTACAGAAGACACTGTCTAGTAAACAATGGGCATTTTTCCTCAGGTTACCCTGCATTCTAGTGACATTTCATTTCTGTTTTAATAAGTAAAGCTTGCCTGGAGACCAGAGAGTAAAACAGTTCTACCGGTCAGCCTTACAGGCCAGGCAGTGGTGACACACACCTTTAATCTCAGTAGCAACACTAGTTGCTGTAGAAACCGGACGTTGCATGCCTTTAATCCCAGTGGTGCACTCCTTTAATCCCAGAACGAGAGAGCATTATAATACGGGAGGAGACAGCTCTCAGTCCCCATCTCATGCTGAGATTCCTGGAGGCAGGATCGCCATTTTTGAATTGAGGTCAAGGTAAGAGCCAGTGGTTGGCTGCTTTGCTTTTTGGGTCTTCAAATTGAACCCTAATTTTTCTGTCTGAGTTTTTATTAATCGTGCTTTATTGCATTGCATATTTTAGTATGTTTATATATACATATATTGCAGATAGTGAATATATGTATGTAAGTATATCCGTGTGTGTGTGTGTGTGTATCCCATCCTACAAAGTACACATCAAGATTTTTTGTTTTGAGTCTAAGTTTTACTATATGGCCCAGGTTGGCCTCAAACTCATTATATAGTCCATGCTGGCCTTGAATTCATAGATAATATTTGTCTTTGCCTTCTGAATATTGATATGTAATGACGTGAACCACTATGCTGGCAAGATTTTTGTCATATGGACTCATATAACTCAGGGTAAGCTTTGACTGTTTAAAATCTAGTGTTATAGAAAGTTGTTATTCATGCCAAGCCCAAGGAACAATTTTAGGGGGATTTGGACTAATAAAATTTTATTCATTTAGTGTGTGTGTGTGTGTCTGTGTGTGTCCAGACCACAGTATATGTGTGAAGCTCAGAGGGCAACTTTCAGGAGTCAAACTTCTCCTTCTACTGTAGGTTCCAGGGATGACACCCAGGCCATTGGATGTGCACAGCAAGTGCTTTTCCCCACTGAGCCATCTTGCTCACCCAAACTACACAGTTTTTGAGGATCATTTATAAATACACATTTCCTGATAGGATTTCATCCCTATGAAAAAAATCACTTCTCTCTTTTATAAAGCATTAAAAGTGAAGAGGGGGGGATGAGTGAATCTGGAGTTTTCCCCGTTGTTGAATCCTTGCTTTAAGGTGAAGGGTTGTCTTCCAATGCAGCTTGTAGTCGTCAGCAATTGTTGAGTGCTGTGAAAGGAAGGGAGGTGATTCGCCGTTACCAGTGCCAGTTACTTTGGATTTTTTGGAAGACATAGAAAATGATGGCATCCCTATCTACAGAAGGAAGTGTTAAAATGTTTTAGGTCTTTCAGTGAGTAAATTAACCTGGTGGGAGGATCCCCTCATCATATGACGGTGTCATGTACACAAGTCTGTGCTGACTGTTGGGATTTGGAATGGCCAGTGATGTGTCTTCACCTTAAGGATGAGACAGCACAATAACCTGTCTTTGAAGATAACTCCAAGCTTCCAACTCAGCATTAAGCCAAAAGTTTTATGAGTTAATGTTTACAGTCCAATGAGTCTTGTTCAGCGATTGCCGAGAGGATTACTTGTACAATTTGACAATGGCATGTACTGTCAAATGATGACACTGGGATCTACAGGATTGGAATGCTACTTTATTTTTCATTATGAATGTCAGCTATTTACAATCACTTAATAAGTCATCAGTAAAAACTGGAAAAATTGATATTAACTCCTAATTCCCAAGGTAGGAATATGAGTATTTTCTTCATCCACTAAAAGAAAATACAAATGATTCAGGAAATTTCATAAGTGTAGATGTCTTCCTTCCTTTCTTCACATTTTCCCTTTTATACTTCCCTCCCTCCCTCCCTTCTAGTCATAATAGATTCCATTCAACATCTACATTGGATTAATGTTTGAGTAACTTTTTCTACAATGTTGCTTTGTGCATCTGCTCAACCACTCGTTTGTTCAATCATCCATTCATCCATCTAGCCATCCAATAATTTGCTATCTATCCACCCGGTCATTGTTCTACAGTGGATGGATACAGGGGATGATCTAGCTATCCCCTAAGTTCAATGCTTACCTTTGACTGAGTCCAAGACAGTTGTATCTTGAAATGTGCATCTTTCTGATTATGAGTTTCAGATGGGAAAATTTAGGGGGGGACAAGAATACAAAAAGTCAATATTTTGATTCTTCTTAGTATTCATCTGAAGGCAGTTGTCAGTTTGTCTAACTATGGGTAGTATTCAACAGACTTAACCCCACTGAGGAGCCTAAGCAGAATCAAGTATTATAGCAGTGGTGACTTTCCATTACCCTTTCTTTATTAACTGGAATTCTTCTGTAAAGAAGAGCTTTCTCTTCTCCCCCGCCCCTTTTGTGTACCTAATATTCCTGAAATCACGTTAACGCTGACTCTCCTGTAGGGCTTCTCAGGAAATTCCATCTTGATCATTGTCAAATAATCTTCACCACCTCCTCATCTGTCAGAGACTCACCTGAGTTTCTCCCGCCGTTGTGGAGAGTCCCTCATAATCACAATAATTTTCTTACCTTGGTAGTCTTTTTACCTTATCAACGGCTGTGATCCTCGAAAGTGCACACCCTCAATTATTTCGGAATTCTCAGTTTCCTATGTGCTTTGCTGTTCTCCACGTTTGTAAGCAAGACCATATTCAGCCAAAGTTTTCTCATCCTAGACCCTACTCACTTTTTTTTTTAATGTGCTTTTAGGAAAAGCAAAAGATCACCTGGAGTGGAAGACGCAGAAGACAAGTGTGAAAACATAATCACAATTGAAAATGGCATCCCCTGCGATCCCTTGGACACAAAGGGAGGGCACATTAATGATGGCTTCTTGGCAGAGGATGAACGCCTCACTCCTCTCTGAGAGTAGCAGTTGCTTGGCAGATTTATTTGGTTTCACCCCTCTTTTTATGTAAGAAATTTTCAATATGCCTGAATGTGATAGACAATGAATTATAGCCACAAAGACCACCGAGATCATAAGGTATTGAGTTCTCAGAATATTCTAGGACGTTTTTCCTGATAACTGAGTGTGTAAGTGTGGTCATGTGTGTTTGTAGCTTGTGATTTGAGCATTTCTAGAAATAAAGTCAGGGCCATAATTGCATTTCACAGTTTGAAGACCTAAGGGCGAAAAATCATTTTTCCCGCAGTAGAGAACAGCTGTAACAATTGCATAGAGACCATTGAAAATGGATCTTTTAAAAATATTGTTTATATTACTCTATATATGATGAAGTGAGAAAAAGTAAATATAGGATGGATAAAAATCGAATTTTATTCTGTTCTCACATCAACAGCTGCTTGTATATTTTCTGCATATCAGTTTTTGGTGGGGCAAGCAGATTCATTTGTTGTTGACTATTTGCAATTTGTACAAGTCCTGTCTATGCTAATTTAATAAAGCACTAAGCATCGAATTTTGATTATGTGACTGACTCTGTTTTGAAACTTGTTCTCACACCATGGAACACAGTGAGTCTAACTTTATTAGTTATATTTAATTTGATCTATGGCCCTGGAAATATATGTTGGTTTTATTTGTATACATCCTTTTTATTTGTTTGGTTTTTTGTGTTTGTTTGTTTTTGTTTTGAGACAGAATTTCTCTGTATGACAATCCTGACTGTCCTGGAGCT
>LOEQ01001860.1:135368-146544 GCA_001685075.1 Bramus lutescens
TGCCTCTTCGTCTTCTTGTCCATCTACCTTTAGCTTGGATTTTGTATCTTGCTTTTTACATTTTAATTTGATCGCGTCAATCTTCTCTTCTGTCTCAGTAAACTGAATTTGGACTACATTTTCTTTCCTAACTCCAAGTACTTCACTCATGAGGTTATGGGACTGGAGGTTTCTTTCAGCCTTTTGTCATTCAGTGTTCTTGTTTAGAGACTCATATGCTGCTCCCCAGTGTGCTGTCTGTCTTGCTTGTTAAGCCTGTGAGAAGCAAGGAGCTTTCCGATTCCTTGGGTATGGAAGAGTGTTACTGCACCAATTTTTCTCTCATGTCATTTTCTTTGAATGTTTTTGTTATTCTTTAAAAGTGCTGCCACCCACGTGATATAGTGGAACCAAAATCCATCATCTTCACGAAGTCCTTCTTCCTTAGCTATGGATGGCTCCATTCCTGCTCAGACTGTAGCATACAACTAACTTAGTTTAGAGACTGTACTCTAGAGCCAGGCAGGCTGGATTTCATGGCCCGGTTCCACCTCTTATTAGCCTAGTGAGGTTTAGCTACTTAAGCTCAATTTCACAGTCCATAAAATGGCGAAGGAAATATTTACCCTTGGTATGTTGTGATGCTTAAATAAAATGTTGTAACACAAAGCACTTTGAACTGCTCCCCCCGCATTCTACAATTGTCTGTCCAAGTTTGGGATAAAGTGAAGGAGTGGAATTATTTTTCAGGCTTGCTTATTACCATTTCGTGTAAACCTGGAAGACTTGTTTTTCTGGGTGGAGAAATGTTTTCTCTGCATGAAGCTTTCATAATCACAACCAAGCAGGCCTATGAGCCCTGCCATTTAAAGTGGCTCCTNTATGAGCCCTGCCATTTAAAGTGGCTCCTCTCTTTTATCTATGCTGTGCTTACACCCTGGGAATGAGGACACCGAGCCAGCTGCTGAACTTCAACAGGACAACCAGTAAATTCTCTTTGGTGTTCACATTGCCATGATCCCATGCCTATGGAAGCCCAGGACCTGACATGGATGCGCTTTGGATTTCATAATGTGGAGGCATTATTACTTCCTTGTGATCTCAGCTAAATTTTAAGTAGGTAAGCCAAAGGGAAAGAGGCACATGATGGAGTCAGCTATAGAACTATGTCTCCCAAGAAATGGAAAACAACGCTTGAAGCTTTGCCAAAAGCCGCATTGGGAGGATTAACCTCTATAGCAGAGAAGAGTCTTACAGTTTCTTAAATGGGAAGAGAAATATTTTTTTAAAACAACAACAACAACAACAACAACAAAACCCCCCACAAAGCTCATAAAGACAAAGGCAAAGTTGCCTATTGGAAAGGAAACTGTTAAACAAGGAAGTGAATTTTTGTGAGAATTCTCTTGAAATTGAAATCAACATGGGGTTGGGCAGTGGTGGCATATGTCTTTAATCCCAGCACTCGGGAGGCAGAGGTAGGAGGATCTCTGTGAGTTCGAGGCCAGCCTAGGCTACAGAACAAGGTCCAGGACAGTCAGGGCTTTACAAAGAAGCCCTGTTTTGAAAAACAACTAACCAAAAAACAACAAAAAGAAAAGATGTATAACATATCGATAGAATGGTCAGAAACAGTTATAAGTTCTAATGTGTCTCCCATACTTTCTAATTCTAGCCTCTTTTTTGTTACTGTAAAATCATAGTAATCCACAGTGTAATTTTAACAGCTTTTAAGGAACATATTAACCAAATGTCCAAGTTTTGATTTGACCATAAAATACTAGCAGAGCTAAGGTTTTCTAGGATTAATGAATAACATGTCTTTATTTAGTTTATTTAAAAAAACATCTTACAAATCTGTTTACATATCTATCCTCTCCAGGATTAACTTCATATTGGTTCAGCAGCTTGTTTACTGTTCTCTTCTGTTTCTTCTGCTTTTTTTTTGTCTTCCCTTCTCAGTGCCCAACCCAAGTTCAAAGGCTGATGAGAGAGAAAAACTCATGAAGAGATTATACTCTAGGGAAAGTTGCTCAGTGGATGGGAGCTTGGTGCACGGGGAAAGATGTCACGCTCCTCCTGGCTCCTTCTCAGCCTTGTTGCTGTAACTACCGCCCAGTCTATCATCGAGGAAGATGCCAAGACATTTTTAGACAAGTTTAACCAGGAAGCTGAAGACCTGTCTTATCAAAGTGCACTTGCTTCTTGGAATTATAACACCAATATTACTGAGGAGAATGCCCAGAAGATGGTGAGTTTTTGAGACTACCTAGGGGGTATTGATTGCTTATAGACGATTAGAGTTACTGCCTATAAAAGTGGAGAGGGAAATCATAGAAGTCTCTGAAGTGTGAGGTTGAATAATTGCCTCTGTAGCTCTGATCCTAGTGTTCCAGATGACTAAATTCAATTGACATTAGAGTTCATCTGGAAAATTATTATGAATGAATTCTCTGTCCAGATTCCAGAGACGGTTCCAGAGATGAGTGGAAATTTTTGATAAAGTTACCATCGCTATTCTCATTATACTTGCCATGCAGAGCATTCACAGAAATGTTGGAAGTTACTGAGTCGATAACTTTCTTTAGCTTATAATGCCAATAGGACTATCTGAGGATTACAAGTGACATAGTAACTGAAAAATGCAAGTGGCGGTTTACTGAAGGCAGTAGCTTAGTGACTAAGGTAACCATGGCTTAGGTGAAACTGGACTTGGGAATTCCTTCTTCCATTGTCACAGAGCACTGAGGAATTTCCAAAGGTCACAGAAGAAAAGCTATAATTAAACCAGTCCTGAAAATTCTCAGCCTACTCTGGGAAAGCAACATATTTTGCTTGACAAGTACAAGGACTTAGAATTATTTTTTCTCACAGATCCTGAAGTGCCTTTTAAGTATATTTAAGTGGTGGAAAATAGAATAACTATTTAAGAAAAGACTTTCATTTCTCCCCCCCAGCAATGCTTTCCTTCAAAACTGCAGTTTTGAAGCTTCCTTCTTTCAAATGACCCGGGTGCTGTGTATTCAAATTACTGTCATTCATAGAACAGAGTGAAGTTGGGAATTGCTGACTCCTTTGAAATCTTATGATTTTTTTCCCTATTTTACCAAAGTTCAAGGAAATCAAGGAGATTTTTCTAATGTTGCCAAATGAGTTGCTTTTTATCTGATCTCACATTTTGGTATTACCCATGTTCTCTTTAGTATAACTGTTTTTCAATTTTTATTTGTTTTTGTTGGAGGTGACTGAAGTGTACTGTAGATTTTTCTCAGCTGCATGATTCATGGTGAGACTAACATCATACTTGAAAGCTAGCTAGCCTGGAGCTAGACTACTGACATCCAAATCCTGGCCCAAACACTTTTTAGCTGAGTGAACATGAGTTAGCTAATTAGACAGTTTGGGTCTTAGTTACTTTTTGTGTTAAGATTTCTTTTTATTATTTTAAAATCATGCAGGCGAGTGCAGGTGACCATCGAGGTCAGAGATATTGCATATCCCAGGACCTGAAGTTTTGCCACCAGGCGTAGATACTGGGAACCAAGCTTGCCCCCTCTGCAAGGGTAGTACACATTCATAACCACTGAGCCGTCTTTCCCACCTAAGTATTAAGTTATTCACCTGTGAATAAATAGATGGTACTTCCATATGCTTCATCTGCTATACAGAAACGCCTGAATAATGCTTAATGCTTGCGGGCTTAGGAGAAAAGGAAGACATTGCTGTTATTAGTAGAAGAAGGAGTTAGGGGTTTTGAAGAGGAACAGAATAGTTCTTTTGAGGGCCTACATATGCAGAACTCATATTGTAGATTGAGATGTAATGATATTTGCTGAGACTATCTCTGAGATTATTGTGGTGCTGTGGTTTGGCTCAGTGCAAAAAAAAAGTGTTATTTTTAATCATACCAGTTGATTAGAGCAAAAACTAGAAATGGAAGAGTATAAAACATTAGATATTTTAAACTGGAGAAAATTGTGTAGCTTTTAAAGGAATAAAGCACATTTAAATGAAAGAAAAACGACAAGGGACTCCATATCCTGTTTGCAGGAAGTGGCGAAGAGCGCATCAAAGCACTCAGGTGAACTGGTGTGAGTTTCCCTGCCAAAGGAGGCAAGTGTGTGTGTGTGTGTGTGTGTGTGCGGAGGGATGATTCATCTTTCTGTTCTCCCCTCGTTTCGTGTGTTGAGATTCTCTTAGATGCTAGGCAGTGGACAGGTGCTATAGGAGTTCTGAGATGAGGTTGCTGAGACGCACTGTGCTATAGGGGACAACACGTTCACATGGAGTGGAGTGTGACCATGACATAGTAAGTATGAAGTTGGGCCAAACAGCCTGGGTTTAGTTCCTCCTTTGAATCGTAGAGGCTGAAGGCCTAACGTGTCTTAGAAAATAGATTGTCCCCTCACATACTATATCCTGATTACAGTTCCCCCCTCCTCCCCTCAGTTCCTCCCCATCTCCCCTTCTATCCGGATCCACTCCCTCTCTGTCTCTCATCAGAAACCAAGCAGGCATCTAAAAGACAGTAATAAAATGGAATCTAATCAGATAGAACAAAAGCTAACACATCAGATTAGGGCAAGACAAACAAACAGAAGGAAAAGGCCCAAGAAACAGATAGAGACACAGAGACCCACTTGTTTGTACACTCAGGAATCCTACAAAAAACGCTAAACCGGAAGCTGTAAAGTATACACAAAGGACCTATAGGGAGGGAGGGAGGGAGAGAGGGAGAGAGGGAGAGGGAGAGAGGGAGACAGAGACACACACACAGAGAGAGAGAGAATATATATAAAATAAAATAAGATACAATTAAAAGCCAAACCAAACCAAAAGGAAAAGCCCTGACCCAACATTATGAGACAAGGACCCTTCAATGATGCCATTGAATTAGTCTCTGTTGGCCACCTACTACTGGACATACAGTCTCCCCTTAAGAGTAGTTGATTTCTTCAGTGAGACGCCCCTGAAGAAAATTCTACTTTCATTTGCAAGTGGTTATCAACTGGAGATAGCTTCTGGGCTAGGGATGAGGACATCTGTCCATTTCTCTCTTCAGCTATCTAGAACCCCGTCGGGTCAAACTCGCAGAGGCCTTGAGCATGTTGTCCGGGTCTCTCTGATTTCATATGTGCATCCATGCCGTCAGTTTAGAAGGCCTTGTTTCCTTGGTGTCCTCCATCCTCTCTGGCTCTTGCACTCTTTCTGCCTTCTCTTCCTCAGGGTTCCCTGAGCCCTGAGGGGAGGGATGTGATGGAAAATTCCCTTTTAGAACTGAGTGTTCCAAGGTCTCTCACTCTATGCGTGCATAATATCTGGCTGTGGGTCTCTGTATTTGTTCCCGTTTAGTTGAGTAATTGTGTTAACTTCCTTCAGACCCATTTGACTCAGTTGTAAACTGAAGAAAATTATGATAAGAGTATTAAAATAGAGCATACACTATAAGGGAATGCTGAATTTAAAGAATATGCAGGGTGTGTGTGTGTTGGTGTGTAATTTGATACTGTACCTGGCATCTGGTTTGACCTTCATTAAGAAGTATTATTCAGTGGCTTTGCATTTTGAAAAGCCCGTTGTGTCTCTGGTATCTCAAGAGTGCAGGTTTTATTAGATTTTTTTGGTGTGTGATATGGAACTATAACCCAGAGCCCTGTGCATGCCACGTAAGTACTCACGCTGAGCCACATGCTCAGCTCAGGTGGTTGTGAATGAAGATCGCCCCAGAAAGGTCAAATTTGAAGGAAGGGAGCTTCTCCCATTTCCGAGGCTTTTTTGAGATTCACAGAACAGCTGCTGGGAAGTAGGTTTCTGGGAAAAAGCCATCATGTTTCTTCCTTTGCCTGCTTTTTGGCCTTGTCAGTGGAGAATTCAGGGTCAAGAATTAAGAAATATCACCCTTTGTCTGTGTATTTTCACAGCAAGCCTTTCGTGGGCAAAGGGGAGAATGTGTTTCCATAAATTTGCATACTGCAGACTTTCCTGTTTTATTTTAGATCTATACTTGTTCTTAGATTTGCACTGACTCGCAGAGTTAGACACCGAGTTTGCTTTAATGAGACTATCTGATGATCTAGTTTATCTTGGGGGGGGATGGGTAATGGAAAATGAACTTCTTGGACAGAGAAAATAAATAGTTCTGAAATTCCCAGAGTTTAACGTTCACTTAGCAGGAACTGACTCTTAACAAAAAGTCAGTAAAATGCTTGAGATTACCACCGATATCTTTGAGGCTGTTAGGTCCTTCTGATCTTAGTAGTGTGATGCATTTATTGCTTCAGGGAGGCCTTGCAAATTTTGAAAAAATTTCACCCATAAAATAAATATTTATGAAATGCCCATATAAGGGTTTTAGAAGATCACTAACGCAAAAGCAAGTATTTGATAAGAATAATCCTTGCTATAACAAAAACATTTGCCACCAAAAGTTGTCATATATTATGGAATTGCATGAATTGGAACTGGTCTGGAAAATCCAAGTTGTGTGTGAGTGGGCAGCTACAGGAAGCTGATGAACCAGAAGAAATAGTTCTGATCAGTAAAGGACCTAGACGTCATTTTGGATTGTCTCCTGAAGACATTAACTACATACATTTCCATGACTATAATGATTAGCATTGTTCATACAGTTCTGAAAGTAAAAGAGAGAACATTTCTCAAGTCTTTAAAAACGTAATGCTGGTGTTCAAATGTAAAGAAAAGGAAGGAAGGAAGGAAGGAAGGAAGGAAGGAAGGAAGGAAAGGAAGGAAGGAAGGAAGGGATCCTTGCCCCTTCCCAAGAATAGTCAGAATGAGTTAGAGGACAGAGAGGGCTGGGAGCTGTAGAAAACCTCAATAAAGGAAAAGTGTGACCTGGAACAGTGAAGGAGAGAGTGTTGACAATTGTATTGGCCCAATCTTTTTCTACCTGAAAGGCAATTCAGCTGGAAGCACAACCGAGATAAATTCAGAGTAAACAGAGGGACACACTCCTTACACCACAGGTGGTGAAGCTGATAAGACCTGTAAAACTTTAATCTAAAAAAATGTGAGGCATGGAAAACTCCAACTCGGCTTTCAGCACATTTAGACAAACGCGTGGGTTGCAGCTCCACCTTGGATTAAGGAAGTACGGTCAATTGCCTTGATGGACTCAGGTCTTCGTCCTTTCCTATGATAATGTCTAAGGTCATGTCACCTTATAGTGCCATCCCACTGCAGACTCTGTGAGTGTGTCCATCATTCGTTTGTGTTAAGCAGGGCTGATGACAGCGGTGACTTTGATGGACTTGAACAATTGGGGCTTGTCCTTCTTCACACCTTTGTCTTTGCCAAGAGAACCTGTTTAGGCTGGCCAACTATTAAGTAGTTGCCCAAGCAGAAGCCAACTTCCAGAGTTGCATGCAAATTCAGCCAAGATCAGCAGAGGTGTCTGCCAACTCTGAGTTATTTTAGGCATATAAACTATAAACACTTATGCTATTGAGGCTTTTTTGGTTGTTTCTTAGATAGAATTATTATTGCGACAGGTAATTGATACAGAACAGGAAATTAGACTGTATGATATTTGTGTGTTCCTGTCCTATCATGGTGACATTACTGAGGACCACTTGCCTTATTTTCATATTGTCTCCTGAGGTGACTTTCAGGAGTCAGGATTTTGAGGTTGCCAGTCTACAGATCTGGCATAGTATGGTGTTCCTTAGACAATGTTGTGAGAGACGCCTGAAATAAAAGAAGGTGTAAACTTTATCCATATGATGCCCTCAACGATGCCTGCATAGAGTGAGGCAGGAATCAGAGAGCAGGGATAAGAAAAAAACTTTGCTAAATGCAGGCTCCCTACTTTTCACTGCCATTGTGGTGCATGTGACTAACGCCATCAGTAATCTGGTCTTTTTATGGAACCTTTAAGATTATGTCATTTCTGGCCAAGAAATAAAAGCACTTGGATAAAAACTGGTAAGGAAATCATATATTATTCTAGCAGAAGTCATTGGTGAATAACCAAGCTGGGTCTGTAAGTATCTTAGTTAGGGTCTCTCTTGCTGTGATAAAACACTAACCAAAAGCAACTTGGGAAGGAAAGGATTTAATTCATCATACTTGTCCAGGGAGCAGTCCATCACCAAGGAAAGTCAGGGCAGAGGAACTCAGGGTAGGAACCCAGAGGCAAGAACCCGAAACAGAAGCCATGGAAGAATTCTGCTTACTGACTTGCTCCTGGTGAATTGTTAAGTTTGTCTCTTAGATACCCTAGGACCACCTACCCAGGGATGGGAAGGCACCACCCACAATGGACTGGGCCCTTCCACATCAATCATTAATCCAGAAAATGCTTCACAGACTTGCCTATAGGCCAATCTGATGAAGGTATTTACTCAGTTGAGTGTCCTTCTTCCTAAATGACCCCAGCATCTATCAAGTGACAACAACAACAAAAAACTATCCAGAATGATAATTAATTGACATAGCATGACACACATTTTAGATATATTCAGACCACTATCACTTAACATATCTAGCTGAAAACTTCACTGGACAACTGGAAATGCTTCCCAGGAAAGATGATTGTTTTCTGTTTGCATCCGTGCCTCTGCACTAATAGGCTACGTCAGAAGTTAATAGAAAAAAACTTTTGTTTGAAAATTAGAAGAAATTTGCAGGTGGTTTCCAGCCCCATGGTTTGATTTTTGAAATAAGATTCTTTGTAAATCTTCCTCCAGGGCACAGGAGTAAGTATGAGTGTGTGTGTGTGTGTGTGTGTGTGTGTGTGTGTGTTGCCAGAGGTTAGCCNNNGTGTGTGTTGCCAGAGGTTAGCCATGTGTGTCGTTCCCCAGGGTCTATCCACCTTATTTTTGAAACAGGGTTTTTTTTGTTGATGGATTTGTTTGTTTGTTTTTGTGAGACAGGGTTTCTCTGTGTAGCGTTGGCTGTCCCGGAACCCACTCTCTATATCAGGCTAGCTCTGAACTCACAGAGCAATGCCTGCCTCTGCCTCCTGAGTACCATTCGATTAGACATTCGATTAGAAAGCCCCAGGGTCTTCCTGGTTCTGTTTCCCCTGTGCTGCAATTGCAGGGGAGTACCGCCATTTCACATGTGTTCTGGAGATTAAATCAGGGCCTGCTGTTTGCATGGCAGGCACTTTGCTTTCTCAGTCATCTCCTATAGTGAATTCAACTCAATCCCGACCTTCCGACACACAAAGACCCCATATTTTAGGGAGAAATTGGGGCCTCTTAACAGTAATTTTCAAACAGGCATACTTGGTTTTTAATAACAAGGCCAGTAGCTCCGAAGCAGCATAGAATGTCTCTGGATCATTTTAATCCTTGAGAGAGCAAGAGGATTCCAGAATGTAGCAGCAACTGCAGCAACTGCCCACTTACGGGGATCCACCACCCTGAAGAGAGCTTTGAAGATTGCCTGGCAACTTTTTCTTTTCTTTTTCTAACGTTGCTGTTTCATTCAGAAGTTGTTTTGAGAGAGTGGAAGGCCAATGCTTTCCTGCTGGGTCTTATAGGGTCTCTGGGCATACCCATTTCTCTTTTCTGTTCCTATCTTCAGGGGTACTAAGCCCGATACTGCTAAATTAACTGGTCGTCTGTAGCCAAAGAAAGAAGGTTAACTTAATCCCTGTCCCTAATGGCTCCATGCCATGCTTCATGAAGCATACTGTGGCCATATTTGAGGACAAGAGTGGGGAACATCACCGGGATACAAGCAAGCTGGAGTTCAGGACTGAGTCTGTTTTCCCCAGAAGATAAAAGGAGAAAAAATTAGCCAGGTGGTGGTGGTAGCGCACGCCTTTAATCCCAGCACTTGGGAGGCAGAGGCAGGTCGATCTCTGAGTTTGAGTTAGCCTGGTCTACAAAGTGAGTTCCAGAACTGTTAGGGCTGTTACACAGAGAAACACTGTCTCAAAAAAAGAAGCAAAACAACAACAAAATAACCAAAAATAAACAAAAAAGTAAAAAAAAATAGTTTCCAGATATTTGAAAACTTAAAATGTCAACCGTCTCATACAAAATATAGAAAGACTTTGGAGTTCTAGAATGGAGTGACAAGATTTATATAACTTGTGTTGTCTACTCCGTTGGATAGGATGCATTTTTTTTTCCATTTTGCAAGTCTCTGGGTATGTTTAAAAATTGACCAAGGCAGTTTTGTTCTCTGATCTTGGTGTGACTTTGAGGGCCATATCTGGAAACCCGACCAGCATATAGGGAGGGATTGAGGATAGACCTTTTCCTTGGAGGTTTCTTGGACCGTAAGGCCCCCAGATGGCTAAGGTTCTCTCCAACTTTTAATTTTTTTTGTCTTCAGAAAACCTCCATAAGTCTAGTACTGAGAGATTGCCGATGGTCTAACTTCATTGTTGCGCTCTAGATAAAGAGAAAATAAGATAGACTGCTTTACATCTCAAGCAATTTCTCACAAGAAGAAACTGCGCTCATCTGTGCATCATGGTTTTTCAGTGAGATAACTGCCTATTTGAGCATATAAATACTTCACAGGCCTCAAAAGTTATGCTAGCTCTTCATTGAAGGCAGGGATCAAGCATAGTTTTAGGAAAGATTTGAGCGGTATACCTTCTTACAGTCTCTTCAGAAGCACACAGCCCCGCAGTGGGTTGTTCATTCTTATTTACTACTGTCCCATCTGTAGACCTAAGCGGGTACTTATTTTCTCACAACTGTGTTTATCAGAATCCTTAGATGAGATAGAAGGTACTTTTCTAATTGTGATAGCGAAATGGAACTTGAACTGGATTTTTTTGGAACCCATTCCCTATGGTGGGATGCCTTGCTCAGCCTTGATGCAGGGAGAAGGGGTTTGGTCCTGCCTCAGCTTGATGTGCCAGGCTTTGTTGACTCTCTGTAGCAGGCCTTACCCCTTCTGAGGCTTGGATAGGGAGCGGGAGGAGGGGAGGGAGGGGGAACTGTGGTTGATATGTGTGACTTACCAATAAAAGTTTATTGAAGAAAAACAGGTGCTATCTGAGCTTGGCCCAAGGGCTATAATTTATCAGCCCTGATTAAAGGATGAAGCTGTGATTTATAATTTTGAAAATAAATAAATATAGGTCATAAAGACTTGCCTAGGAAATAAGAAATTTATATAGTACTAATTCTATATAATTATATTAATAACATGGATAGCTAGATTTTTTCTTCACTCCAGAATATGGTGTTTTTTTTTAAATTCGCTATCT
>LOEQ01001860.1:167402-179429 GCA_001685075.1 Bramus lutescens
CTCTGTGAGTTCAAGACCAGCCTGGTCTACAGAGTGAGTTCAAGGACAGCCAGGGCTGTTACATAGAGAAATTCTTCCTCGACCCCACACCCCAAAAGAACTCCCCTTTTGCAATTAGACAATTCTGCACTTGTAGCATGAAAACAGAGATAAATAATCCATAAACAAACGAGTGGGGATGTGTGCCTATTAAGCTTTATAAAAGCAGGCATCAGGCTGTTGGTGATCAGTCCAAATCTTCCAGTAAGGCTAAAAAATGAGAACACATCCATAAATATAGATAGCAAGTATATAATAGCTATTATAATTGTTAGAAAAAAGAATAGAGAGAAATGTTAGGAAAGCAAGTTGTGGTCATATTGGGGTGGATATAGGAGGATGACCTTATTCTAAACAGTGGGGAGTTTCTGAAGAGTGTTTATCAGTGTGCAAGGGGCAATGAAGGGAATGATGGGAAGAGCCACCTGAAAAATTTTTGAAATATACCACCCATTCATGTCTGAGTGAGCATAAGGATGTGAAATGGAGAAGGGCCACCACATATTTGCCAAATGCAGTTCTGTTCTCACTGGGTCACAACACAGTTAGACAGCATCTACCTGTTGTCTTGAAACATCATTTCTCCTTGCCTTCTATGTGGTGATTGTCTTCCAGACTTCACACATTTTCTATGTACCCTGAGTGTATGCTTTGCAAAATCTTAACTACTTGGACCTCCTACAGCTTTGTCTTTGGTCGTCTTTCCTGCTTCTTGGGCCATCGTTGTCCACCTTCATGATTTGCATTTTAATGATGCCCAAGTCTAAATATCTCACCCCTTTTCTGTCCTGGCTATACATGGTGGTTCTAGAACACTTTGCCTGTACTCACTTATTGTGATGCACTAGACCACTTTTATCAATAACTTACACATTACTCACCTCAGAATTATGTAACAGAGAGCTCTGCTTATCACCCTTTCTATGCGTGTATGAGCACAAGAATAGAATCTAGACCTGCCCATCACTTTCTATCGAGTAACAAGTTCATAAGGGAAAAATAATAAAAATTCAACATTGAAAATCTTCATGTTGCCCAACTCCAAAAAATTCTGGAAATTAAGTAAGATTCCTGCCCATTTTTTTTATGCAGAATCAAGATGTGTACAAAGGTCACAATGGACAACTTTCTGACTGCCCACCATGAGATGGGACATATTCAGTATGACATGGCATATGCCACACAGCCTTACCTGCTAAGAAATGGAGCCAATGAAGGCTTCCATGAAGCTGTTGGGGAAATTATGTCGCTTTCTGCAGCTACACCTGAGCATCTGAAATCCATTGGTCTCCTGCCATCCGATTTTCAGGAAGATAGCGGTACATTTTCCTTTGGCTTGTTTTGGGGGTAATCTGATAGGAGGAGAGGTATTTATTATCACCTATAAGAAAATATTTGTTTTTCTGTATGCTGCCTAGGTGAAAAAAATGTTTATGGGGCTGGCTACTGGCAAGATGTGTGTGTGTGTGGTTTTTTTTGGGGGGGGGTTGAGCATGCTAACTTGTGATTTCATGTATTTAAGCAAGGAATTGAGATAACTGAATGAATGATCTTGGGATTCTAAGAATGATCTAATAGAAACTTGGTGGACTTTTTGAAGATGGTGAAATAGCGTGAAGAACTTGGATGGTTTGTCCAAGTGTCTGGCTTTTAAAGAGTTGGCTGTCACTTTAGGTTACAAACAGATAGACAGGCAACTCCCCAGACTGTTTGAGTGGGAACAGGTTATTCTGAGACTGTTTTACAGAGAAGGGGGTGTGAACAGAAGGCCCATGCTATCCCTCAACATCTTTGCCTGAGGCAGGCAGTCCATCTATTTGGGAGGATTGAACTTGATGAAACGCTATGACTTTTCAGGAGAGGCAGATTTTTCAGTGAGGTTGCCGTGGCTTTTGCAAAAGAAAAAAAAACAGAGTCTAATACTTTTATTTCTTTCATGAATTTTTCACCCCTCTTTTTACTAGTTTTTAGGTTCTGTAATTTATTTTATTTTTCAAATTACATGTATGAATATGCATAAGGGCGCTTTGCTCCTATCCTCCATCATTCTCTTTCTTATTCCTTTCCCTTTCCTCCGAACCCCCATTTTCCAACAAATTTCCCTCCGATGTTCATGACTGTGTGTTTGTATCTCATTGCATTTAACGAGGGTTTCAGCTGAGCCTTGGTTCAGGGGAGTAAAGGTCATGAGTTCCAACCTCGTGTGCACAATTCACTTGACTTTGATCTCTGGCTCTTAGTGACCTGACAAAAGGCCCGATAGGAAGCCAGTGGAAGGTTATCATCATTTCTGAAATAGTCACTATTTGTCCAGGTACAGTAGTTTACAGACCAGTAGCGGTGCTTTTTGATGAAGAAAGCAACATGGGAAAAGCAATTTATGGTAACCATGCCTGCTTCCTAATTTAAAAATACGGCTAATTCATGCTAATGAACAGACGATGATTTGTTTTATGGTTTGTTACGTCTGCCTTGAAAATAGGCAAAGATGGTGAAATCAGTGTGTTTCTTCTGATGTCAAACAATGAAAGCCCTGGCTTGAAAAATCCTCCTTTCCTTGGTTTTGGCCTTGTGAATGGTGTCAAACCAATAGATTCCTTCATTCCTTTTCTCCTTTCCTTTATCTTGTCCTTCTCTTCTTTTGGGGGTTGTGTATGATTTGTTGTTTGTAGACAGGTTCTTCCTCTGTAGCCAGGGATGTCCTAGAACTCATAACAGCCCCTTCTACCTCAGCCTCTCAAGTTCATGGATTCTAGGCATGAGTCACTGTGCCTGCCTCTTTATTTTTCTAAACAAATTTATTGAGCACCTACTATGTGCGAGGCATTTCCCCCCTAAACATACAGTGATGTATAGAGTAGATAACAGCCCCTGCACTTACATTGGAGTGGTCTTCTGTGGTATGCTGGAGGCCAAGTTGACTTCCTCTTTAGGGTAATGTCCTTACATAACCTGTAAAAAGCAGTTAATATTCTTGCTAAGGAAGAAATCAGTCCACTTAAAGGACATTGCACTTATGATTATCCAGTGGAGGATGCCTTCTAGAGATGTCCATGAAATATTTTGGGCTTAAATTTATTTTTAACTACTATACAAGAACATAACTGCTGTACGTGTTAATGGAGTAGCTCATGTGAAGTTTACATGACAGCAAACGTCTCTATCTCTACAAGCATCGTTAGCTGATGGTGAAACTTTTGACAATCCTTTCTTGCTTCTTTTGCTTTTTGCTTTGTCAGCGCTGGAAATGAACCTGAGGGCCTCGCCCATGCTAGGCAATCACTCTACCGCTGCTAGAGCTCTTCCTGAAAAGCACAAGATGTTATTGTCCTTTAAATGGCCAACCTGTTGTGCAAAAGAACGATATTTTTTCAAAAATTTCCCCGCCCTAGTTTCCAAGGTTTAATGTTTGCTTATTTACTAAGGACTCACAGAGGGTATTACAGAGCAGACACTGGACTGGGTACACAATCTTGAATGAGACATTAACAGTCACTGCCTACATGGAGCTCTCAAGAATAAACAGCGTGACTAGGAAAATAGATGAAATTGCCCTACTTAACTCTGATAAGGGGATATTTGAAGGAGGCAATTGAAAGTGGTAAAAAAAAGTATGGATCAGTTAACTTATGGATTTTTTACTTAGTTGTTCTTTTCTAGGGTTTTATTATAAATCCATCACCTGAGAAGAAAAAAATATATATACATATACATATATACACATTATGCATGTCCACTGCCAATATTTCTCATGTAGCCATCCTGTAGTAGAGTTATCCTGAGGAGGAATAATAGCTTGCGATGAGACAAATTCTCTTGCAAAATTTCTGCTTTCATCTTCCATCTTAATATTTGCCCTTTTCCATGTTACTTTCAGAAACAGAAATAAACTTCCTACTCAAGCAAGCCCTGACCATTGTTGGCACGCTGCCATTCACCTACATGCTGGAGAAGTGGCGGTGGATGGTCTTTAGGGGAGAAATTCCCAAAGAACAGTGGATGGAGAAGTGGTGGGGGATGAAGTAAGTCCACGACTTTGCAGTCCACGAACCGTTTCCTCAAGGGCTTACTGTTCCCTTAAGAGCATTTTGCTTCGCTGGCAGTGCTGGCTGTATTTCAATTGCCCAAAGGGAGGCTTTCTGAGGTCACCTGAACCCACAAATTGCAGGAGGGGCTAGGATACTAATGCCAGATGACCTGGTTGGTGGATAAATACCTTAGCTCTCCTGTTTTCTTGTGGAACAGCTCTCATGGTGAGTAGCATCCTTCTTCATGGGGGAATTAGTTCACATTGCTTATAGAACTGATATTTGTGATAATGCGCCCTTTGGGCAGGAGTCCTGTTTTCCTTTCTCACTTCTTTGTTCCTTTTTCCTGAAATCATTTCCCAAGACATTGTCTCAAGGGTCTTTTTTGAGTAGTAAGATAAGAAATGTCTAATAAGCCTGGTAGTGGTGGTGCACACCTTTAATCCCAGCACTTGGGAGGCAGAGGCAGGCAGATCTTGGAGTTTGAGGCCAGCCTAGTTACAGAGCGAGTTCCAGGAGACCCAGGGCTACACAGAGAAACCCTATTTTGAAAAACCAAAAAAAAAAAGGAAGAAAAAAGATATAATTAATCAGGGTAGTTTCTAATGTTTGTGTATAAGCGAAGCTGTCCCCAAAGAACCAAAGTTGCTTGCAAAATTGCAATAATAAAGGGCAAAACTATATTCCTTTTAAATAATGTCTAAAAATAAAGCCTATATGGCTTCTCTACCCTTTTTCCCAACTGTGCTAACTTTCGGATCCCTGTTAACTTATTTTAAACCAACTTGGAATCAGACCTCCAAAGTAATCCATCACTGTACTGATTGCTCATTTGGCCATTTGCCAATCAGAAGTGCAGTTTCTCCTTAGTGTTCTGGCATAGTATTTAGCACGAGAACGAAAGAGATACTTGAGAGCCAGCCTCAGACTCCAGCTCAGGTCTCGGTGGTAAGGAGTTTACGTGTGAAAAAGCACAGCGTAGGGAGAGAAATGGCAGAGATGAGAGACAACGCTAGAGAATGAAAGTAGAAGGCGGGCTGAGAGGTGGAGGGGCAACGAGAAAGGGAGCAGGGATTGAGGGTGATCAAAGATATTACATGCATGTATGAGATGTCAAGAGAACCTGGATTTTACGCAACTAATAAATACTAGTAAAAGGCAAGAGAATAAAAGAAGACCCCGAGTCTAAGGGAGCATAAGGGTTTAAGTGCATTGCCCAGTGGGTGGCAAGCTCCACAGAAAGGGACACATTTGAATTAGCTTTGGAAAAAAAAAACCGATTTCAATTTTACAAACTGCTGACAGGAACACAGAAAGTGCGGTGCCAGCGAGGAATGGGTAGGGTTTCCACTGCGTATTTATAGCCATACAGTGTTCTTTATGGACTCTTTAAACTCTGGGTTTTAAGGAGATAGCTATTTTCCAGTGGTGTGTTTGGGTTGAATTAAGGCAACAGGAGGCAAACACACAAGAGGCTTTACTTTCTGGTTTTTACATTTCTTTTTGTTTCAATTGACAACCAGTTTCAATATAAATACTATTGCCAGGTGTAACTGCTCTGAGCTCAAGCTCCCTTCTCATGGTGGTCTACCCCCGACTGATACATGCTTCCCTTTTCTTCCGAAGGCGAGAGATCGTCGGTGTGGTGGAGCCTCTGCCTCACGATGAAACATACTGTGACCCTGCAGCTCTGTTCCACGTGTCTAATGATTACTCGTTCATCCGGTAAATGACAGTCCTCTCCTCTCTGTTTAGCATCTGGTGTTTAAAGGACAGCTGAGGCTAATAAAAGCATAAACGGCTCAATGAAGTGATAATTACAAGCCTTTTCTACCTCCTAATGTAGATGATCAGTTTCAATTCAATGTAATGTAACTTAATGTTTTATTGGGTTAAGTGGACTTAGCTGACACTTTCCCCCCACTGTTAAGGACTGTCCTGTTTTGCTTTGTATTGCTGGGATAAACGCCATGACTAAAAGTAACTTGGAGAGGAAAGGTTGATTTGGCTTTGTTCCACTCGCAATCTATCACTGAGGGAAGTCAAGGCAGGAACTTAAGCAAGGCAGGAAACTGGAGGCAGGAACTGAAGCGAGACCGTGGTGAACACTGCTTACTGGCTTGCTCTTCATGGCTGCCTTGGTTTCCCTTCTTGTAACTCACAGGACCATCTACGCATGGGTGCTACCTCCTCCCGTGGGCTAGGCCGTCCCACATCAATCATTAATCTAGAAAATGCTCCACAGATTTGCTCCAGAGGCCAGTCTAATGGAAGCATTTTTTTTCAACTGAGGTTCCTTCCTCTTAGGTGATTCTAGCTTGTGTCAATTTGAGAAACAACAACAAAAACTAGACATAGAGCAAAGAAAAACCAGCCTACAATTCACAATCTCAGAGATCCTAGACAACAAAGAGGACCCTAAGAGACATATATGAATCTAATCTACATGGGAAGTAGAAAAAGACAAGATCTCCTNAGATCTCCTGAGTAAATTGAGAGCATGGGGACCATGGGAGAGGGTAGAAGGGGACTGGGGAGAAAGGGAGGGGAGCGAAGAAAAATATTTAGCTCAATAAAACACAGTTAAAAAAAACCAAGCACAACAGGACCATTTGGTGAAGCAGAAAAATACTTTTAATTCATCTTCTCATCACTAGTAGAGTTTACTATGCATCAAAAAGAATTTTATTATTGCTGTTGTTTATTTTGTCTTTTGTTTGAGACAGAGACTTAACTACATGTCCCAGGCTGGCCTTGAACTCATGATCCTCCTTCCCTAATGCTGGGATGCAGACATGTGTGGGCCTCACCTTCTATATTTGTAAAAATTGGAATTTTACTTACCTGGTGTAAGAACCAGCTTGACATCGTTTTATAGGAAGGGCTATAAAGTCTGTGACAGCAATGCTAATATCACTAACCCACGGTAGAGTAGCAACGCTGCTCTATCATCAAACGTATGCCATGAAAATAACATTTGGTACATGTGAAGAGGTCACGTTGGACTCCTGCTGCAGAAAGACTTTTAGGCAATACCTCTGGGGTTACTTGGGCCAGGAATGTAAGTATCCGCCCAGATCTGTGACTCTGCGACAGCACTAAAACATGAGCCTTCTTTTCATTTGTTCCTTTGTCACTTGTACAGATATTACACAAGGACCATTTATCAGTTCCAATTTCAAGAAGCCCTTTGTCAAGCAGCTAAACATGACGGCCCACTGCACAAATGTGACATCTCAAATTCCACTGAAGCTGGACAGAAGTTGCTGTAAGAAATGCCTCAAAATGTCGAGCATCTCTTAGGACCCCGTATTATTCATTGCCATGTCTATGATTTAATTTAGTTTGTTTGCCTTCTCCCACATCTCCCCTGCCCCCAAGAAACATTGGGACTTCAGAATTTCTCCAACCAACCAACCATGAAATAAATGTTTAATGTGGAATGAAATGGGAACCTAGAGCATGAGATACCAGGATAGGTCACCTCTTGTCTCTCTGTGATAACCACAGGGCTCTCTTTGAGCAATTGAAAAAAAAAGAGAAATTGAGCCTTAGATCCATCTGATAATATGCCTTATTTTTCTAATTCACCCAAAGAAAATGCAGCCAATTCCAAGAAAAGAAGTGTAGAGTGCAGATGCAAAGGTGAGCCCAGCTGCTTCAAAATGACCCGCACACTGTCTTTTCTCCTGTAGCAATATGCTGCGTCTTGGAAAATCAGAACCCTGGACCCTAGCATTGGAAAATGTGGTAGGAACAAGGAATATGGACGTAAGACCACTGCTCAATTACTTTGAGCCATTGTTTGTCTGGCTGAAGGAGCAGAACAAGAATTCTTTTGTGGGGTGGAGCACTGACTGGAGTCCATGTGAGTTCACAGACTGCACATGCATTGTGCATTGTTCCTTGTTTGCTTCACTTCGTGTCCTTTCTGCAGCCTTGCGGGGGCTGTGACACAGCTGAATATCAGCTGAATATGTATTCCCTCTTCTTTAGAGACTGGCACAAACTCTGTCAGGCGTTCTTATCAGTCTCACGTTCACAATAAGAGTATAAGACTCTCCTACTGCCCTTGGATGGTGCTCTTTGCCCTTTCTATTGCTATGGTGAGGGCCGTGACCAAAAAGCAACTTAGAGAGGGGAGGGTTTGTTTCAGTTTGCAGCTGATTGTCTGTCATCAGAAACTCAAGACAGCAATGTGGAGGCTGGAACTGGAGAGGGGCTGTGGAGGAACACGGCTTACTAGCTTGCTCTCTCTCCATGGCTTGACTCGCCTTGACTTTTCCCTGGAACACCTGCCCAGGAGTGGCATTGTCCACGATGTGCTGGGACTTCACACATCAATTATTAGTCACGAAAATGCCTCACAGGCCAATAGGATGAAGACATTGTTTTCAAATAACTTTGTCAAGTTGATAAGAACAAACGGACCGACCTAACTCTTCTGAGACAAACACTGTCATCTGGATCATGGTTATACCCTGACTTTCTGACAGTTACTTTCTTTAAAACTTTGTTTGCTTTGCTGTCTTACGGTCACTCAGCCGTGGAACCCTCTCCTACCTACTGTCTCTGGAGAGGCTTAACGTGATTTTTAGTGAAACAATTATGAATATTTATGTCTGGCCACTTGCACAGCCAAATAACATACCATGTTGTTTCCTTTCTTAAGTGACTTGTTTGTATCAGAGTTTCAAATCACCTCAGCTTTTGGCATGCATCTTTCACCCTCAAGCAGAGCATTGATTGATTACCAACCAGTCCCATCTATCTATTCTTCTCAGCTCCATTTTCCTCCCTTGAAACTTCCCCATGGAGTCTAACATACTCCTATCTTAATATGGACCATAATCGTCCTTCAGAGTTATTTCCTGGTTCCTCCAGGTTGAATCCTGTTTCGTGGGTTCCACCTCTTCTTTCCAGGCTTATATCTTGTTCTGTTGGAGAACAAGCTCCAATTGGCTGAGTGAGCGATGTTGGTGTACAGAACCACACCATCCCCAAAGTGGCTTTAACCACAACCTCAGTACCATTTCCGCTCTCTTCACACCTCTGTTGTATCAGAATCCCAAGATTTCTCTTGTATTCTCTCTCTCTCTCTCTCTCTCTCTCTCTCTCTCTCTCTCTCTCTCTNNNTCTCTCTCTCTCTCTCTCCCTCTCTCCCTCTTCCCCTCTCTCTCTGCCCTGTAATCCCTTCTGTGTACACACCCACATCAAGCAGCGACTTATGGTCCTCTCAGAGCACAGTTACCAGTTTCTATCACTTCTTATTCTGTAAAAGCTGCGTCTTTATCTTAAAAGATGCCTATTGCTGTCCCCTTAGTGCAATCTTGGGAAGGGGAAAAGAAATGTGTGGTCAGTCTGTCATGTAAACCAATTGCCTGAAATCTCTCTTTAATCAGATGCCGACCAAAGCATTAAAGTGAGGATAAGCCTAAAGTCAGCTCTTGGGGAAAATGCAGTGAGTATTCTAAATGGTGATTCCGTTTTTCTTCAGAACAGTCTCTTCCCTTGAAATCCCGTTCCAGTGTGGCCTAAATGAAGAGAGGCCACATGGTTCTCTTAAAACTATAATCCCCAGGTCTCATCTTCAGCTGACTCCTTCTCTCCCTCCCTTCTCCCTCCCTCCCTCCCTCCCTCCCTTCCTTCTTTTTCTTTGTAATCCATCCCTTATTGGATAGACATTGTCTGCTTTTCACATGTTACCTTGAATGTGTTATGAAGATCTGTGCAGAACCATCTGTTCTGATCCTTAATTAGCAAACACTCACCTTCCCAATTGATTCTTGGCACTATGACTTGTATTCAAGGTCAAGGTCATGGTTCTATGCTAAGGGCTTATTTCTTTTCTTAGGTTTTGTTTTCTTAATCATCTACGTTCTATTTTATTAACAGTATGGTTGGTTCATGAGCAAAGAATTCCAATCTGGAAGCTTGGTCAGAGTGTAGCATCTCGGGCCCCACCACTGGACCTGCTTAATCAGGACCCACATTTGTAAATCCTCCATTGGTTTCTATGCATAGATAGTAACGACTGGGAAGCTCCTATTCTCAAACTTGGCTCAACATTAGAACTGTGTAGGGAGTCTTCAAAATATGTGTGTGGGCTCCACCTCCCGAGACACTGACTTAATTGCTCTGGAGTGTGACACCAAGTTCGGGGCTTTAAGAGTTTTCTTTTCTTTGAGTCTGGATCTAACAATGCAGTAACAGCTGGCCTGGAACTCACTACACACAAGACTGACTTCGAATTCCCAGAGAGCCTCAAGAGTGCTGAGATTCAAGTCCCGCACCACCATACCCAACCTCACTAAAAGATTTTCAATCCGGAGCTGGGGTGATGGCTTGATGGCTAAGAATACTCATGGCTTTCGCAGAGGACCCGGATTTGGTTGCCTGTACTCACACGGTGGCTCACAACCATGTTGTAGTCCCAGCTGCAAGGTTTTGTGTTCTATTTTGATCTCCCCAGGGACCAGCACACACATGGTACCGGCATTTGTGACTATGTGTATTTTATTTATGTAAAAAAAAATGTAAAGACTTTTTAAATCTCCTATAAGTTCTAAGTATAGCCACGTTGAGAACCATTGACTCAGAGATGCAGTTTAAGGTGACAAAATATTTTACAGAAACTCTTATTATTTATACCTTTAGCTATTGCTCTCCCCTGAACACCCATCTCACTTGATCCAACTCTGGGAAGTACACAGTTTTTTAAAAAGACAATTTTATTAGTATCTAGTTATTGTACAAAATGAGTTTCATTGTGAGAGTTTCCTGCATTTACATAATTTCCTTTGCCGATAACTCACCCCTTCAGTTACTGGCTTCCCCACCCACCTGCGCTCTTCCCTTTCCTCTTTCCAAATGATCCTCTTCTCAGTAATAGCTTTGATTAGCAAAGAGGAGAGGGTGTGTTGTCTCAGATAGATGGGATCAACAGCCTGGGCGTGTCCTGGAAACCTGAAAGCTTTGCAGGCTTAGAAGTCAACCTGGGACAATCAGATAAAACAGTCCAATGTGCTCCAGAAAGGTGTTGTGTCATTGTAGAGATCCAAAGATTCAGGCTCTACCTCCCCATTTCCGGAGAACTTAAATATTTCCCAAGACTTGAAAGATAACTTTGCTAAATAAGACACCAAATTATAAATAATACATGCCTTAAAATGAAAACAAAAGAAATTCTTTTTATTTTTTATTGAAAATCGATTCTTTTCTCATACGATATATTCTGGTTACACTTTCCCCTCTCCCTACTCCTCCCAATTCCTCTCCTCCTGTCCTCCCCTTTTTGTCCCTGAATTGAAAAGAGTAGGCGCTGAGAAAGCAAGTGTACAAACACAAGCCCATCACTTCTCCACTCTGAGTTCGCCCTCTTATGTCTGAACGTGCATTGCAGGCCCACCAGAGTGTCTCTCTTCACTTTGATTAGCTCCTCCCTGGCCTAAGACATTGAAAGTGCTCCTGGCAGGTCGGGAGAGGCAGCAGATCTTTTTTTGTCTAGGCATTTGAGGCCATGTTCCCTTTCCAAGAGAGCTTGCTGGTGTGACGTTCAGAAGCCAATCCCTGAGTGAGATGCCCACTCGGAACTCATGTGCAATAGGGCCAGAATGTCTGCCCGGTTCAAGCCATTTCGTGGTGCACATCCACTGGAGTTAAGGCATCGTTTTAAGAATTTACCTTTTAACTGTTTTAAACTATGGAAGTACCGGCCAGAAAATTACTAGGAACATTACCGTACCATTATTACTATTAAAAAATAAACTCCATCTTTCACATATCTGGGCAAAACCATCCTTAGGGGAAAACAATTCTTTTGAGAGCTTTTGTCTTGCTTTTCTCTAAAAGAAAAAAATTAAATTCCTCTGTCATCTATTGATCTCTACTGCCACCTACTGGAGGAAATATTGAGTGCTGACACCTCTACTAGGCTGTGCACACAACCCCGAGCTATTTT
>LOEQ01001860.1:204250-217342 GCA_001685075.1 Bramus lutescens
GTATCCCTGCTCTCTCCAAGACCTTTATCATGAAGGGATGTTGTATTTTGTCAAAAGCCTTTTCAGCATCTAATGAGATGATCATGTGGTTTTTATTTTTCAGTTTGTTTATGTGGTGGATTACGTTGACAGATTTTCGTATGTTGAACTATCCCTGCATCTCTGGAAGGAAACTGACTTGATTATGGTGGATGATGGTTAAAAAGGTATTATTTCACAAGAGTGAAAACAGAGCCTCAAAGCAAGTACCTTGCTAATATGTGGTGACATGTCCTTGAAGACTGCCTTGGTCGCTAATACATGGTGACATGCCCATGAAGACAGCCCTGGTGAAAGGCTCGTATTCATGTTATCTCTACTGAGCAATTCTTCAGTTATGGTGGAAGCAATTGTAGTAACTTCCCTGTCTCCTTTGATCTTTAAAATGAATCACCAAGGACATGGACACTGGAGGAAACGGACACCAAGGAAATGGACACTGGCCCTATAAAGATGTCTCAGTAAAGTGTTGAATAGTTTTTATCAATAGATGTGGGTATGTATGGCAAATAAATCCTTTCCTCCCCAAGTGGCTTTTGGTTATGGTCTTTCTCACAGTAATAAAAGTAGGTGGAATCTGCAAATTTCAACTCTTTGGTATGTGGTGGAAGGTAGAAGTCAACCTTAGCTGTCACTTCTCTGGAGCCGTCGACCTTGTTTGTGAGACAGGGTCTCTCACTGAGACCTTAGATTCCTCAGTTAGACAAGGTTGGCTGGATAGTGAACTCCAGAGATCCACCTGCCTCCTCCTCCTCCACAATTCTGCAATTACAAGCATGAGTCACTGCTTTTACATGGGCTCAATTGAACTCATGCTGCAAGGCCAGCACTTTACTCACTGAGCCATCTGACCAAGAACTTGATATAACACTTTTTGATCTTCCCTGATGAGTTTTCTAAAGGAGTGACCAGCCAAGCTGCTTTACCTGGGATAGAAGCATTTCTAAGGATGAAGGACTTACCCACTCTGGGACTCCCGAAGACCGTACTTGAGTCTGTTTCTTCAAGGGTGAGCCATGCTACCCCTAAGTGATACCATTGGCTAACACATAGTTGTTTGTGGGAGATGCAAGGGGAATTTAGATATACTGATGGTTGTATCCACCCACACGTAACTATTAAGGCCCTTTGTAGCACAGGGCAATGTTGCGAGCAGGAGAAAGATCAAGAGAAGAGAATTCAAAGGCACAGAGGCCAAAGGATGCTTTCTCAATAGAGTCAGAAGTATTCTGACTACAAACATGGCATTTCAAGGTGTTATGCAGGCCTACTTGTCAAATTAGGAGCATAACATTGATTTTATTTAACAGCTCGTTAGGCCAAACTATAAGTCTTAAATATTTATAATTGCAACATAGGCCCAGCTTTGGAAATGGTAGGGAAAGGGACTGCTAATGTTGATGTTCTTCTGTGGAGAGTGAACATCCTCACTCCTGAGGAGAGACTTACATCATGGTCTGGGCCTCCTGAAAGAATTCATCTTCTGACATGGCACCCTCCTTGATCATCTTTACAGCCACATCATACTGCCCCTTCCACTTGCCCAGCTGGACCACTCCAAACTGGCCACTTCCCAGCTCCTTCAACAGGGCGATCTCTTCTCGTTTCAGCTCCCAAACTCCTAATTAAAGCAAGGCAGACACTTTTAGAAGTCAGGTCAACAACTCACGAAGTGATTTCTTCTGTAATGAGCTTTTTGTGTCCACAAAATGAGGGCTACTAAGACATCATTTGGAGAAAAATCCTCAGTGAACTGATATCATGACCACATCACAGGAAAATGGAGTTCACAAAGCAGCTGCAGTTCTTGACAAGAAGAGTCAATTTTTTTTTGTCAACTCGGGGAGTCTTGGAGACAATCAATGTCAAAATGTGCTTAATGTTCTTAGGTTGGTAAACTACTGTTAAATTTTTCATATAAAACGAATTAAACTGCGATCAAGGTGGATGTTATTACTCTACAGATAATGAGCTCCAAATAGGAGTAGGCATAGAATTCTAGAAAAAGGAAAGACAGGTAAGAGGTACTGGGGATGAATGGCAATGTCTGGTAAGAATAAACATTTGAGAGTTATTTTGCTAAAGCTGGGGAGATCACAGAGTTAGTTGTGGATAGCTTGTTTCAAAAAAAAATAAGTGAAAGAAATAAATTAGACTAAATTTCGCCCTGGTGCAGTCTGAGCAGGGACTTCTTCCTGTCATCCATAATGAGTCAGTTCGGTTTGAATAACATGTGTTTGAACCGCAAATGATGAGAAATGGAGTTTAAGAGCTCAAGGTGTGTCCATACCGCTTCCCAGAGCCACAGACATCGGGACCTTGTTGGCCTTGGTTGACACTGGGTGGCGGAGCCGTGTGATCATGCCTGCAATGGAATCAACAGCATAATGTCATGTTAACATCATATTATGTTACATAGAATCACTTCACATTCTCCCAATAAGCTGAAAATGTGGGACTTGCGGTATTGTGATGCAGAAAGAGAATCAATGTTTAGTATTTTCATCAGATTCTTGTATTCAGTGACTTGACTCAACAAACTCAATTAATGCAAAGCAAATTCTGAAAGAGCCAGTTACTTTGTATGAAATCCCATAGGGATTAGTTGCTAGATGCAATATTTTGCATAATTTTTTCTCATTCATATTTAACTGTCTTTTTCCAGTTCTACATTTATATATGCATATATATAGCACAGAAATCTGACTAAAATCTCAATAGCAAACATATTTACATATAAAACAAACCATCCTAAAATTAAATCTATTTCTAAATTATGTTAAATGCTCAAGCCATTTTCATCAACATATAGCTATGGTAAAGTTGAGTTAAAGCTGTCATGCTTATAGTGTCTTGAAAGAAACCACTCCAAAGAGTAAATGATTATTGCTTTAAGCATATGATGGTTTCCTGATCAGAACTAGCACATATGTGTTTTCCCTTCCTTCCTTTAGATAATGGTTTTCTCTTTAGTAGTGTTCACCAAATGTTTTCAATATGATCCCTTTACTCAGCAGAAAAAGATACCAGCATGCATAGTGTAAGTTTTTATTTTGCAAAAGCATATAGAAATAGAAATATATGTATATTTGCACACATATATAAATATACATCTAACCTCTGGGTAAGATAAATAATTATTATTTTAAAAAATATTTTATATCTTATGATTTCTACTAGAAATGTAATGCCTTTGTGATAAAATAATTTAATAAAAAATAAGTAAATTAGAAATTTACAACTGCTTTTGAAATATGTATATGTGTAACTAGTGCTGCAATAACCATTGTGTAACCATAAAATACACTAACACACTGAGGATTTAATGAACTAATATTAAGAAAACACAATGCTAAATCAATATTTTAATATCGTTTTATACCCTATGTATCCTCTAAGGTTCAATCATTCATTTAGAGATAACTGTTTGTGTAATAGCTTTCCCAAAAGGTGCTACTGGTTATGATAAACAACTGAAGAAATTTGAGAAAAAGAACCAAAAGGAACTGAAATCAAGTGGCAGCAGCGCTCAGATGCCAAGCCCACGGTTTATTTTCCCCCACTGTTGGGAATTCACCAAGTCACTGCCTGTAATGGATACTGTTAGAGACCTGGGAGATGGCTCAGTTAGCGAAGCACTTGCTGTGCAAGCGTAAGGGCCTGCGTTCACATCCCCAGTATCCATGAAAAAATCTGGCACCATGGTGCACATCTTTAATTCTGGCACTGAGAAGGCGAAAACAAACAGATCCCTCGAGACCGCTAGCCAGTTAGTCTAGCTAATCAGTGAGCTCGAGGTTCAGGGAGAGATCCTGTCTCAAAGAATAAAGTGGGGAGTAACTGAGGAAAGCACCAAGACCTTGTCTTAGTGCTCTATCGTTGTGAAGAGACACCGTGACTAAGGAAGCTCTTACAAAAGAAAGCATTTCATTGGGGGCTTGTTTACAGTTTCAGAGGGTTAGTCCATTATCATTGTGGGGAGCATGGCAACATGCAGGCAGACACTGGTGCAGTAGCTCACAGCTACATCCTGATCCACAGGCAGAGAGAGGCTTTTGAAACCTCAAAGCCCACCCCTAGTGATATACTTCCTCCAACCAGGCCACACCTAATCCAAGAAGGCCACACCTACTAATCTCTGTCAAGTAGTACCACTCCTGATGAACAAGCATTCAAACATATGGACTTGTGGGGGTCATTCTTATTCAAATCACCACATACTTCAAGCTTTTACACACATCTGCATATATGGTCATACACACACACACAGAGAAACATACACAACATATACAATATCCCTTTGCAGAGGTACTATTATAGAAAACAGGGATACTCATTACTTCAGCAAATTTTTAAGAGAAAAAAATCACACATTGTTGAATATGAAAAAATTGTTACTAGTAGGATTGTGCACGTCTGCAAACCATTTGACAATTTCTAATTTTTAAATGTTTGTAGTCTTTGTCTTAGAAACAGGCAGTAGAATCATTCAAGCAAATGTACAGAGCTATGCATGCATTGCTATGCAATAAAATATCCATTAAAATGCAAAATATCACACATAATCCTCTGCTAATCACCAGAGGGCTACTGCAAAATGTAATAGAATTCTATGTAGTTGTTAAAAGGTCAAGGTAGGAAATGAATATTTGCATGGAAAGTCCTCTAAGGCAGGGTTAGTAAAGAAAACAAACAGAATAGTACTGTGAATACTGATCTTTTCTCTGTAAAGTATAATGTTTATGAACATGTGATTCTTATAAAACAAATATTAGTATCATATACAAATATCATTGGCACCATCCTGTGCTGAAAGGTTACCCATCCAATGATGCACGCTTCTCTAATGTTTGAATTTTATAATCAGCTTGCTTTTATGGGCTAGGAAAAAACCTAGAAATACAGTTTTATTAAAACAATTTCCTTTAGGGGCTGGAAGGATGGTTCAGTGGTTAAGAGCATGGTATTGCTCTTTCAGGGGACCTGAGTTTGGTTCCTAGCACCCACATCAGGTGGTTCACAACCATCTGTAACCACAGCTTGAGGGGATCTGATGCCCGCTTCTGCCCTCTGTGGGCACTGCATTCATTTGCACAACACACGCATATAATTAAAAATAGATAAAATCTAAAGAAAAAGAATTTTTCATTTTAAGTAATTCAGCTTATTTGACTTTATTCCTTTTAGTTTTATAGAGTGTATCATATTATACTTGAGGAGGTGTGAGCTACAAATTGAAACAGACAGCGATTGATAGTATTTCCTCCTCATTTCTTGGTATCCTGTTAATCAAGAATACTAAGAGGATCGATGGTATCCAAAAATCTGACATTTATATGTGAGGGCCCATACAAGAAAACCTGGAATAAGTTACCTGCTGAATTGTGTTGGTGATAGTGTATGAGCTTTGGGATGGAGTCAAAGCGGTAGTTCTCGGCCAGGTATAGCTTATTTTCCGCATTAGTATGCACATGGTAATGTTTGACAGTTCCTTTTTTATCACTATTAAGGAAGAAAGACAATGTTAAAAGATTTAAACAGTATGGTTTTGATGAACTAATGAACACATAATTATTTTGAGTCTATTTACAAATATTGGAGCAGGAAAACAGGGATAATTATTCAGACAACATCTGCCGCTTCTCTGCAAGTATCCATGACAATCAGTAATGATGGCCGAGGGATCCTCTCTGAACTCAGTGTGTCCTTTATGCATATATAAAATTCATGAACAGTAAAATTTCAACTTTAGGTGCTAGTAACCTGGCCAAGCCAATAAAGGTACCTGCAGCCAATCATAGCAACCTGAGTTCAGTTCCACATGGTGGAAAGAGAGAACAGACTTGCACAATTTTTTTCTCTAGCATCCATATATGAGTATCCAGCAGCACAGCTTAATAATTAATTATAACAATATTTTTGGGAAAAAATCATGTACTGTTCCTTAGTAAGTATAAAAATAAAATCTCCAGAATCTATTTTTGATGGCTAAGAGCCTTGGAGTTCTTTAGGATCATGTGAGAACATAAATTCTCTTTTATGATAATAATGGGGGAGAAAACTGGGTAGGCAAAGGTGATTAGGTTGTGGGTATTATCACCCTAGAGTTCCTTTGGGAGTGGGGCATACAGGAAGGAAAGCACAGAGACATGTTTAAATCCCCCCATCTAGGACTCTTCGCTCCCAGCAGCAACAATACTATTGTTACCATCAGTTTAGCAGGCGTTTGCTCTGTGCCAGGTTGTGCTATAATCCAATAACTACATTGCACATGCTTTCCATGTAAAACATTTTCTTCTTTTCCTCCAGTTCTAGAATATTGCGATGAGTTCATGCACACCAACTCAGGCCAACCAGGAAAAACATGCCTGTCTTAGATTTTAGAGTCCAGTTCTAATACTCACTTGCTAACTCATCTGGTTTGTATAAAGATCAGATGAGATTATGGTGTGTGTGTGTGTGCTCGCACGCACATGTGTGCACACACATGAGCTATACTTGCCACTCAAGAACAAATTTATCAGTAAATGAATTGTTCTTATTGTAATACAAACCAAGTTAAAAACTACAATTTAAAAAAAAAGGAAAAGAGAGGGTATTTCCCTTTGCTGCAAATGACAGACCTGCTTTTGGTGTCAGAATAAGCTGATGATATTTCATGAAAGAGTTTTGCTTTCCCACTCCAAATGGATATACCTGCAAAACTACAGCACCTAAGGTACGGCTCAGGGAACACGGTGGAAGAGGGAATTTGGAAGACTGGAAGAGCCAGATGCTCAGGAGTTTGCTGTGAGATTGTGTCTCCTATGAAAGCCAGTAGTTATAAAGTCTCACAAACATGGCTGTCCAGACGTGAGCTGAACAAGCGTGACACCAGTGACCATGTCAAAGTGGGTGGGAGAAAAGTCCATGAGCACTCAGTCTGACACAAAGAACTCCGGACAACTGAGGAAAGCTGGGGGCGGGACAGGTGATCCTCCCCAGGAAAGAGTACAACAATTGGTTGTCCAATGCCAAATGAGCAACTCTGGAAGCATAGGTATGAGTAACATTATATGGTCTCAACAGATTCTATTTATGAATATATATGTATATACAAGTACATGTTACATGCAATAACAATTGATGAAAAAAGAGGCCATGAATTTGAAGGAAATCAGGAACTGAAGGAGAAATGTAATTAAATTATTACTTCAAAAATTTTTAAAAAGGCTATTGCTTTCATTTAATTCCTTATCTATTTGATAATTGTCTACTGGGTCAGCTTCAAAAATGAATCTGGGGCAATGAAGCTTGAAAAGGAAGACATTTGACATTGCATTTGGCTCTATCCAGAGGGCCACAGCTGTTTTGACACTAAGTGAACAGAATGTTGTCTAGTTAGTGGATTTGTTTCAGCCAGTGACCATGTAAAATATAGTGTATATGCTTATTCGCTACATGGATTCTGGTATTGGCAAACTATGTAAGATCATTCAAGATATACCGTATTATTTCAGGTTGGAAGTTGGTATGCTGTAAAACAAATCTCAAAATAAAATACCTTCATCCTCATCTATTGCAAGGACATATGTATGCTCTGTGGGGTGGGGCACACGTCGACACAAGCCATTCAATCTAGCTGCTAAGAAATATTTCTTTTAAATGGTCCAGATCACCTAAGCGTTGGTCTGACCCCATTGCCAAAACACTGAAGGTTTCCCAGACACATATGTTATAAGGAAATATGGCTTGGTTATTTGTTTGTTGGCGGCCTGGCTGCAGTTTCGCAGACTGTATTTTTAGAGCTCCTTTTGCATCCCAATCTCCTCACGTGTAAAGGGCCAAATAAAAAAGTTTTCTTGTTTACAGATGAGGGGCTTCACAAGAACTAAGAGAGGTACTAGCCCTTGGGAAAGTGATATAAAACTCTGGAAGATGCATGCCTACAATCCCAGCCCTGGGGAGACAAAGGTGGGACGCTCTGTCTCAAGAAAAGCAATTTCTGGAGGGGGTTTCGGCTGATGATGACTTTGTTAGGCGGCTCTCAAAAGTCTTCCACACCTAAGGCTTGTCAGGCGTGTAAGAGTAAGCTACAGTACTTCTTCAACAACACCAGAAACAGTAACTGCTCCTTAATTGGGTGTTACTATGTGCCAGGCCGTATCCTCATCTAATATGTGCATTATTTCATTCATTGAACATAAAAATCGTTTCTAGAAAGGTAAACCCACACATATTTACTAGCACGGTTAAAACATTAAAAGACATTCAAGTAGCTAGTAATTATAATGCAAGCCCTCGAGTGGCAATCCAAAGTCATTGAACGATGGCTACTAAGCTATACAAAATGGTATCACTTTAATTAAGGATTTTGGTCTACATTTGGCCACCTCAAAGTCGTTGTTAGGTTGGTGAATTCAAATACTGTGGCTTCCTGTTTGATGGACACTGCAAATGTGGATGTGGGAAGTAATTTTAATTATGTGCACCTGGTCACAGGCCTAATGTTTCACTTAGCGCTGGCTTGTTGCTCTGAATGCATTAAAAATCATTATGACAAATCCCTTCCAAATGAGAAAGTTCAGGCCCAAAGCAGTTCAGAAAATTGCTCAGTAGTGTGAAGGCCTGAAATGCCAAGGCAGCTGACTTTGAACCACAACTCTCACCGGCAAAGGGCCACACTGACAGGGAAGCGACTCGGAGAATGCGGCTACGCATAGGATTCAATCCACCGAAAAGGCTTACTGAGAACTGGGCACTGGGGCGAGTGTCTCAGCTCAGCAGCCAAGTTTATTTTTGATTTAGAAGTGCTCTGCTTGGGCCTGACACCAAGGAACTCACGCTGCTTCAATTAATGTTTATGGAGGTGTGTTGAGTTCACAGCTCTGCTGTCGTCTGGAGCGGACAGGGGAGGACCACTCAGAGCACGGCTGTTTGCAAGTAGAGGATAAAAAGGCCATAGTTAATGGCTAGATTCAGCGCAAATACTTTGATCCCGAATTCTGGAGTTCAAGAGTGGTGTTGCATCTCAAAATATCACCAAGTGGTCATCGTTTTCAAACAGTCACAAGGGTGATAAAAGACATTGTACTTACTTCACAGCCTTACTAAATAAGGACACAGTGTACATTCCCATCTGGCTGGAATTTCTAACCATAAATGCTCCTTCTTTTCCCTGAAAAGGAGAAGGAATTTTCGTTCTTTTTGAAAGTGATTTTTATGTCGGCAGTAAGGAAAAAATACTTTACATCCATTTTAAATGCCACCAAAGGAACAGGTTACCCAAGAGTTGACACAGACGGGTTATCCCTCAGCTTAGCTTTCTTCCTTTTCTCAATCAATTCTTTCCCCCTTTTCCTCTTTCCCTCCCTCCCTCTCTTCCTCCCTTTCTCTTTCTTTTTTGGAACATGGGATGGAACTCAGGACCCCACCTTTGCTAAGCAAGTGCTCTCAGGACCCCACCTTTGCTAAGCAAGTGCTCTAGTGTAGAATTTTATCCTCACCCAAGTCCGTATCTCTTCTTTTTTTTTGTGGTTGTTGTTGTTGTTGTTTTGAGACAGGGCTTTTCTCCGTGTAGTCCTGGCTGTCCCGGAACTAGCTCTATAGACCAGGCTGGCCTCAAACTCACAGAGATCCACCTGCCTATGCCTCCCGAGTGCTGGGATTAAAGGCGTGCGCCACCACCGCCTGGCTCCAAATCATTGTCTTTACAGATCCATCCTGTGTGAACGCTTCTTCTCTAGATAACTGGCAACTCTCTAAAAGTTTTGTTTTATTTTATACTTATGGAAGCTTAACATTTTCCTGTTTGAGAAATAAAATTTGTGAACACACACACACGCCACTATAATCATATTCCGGAAATGTTTGAGAAAATTAGCAACGAAGAATAGATACTTTGCTAAAGTTCTACCCTTTGTCTTTTGCAAGGTTTGTTCCAATTTTAACTAGGGCCAAGTTCATAAAAAGCACAATAAACCATGGATATAACAACTTGCCAAGTAATCTATCACATTCTGTTAAGAATGTCTCAAAATGTAATTTGTGTATTTAGTATTTTATTAGGCTGAATTATACCAAAGTACCAATTTCATAGATCAAAAGAATTTACTATAGGCACATTCCTACCAATTGGCAATAAAATCAAGTAAATTAATTCCATATCACATCTGCTATGCTCGGGTTTAGGTGCTAATGAACAGTAAAAATCAGCTGAGGAAAATAATTACATCAATAATCCACATTAAGTCATTTTTTGGACTTAGGGTATATAGCTCAGTAGTAGAGGGCATGTGTGTTATTTTGAATGAGATTGCTCCCTATTGGCTCAAATATTTGAATGCTTGGTCCTGAGGTGATGGACTGTTTGGGAAGCGTTAGGAAATATGGTCTTGTTGGAGGAGCTGTGTCACTTGGGGTGGTGGGGGTGAGGCTTCAAAAGTCCCCATCATTCCAGTTGGCTCTGCCTCATGGTCATTGTCTTAATGTGTAAGCTCTCAGCTACTGCTCCAGTATCATGCCTGCCTGCTGCCATGTTCTCCACCAAGATGGTCATGGATTAACCCTCAGGAACTGTAAGGAAGACCCTAGTAAACTTGTTCTTTTTCTTGTTTAGTTGCCTTGGTCATGGTGTCCCTTTACAGCAATAGTAAGGAACAAAGACAGCATGCCTAGCATATGGGTTCCACCTGCAGTCCTGAAAAGTGAAATCATCTCTCCTATTTGTGACTCTGTGATAATCTCCTCCCACCTTGACTTTGGAATGGGTCACGTGACTTGCTATAGTTAATGGGACAGTAGCCAATGCTGCCAAAGCAGAGAGTCCCTAAGTACTTCATGGCTGAGTTTATCCTTTTGGAAGGTTCTCTATTCTGTGAAGAGAGTCCAAACGGAGACTGGAGAGGCTGTGAAAGGAAGGACTGTGGCACTCCGGTTGGCAGTCTCAACTACCCACCCTCAGCCATCCTTCAGCAAAACACTGAACTGGATCCGCTGCCGTGCACAACTGCGAGAAATCCAGAATCTTGTTTGAAGGCACTAAGTGTTGCGGTGGTTTATTTGTAAAGAAAAGTTTATTGACTACATGGCAAAGGGACAGCAAGCCACTCAGCGACTAGAGTGCCACCTACAGCTTGAGGTAGTTTATTATACAGCAATAGGTAAGGTGACAGGAGACCCTCATAATGCAAAGGGTGGACAATCAATGCCATGATGAGTTGAAACACTAACTACAATGTTTCTCAGAAAAATGCATTCACCCCGGGCCCAGTCAGAGACAGATATTCTTGGGTTGAAGGTGTAGCCTAGTGGTAGGAATGCAAACACACACACACACACACACACACACACACATTGAGGAAAAAGAAGAACAATTTACCTTTTGTCTCAGTAATTGCTCAGATTGTGACCTGGATATATTCCCAGCAAACCAGCTGCAAAAGAATTCTGGATTTGAGAATTGATAATTTTTCAATGATACAACTGTCCCTCAACTTTTGAGTCTGTACAGTGAGGCATCAGCCTATATCATAGATTTTCAAACCTAACTATTGGGCAGCGAGCATAAGCTGAGGATATTTTCAAAACCCAGCTTCTTAGTCTTCACCACACAGTCTACTTCTGGGATGAGGCCTGCACAATATAAAATTGTGAATAGGCTACTACAGGCCTCCTAGGTGACTTCTAGTTAGCCTACATTCCACTGTTTTGGATGGAGGACCAGAGATTAGGTCAATGACGATCCAATGGGAAAGTCAGGGTAGCTAATGATAAACACTCTTGTCTTTCAACACCATCATTTTATTTTAATAACCCAATAGAAGCACATTTTATATCAACTATTTTCAAAGCAAATGCTTTAAAATATTTTTCTTTGGAGCAGGAAGAGATAAACATCTAAGATGATATCCAGACAAGAGGCAAAGATATGTGGGAAAGCCAAGTAGAGTTCTTTTTCTTTAAAAAAGAAATAACCTTTGCTCTTGTAATTAATGAGCCAAGAACATCATGTCTTATTTTGTATATGAAGCTCAATAAAAAATTTTGTCTCATGTGAGGTTAACTCTGTGTGTGGCCCTCTGGCTTGAGCTAAAGTGTCCCATATGGGAATAAGTAGGGGATGAGGTACAATGGCACATGGGTTTGGGAAACCCGGAGGAGCTGGCTAGAGGGTAACCCTGAAGATGGAAGAAGCGCAGAAGAGCGAAGGCAGACGTGAAGGCTTGTGAGGGAAAAGCAATCTTCCCAATGAATGGGAACTGGTATTTTATACGGTATCTGTATTCATGGAGGAAGGAAATAATAGCAGCTGAAGAGTTCAATAAAGTGGAAAGATTCTTAGACCAGCCAGTTTGGAGATCTGAGTTCTAGAAAGAACCACCTCATGTATAGTTGATTTTAAGCAAGCCTCTTAGCACTTTTGACCATAGAGTTTTCCATCTGTAAAATGAGGCTATCCTGTTTTGTCGTGAGAAGCACGATGACCAAAAGTAAGTTGGGGAGAAAATGGGAAAATGGTTTATTTCAGTTATCAGGTTACAGTCCATCACTGAAGGAAACCAATGCAGGACCTCAAGGAAGATGCTTGGACCAAAATCGAGTGGAGGAGCACCGCTTACCGGCTGGCTTCTGCTGCCTTGCTCAGCTAACTTTTTTGTGGTTTTCTGAGACCGGGTTTCTCTGTGTAGCTCTGGCTGTCCTGGAACTCGCTTTGTAGACCAGGCTGGTCTTGAACTCACAGAGATCTGCCTGCCTCTGCCTCCTGAGTACCAAGTAATTGGCTAACTTTCTTATATGACTTGGACCCACTTGCCTAGAGATGGTACAGTTCACAGTGTACCGGCTCTCCTTCTTAATTAGCAATTGAGAAAATGACAGCCATGCCAGGTGGTGGAGGCACATGCCTTTAATCCCAGCACTTGTGAGGAAGAGGCAGGTGGATCTCAGTGAGTTCAAGGCCAATCTGGTCTACAAAGGGAGTTCTAGGACACCCAGGACTGTTATACAGAGAAACCCTACCTTGAAAAACGGAAGGAAGGAAGGAAGGAAGGAAGGAAGGAAGGAAGGAAGGAA
>LOEQ01001861.1:94477-105110 GCA_001685075.1 Bramus lutescens
CTCTCTCTCTCTCCCTCCCTCCCTCCCGTGTGTCTCTTTCTCTGACTCTCTCTGTCTCTCTCTCTCACCCCGTGCATCTCTTTCTCTGACTCTGACTCTCTGTCTCTCTCTGACTCTCTCTCTCTGACTCTCTGTCTCTCTCTCGTTTCTCAAGGCAGGGTTTCTCTGTGTATATCTGCCTGCCTCTGCCTCCCAAGTTCTAACCCTCTCTCACACTTGGCCCCTGCCTCCCTTCAGTGAGACTCCACCCCTTCACTGAGTCCCACCTCCTCACTCAAGTCGCATCCCCCACCTCTTGGGGCCTCTAGCATCTCTCCAAGCATCTCTCTGAAGACTCCCTTGCCTCCCCACTTTGTTCCTCCAAACCCCTTTCTAAGGTCTCCGTCTCCTCTCAGAGGCACCCACCCCCATTCTGAGTCTTCAATCCTTCTTTGAAGTCCCCAGCCCTCCCTAAAATCTGAGCCACCGCCCCCCAATCCACCGACCTTACCCTGTAAACCTCAGCTCCTCTTTTTAAATCCCCTTCTGAGTAAGCAGCTAACCTTCCAGAAGCCCCTGCTCCTGTCACCAGGAGACAGAAAGAACTCTATTACCCTAGTGTGGGTAGCTGCGGATGTGGTGACCTGGGACCACCTCTTACTGTTGCCTTGATTAAGTGACTCAGAGAGCCTCACCTGCCCTCACTCTGTGTCTTGGAGCTTGTTAGAAATTCCCTATGGGTGGAGCAATGGGATTCTCCGGCCTTGCTAGGAGCTCCAACTTAATTAAGCTTTTACAGAAATCTAGGAGCCCCGGGCAGGACACTTTCCGCACTAAGTGGTTGACAGAGACTCAGAAGAATACTGGTTACCCCAGGTTACCCAGCTAGGGAAATCCCCAGGACTAGCAGTCCACTTTCCTTGGCTCCAATTGCTTTGAAAATGGGCAACATTCTACACCATTTGGTTCTTTATTCCTATACCTGCGGTAGCTTTATTGCTGTGGTCACATCCCCTGACCCCAGAGAGCTTGAGCCCAACACCCTGAGCCACATGTCCATCTGTCCACAGACAGGCTCATAGTTGGTAGCTACACACTGAGCCATCTGGCCCAGATATTCACAGATAGAGAGTCCACTCTGGTTGGCAGGTGCTCGTTTTAATTCCTTCTTTGCTAATGAACACAGACAACCACACTTACAGAGCTGCAGGAGAGATTGCAGCAAGAGACATGGATGGATATGCCTAGCAACAGTTGTCCTGGTTATGGTTATACTGACACCGCCCCATCACTAAGATAGACCCCAGACTATAGGCACATACAACCCTGCATGTACACAGTAGCCAGAAGAGGAAGAGCAAAACAACAAAAAGATTTAAGGATTTCCCACCCCAACAACCTAGTGCTTTAGGATAAAAGGGCAAATGTTTAGGAGGGGATCTTACAGTGTCTCCTTAACTCTGTAGGGCCCCCTAAAAGGCTTTCTGGAAGCACTCGGTAGACTGCAGAAGAAATTCTACTCCAAAGGCCTGCGGCTGGAGTGCCCAATTCGCACTTACTTGGTGACAGCGCGCAGCGCAGCCAGTTCTGGGGCTCGGGCCCTCAAGACCCTGAGAAGCTGGGGCCTGGAGACGGATGAGGCCTTATTCCTAGCTGGAGCACCCAAGGGTCCCCTTCTTGAGAAGATCCGCCCACACATCTTCTTTGATGACCAGATGTTTCATGTGGCTGGGGCACAGGAGATGGGCACAGTGGCTGCCCATGTGCCTTACGGCGTGGCCCAGACACCCCGGCGGGCAGCTGCGCCTAAGCAGACTCTAGGTTCATAGTAGTAGGGTCACCTAGCTGTAGGCTCCCTGACATACTTCCGAACCTCATCTGGTGACCTTTCCTGGCTCCTCACTGTCCACCATCCTGCCTGTTGCCCTCTTCTCTCTGCTCAGATACTCCAAGGAATTTAGGAAGTCGGGGCCAGCATCTCACAGTCCCTGCTGGGCAAACACCGCCATGATCCTGGCAAGGAAAGCAGGACTCGGCAGGGTAGTTTGGATCTCGTGGAGAAATTGGTAGGACCGAGAGCGGTACGGTCAGAGAAGCCAGGATGCCAAAGGGCTTGGGATGAAAACTGTCACATGTAGTGTAAAGAGCATTGTGCGGGAGAGGGTGAATTAAGGCATGGACTGCATGACTTAAGTCCCCCTTTTTTGTAAACCTCAGTTTACCACCCCCTCCCCCTTTAGGTGGTTTCCAAGTTGTCCTTTAATCAAAGCTTGGTTTTACAGGATGATGCCCTAAATGAATCCTCCTGTGCCAGACTACTGGTTCCTATGGCACCTGTGTAGATTACAAGATAACACTCTGTCTAGGTGAATGAATGACAAAAATGATGGCCCTTCCTCTGGCCCAAGGCTGGCCATTGGCTAGATTCCAGACCTTCGCTCCTCAGCCCTTCAGCCCATCAGACGGGAAATATGCACAGTACCACACAGCAGCCCTGCCTATATATCTCACCATGCTTGGGAACTACTGCACGGGTGACCTGTTGTTTCCTGTGACTTGCTAACCTGAGCTAACCCGACTGTCAGTTGCCAGCTGGAAGGTTTGTGGGAAGAAATGATGGGAGGAATGTACCCTACGTGCAAATTCTCCTCTAGCCAGAAGAGGGCACTGCAGGCACCTCCTGGATTGGACTTTAGTGGCTTAACAACTCTGGGGGTTTCCTTTGCTTTCAGTTTTTAGGCAAGTTCAGCAGTTCTGCCTGCCAAGCTCCTCACCTCAGTCCTGGGTCTAGCAGTCATTGCCACCTACCATGCTGTAAGGAAGCAACAAAAGAGCACTCCAGTCCCAAATACGGAGAAACCACAGGCTCTAAGTGAGTGATTGTTCAGGCTGAGTCTGAGGGCAAGCTGCTGCAGGGAGACTGGGAAGTGTCAGGTCTGATCTTATCCTAACCCAAAGACACTAAGGACGTGCCGGCTTAGAGAGGGATGCGCTGAACGTGCACCAGCATGATGCTGCTGTGGAGAAGGAAAAGCCAGTCAGAGCTACCCTGGAGGCGATGAGCTGTCACTGGGGAGCGGTACAAAGGACTCTGGGATGAACCGGCCCCCTGAGAGGTACCAGTGATGACTCTACCTTTGCATGAAACCAGGCAGCCCTTTCTTCTCCACATGATGAGTGATGGTCACCTCATCCTTTGCTAAGCAGCCCTGGCACTCAGAGGAACAGTGGAAGAGTGGATGCTTGGTCCCCTATGAAGATGAGAAGGGGCAAGTAGACATGTGTTTGTGCACTGACTGCCTGGCTCCCAAGGGATTTCAGCAATGGGGAAACCCAAAGCATCATCAGAGGGCCTGGAAATGGGGAGAAGGGCAGCCGGAGATTCTAGGCATTTGACTCAGGATCTGAACGAGTACATGTTCTGGGCAGTGTGTCTCAGGGCAGCAGCTGTAGGAAGGAGGATGAAGGTTCAAGAGCTCCTGGAAATGAGAACCAGCTTGGGCCAAATGAGAAACACAGGGTTGAGCGTGCATCTGTGTCTGCAGCATGCGGACGCAGTTCCCGTCTCTGTCTGCAACATGAGGACGCGGTTCCCCTCTGTGTCTGCAGCATGCAGACGCGATTCCTGTCTGTCTGCAGCATGACGCAGTTCCTGTCTGTGTCTGCAGCATGAGGACGCGGTTCCTGTCTGTGTCTGCAGCATGAGGACGCAGATTCTGTCTGTGTTGCAGCATGCGGACGCGATTCCCGTCTGTGTCTGCAGCATGTGGATGCGGTTCCTGTCTATGTCTGCAGCATGTGGATGGGGTTTATGTCTGTCTGCAGCATGTGGATGGGGTTTATGTCTGTGTCTGCAGCATGCTGATGCAAGCCCCCTCTGTGTCTGCAGCATTGCGGACACAGTTCCTGTCTATGTCTACAGCATGTGGACGCAGATTCTGTCTGTGTTGCAGCATGCAGATGCGATTCCCGTCTGTGTCTGCAGCATGCAGACGTGGTTCCCGTCTGTGTCTGCAGCATGTGGATGCGGTTTCTGTCTATGTCTGAAGCATGTGGATGCAGTTCCCCTCTGTGTCTACAGCATGTGGACATGGTTTCGGTCTGTGTTTGCAGCATGTAGACACAGTTCCTGTCTGTTTCTACAGCATGTGGATGCAGATTCTGTGTTGCAGCATGCAGACAGGGTTCCCATCTGTGCAGCATGCAGACAGGGTTCCTGTCTGTGTTACATGTGGACATTGTTCCTGGAAAGCAGTGATGCATGTGAGACAGACAGAGCTGCTTTATGGAGCCACTGGCATTATTACACCCAGGAGGGCACAAAGCAAAGGTGTTTTTGCACAGGGCCATTTTCATCATTATAGCAGGACCCTTCCAGCCAAGCAGAGGAGGCCTGGGGTAGAACAAAGTCTGTAATGGGCTTCCTCCACTACTGGTTCTCCATGACAGACCAGAGACGCTGTGCAACCTAAGAACAGCTGCAAGGGAATGAAAGGGGGGGTTGAGCAGGAAACTCAGCCACGGGGCACTTTCCGGCTTCCTTAGATCACACAGTAGCCTTCTGCCGTGAGGCCATCATCACCCCCTTGAAGGGGTCCTTTCTCAGGGCTCAGTCAAAGAAGAAGAAGCTTGTAGAGATGTGCAGAATACAGGCTTACAGAGTGTCCTTAGGGTGCCCAGTCAGAAAAAGCCTGTGAAGACAGCACCAGATGTGCTGGGATGCAGGAGGCTTAGTGGCCAGGGCCTGGTCATGAATACTGCAAACTCTTCCAGGTTTCTCAGGAAACAGGAATGGTACCATCCCAGAAGCAAGAAGATAAGGTGCAGTAAAAAGCTGCGGATTTCACTGGAGACACCATGAATAGATGCAGACAGCCCAGGGCAGCGCAGAAAGGTCCAAATTCTATTACTGAAACCAAAATTGAGCATCTCAAGCCTGGACAAAAGCTTCTGGAGCTGGACTAAAAGGCCAGAAGTCCTGGGGGCAGGCTCCAGCTACAGCTGCACAGTTCTCCTGATGGACTTGTGGGCTGAAGAGGAGCCTGGCAGCATGAAGCATTGTTTATTGTGTTACCAGGAGATTTAAAAACCAGCTGAGCATCAAAGCTCCAGGCCCAACCTCAGACCGCAGCACTGGGGCAGAAGAGCCAACCACCCCCAGAACACTGGACGCCTTTAGCTGGAAGCACCACATCCCTAGGCCTGGCAGAATACTCCTCCTAGGAGGTGCTTTGCCAACTGAGTCCCAGGCCCTGTGGAACTGCCACTCAGCAAACAGTAGCTCTGTTTGTTATTAAGCATGGAGACTGCTAAGATTACTACAGAATGCCCTTTGGGGGAGGGAGATGTAGCTGGGCATCTGGCTCAGTTAGCAGAGTGCTTGCCTACTGAATACAAAAGCCTGGGTTCAACCCACAGCACTGCATAAATTAGATATGACAGTGCACACCCATAATTCCAACACTGGAGAGGTGGAAGCAGGAGTAGTCAGAAGGTCAAGGTGCTTCTCAGATGCGTAGCCAGTCCAAGTCCAGTCTGGGCAGCATGAGACTCCATCGCAAAAAGAAAAAGCAAACCCTCCCCTACATAATGGCCTGACTACATTAGTGGGAATGCAGCAGAACATGCTAAAAGGAGCAGAAGCTAGCAAGAAGGTCAAGTCCATGACAGACTTGATGTTTCACCTACCTCTGTTCAATTGGCTTGCAGTAAAGTGATGATCAGACTTTTAAAGCCCCTCCACGGCATGTGGTAAATAGCCCTGCCCCAAATGTGTTCCTGGGTATCCCTTGGTAACCTCAGAAGCCCTGGCCCCTCCACTGGGAATCCTGTATCTTCCTGTGATCCAGTCTGCTGGAGGAGATACCAGCACTGTGGCCATTTCTACCATCTTGAAGTGTCCAGGACACAATGATTTGGGGAGCTATCGTAACTTGCTCAAAAGTCACCCAGCTAGTAGGTGTCAGTGCTGGGACTATCTGATGCTGAAGCCTGGATGTCCATCATTTCCCATGCAGTGGTCAGAGAAGCTCCACTCTGAGGTCTTCCCTGGAAGAACTCACCAGAAGCTGACTTGTTGAAAAGCTTGACACATTTGAGCAGGCACATTCTGGTTCGAGCTGAGCCGCCTTGCTGACAGTGATGTAAATTAGCTTAAGGGCAGTCCTTCTAAACCGCTTTTGAACAACTTCAAGCTACATGAAACTCAGTTTGCAGATCTTTGAGTTGAGCTAATACTGAGGTGAGGCCAAATTGGATCCATTCCCTGTTGTCATAAAGAAGCTTCTGTTGTTTTAAACACCATGTCCACTGGCTTATAGATACACTACAGTATCAGAATACAGAATCAGAATTCAATGGAACCAACAGAAACTCCAAAGCCAAAAGAATACTTATTATCTGACCCTCTTACAAGAACATCTGCCGACCCTTGCATCAAGGTAAACACCCTGGCCCACAGGGACAAACAAGGTTACATCCTCCTAAGCATTTAAGGACAAAAATTGACTCCCTAGCTAAAGGAGGCAGGGAGAGATTTAACGACTATCTAACCCTTTCCTGACACTCAAGGGTTTAAAATTCCAAGTTGGTTGATGCATACATTTGATACAAGTCAGACTGAATTCACCCTCTCAAGCTGACGGGTGAGGGACCAGGAACATGACCTTGGCTACAGGTGGCCTTGCTGGTTCCCCAACACCCATCTCTGCAGCTGTCGCCTCAGCTCCTCATTGGCCCCATGGGGTCTCTTGAGCCCTAATGAGTGCTGGTAAGTGAATGGTTGTGAAACGCGGGCTTTGAATAAAAGGGAGCACCCAGTGTTGACTCCAGAAGCTCCGATCTAGTGAGCCATCCTCACTCGGTCTCTGAAAACAAGTTCTCGAGGATCCCCCGAAGGCTTTGACTCAGAAGGATGCTGATGGGGTGAAAAGCCATTACAGGGTAGACGTTTTCTTCAAGTATGAGACACAAGCAACCAAGCCACCCTTACAATGGAAGTTTTCTGAATTCACTGCAAACATGCCAAGCTGTCTCACCTGCCACTACAGCTGTGTCATGGTAGTCCCCCTTACAAAGCCCAGGCTTGGCCTCAGGTTCTTTATGCAGCACTTCAGACAGCCTGTCCCAGATGGAGGTGGCATGAGAGATGGAACCTGGTTTACTACCTAACTGCCTTTGTGGACCAGACCACTGCTTTCCAGCAGGCAGGCATGGTCCTTAATAATCCTTCTCTGATGCTCTGGTACGACTCCAAGGATGCCAGATTCTCACCTGTCTCCAGCAGAACCTGATGATGGAGGAGGAGGAGNGAGGAGGACCACCGTTGGCCCCGTGGCTGGTAGCTTCACTGCACAGGTGTCCCGTGTTCTGGCCTTAAGGCAAGTTGCAGAAACATCTCTTGCCAGTAGGTGGCACTGCAGACTGGCATTCAGTTGTGCCTATGGCTTACTTTTCTCTCCTTCCACGCTACAGATTACTGTCCTGGACTCTCACGGGGAGCCACTCTAGGAGCCAAAAAGGACTTCAGGTGCTCTGATCATGTTTCTGAAACATCTCTGTATGACGAGCTGGCAGCTCTCACCGAAAACCACTGTGATGGTGTGTATGGAGAAACACCTGTGACCATGTGCTGCTGTAGAGACTGAGTATGTGTTTATGGGTGTGATGGACACACTTCTCTGCTGAGGACTGTGTGTGCATATTTGTATGTATGTGTGTCTGTGTCTCTGTGTATCACACACACCTGCAAGTTTGGAGTGTGTACAGATGGTTGTCTCTGTAATTTGAGGATCCCGGGCCCCACAGATTGATGACCAGCCAGCCTCACTCCTTGGTCCCCATCAGCTCACGGGCATTGCATGCGCCTCACTCAGGGCCACGGAGGCTGGGCCTCTCAGTCTTTCTCTTTAGTTTTCTGTTTCACTTCTGTTGCCTCTGACTTCTCCATCTCCTTTCCCTGTGGCTCTGCAGCTTTGGGGAGGAAGTGACAGAGCAGACGCCACCTGACTCAGTCTCCCCACAACTTTTCCCTCCTCTAACAGAGCCAGGGCTAATATGGTCTGATTGGCTACACTGTGGCCACTGTGAGGCAAGCTGACTTCCTTCCTGGCCTCTAGTTCTTGCCGGCCCTGGTTTACCTTTGACCTTGACTGGGAACTATCTTCCTGATGGGCCACACCACCACAAACCCAGAGGCTTTAGAGACCAAATCATCTTTGCAAAGTAAGTGCTTCCATAAAGCAACCCCAAACCCTGCAGAACAGTGTCTGTCTCACACTCTTGGCCAAGGCTGAATATGTCTTCGTGGCTGTCAGCTACTAAATTAGACTCGAGGTTAGACTTGTGGCTGCCACTGATCAGAAAGTTGCCAAGGTCATTGCAAACATACTGTGTGAGTCAGGGGGTCACAAACCCTATGTTTAAGGAGCCACTCAGGAAGCAGATAGGAGCAAAGGGCATAGGGCTAGGTCTCGAGGACAATGGCATCCAGGGTTCTGTATTATCTCTGCCTTGTAGGACCTGATGTTCCACTGTGTTTTGTTTTGTTCTGAGAAGTTGGAAATCTGAACTTTCAAATACTGGCAACTATTTCAAGTTTAGAAAACACTGCACAGGCCAAAGAAAGCTTATCTTGTCTGCTAAATCTATCCCTCCAATCTCCCGTCTGCTCCTGCTGGCCCCAGCCAGCTGAACTGGGACTGTTAGACTCAAGTAACTGAGAACGGAAGGACATTGCTCTCAGAACCACAGCTTAGGGTCTTTATGAGACCTTGGGGATGGTATAGAGCATCCCCTGTGTGTTTAAAGGCTTGGGTACAAGCTGGGCATGGGAAGTGCATACCTGTTATCCCAGCACCGGAAGCTGAGATTAGAGGATGCTAAATTCAAGGCCAGCCTGGCCTACCTATCAAGACCCTATTAAAAAGCAAACAAGACAAAACAAGAACCTGAATGTTCTTGGGTACGGTGGCATGCACCTTTAATCCCAGCACTCGGGGACAGAGGTAGGTGGGTCTCTGTGAGTCCAAGGCCAGTCTGGTCTACAGTATGAGTTCCAGAACAGGCTCCAAAGCTACACAATGACATCCTGTTTCAAAACAAAACACTGAACGAATGGGCACATGCTTCATTCTTAAATTAACACACCTATAACCTTAACTTCCAATTTCCTCTGTCAATAGTGTCCAAGTATCACCTATTGAGAGCAAGGTCAAGAATGAAGCCCTCACTGTAGCAAACACTGAGTTGGCCCACCTTGCAGTAGCCTTCTACTTATCTCTATCTCTGCTGCCCTGGGCTTCTTCACCTGGCCTCGCTGGCTTGCTGTTTGGCGTGAACTCCCAAGTGCCTCCTTGGAGAGCAAGAGCATGTGCTCCTTTGTCTGTGACCCCCTTACCTGGGACAAGAGGGGGCACGCACCGTTCTTAGCCCCTCCCCATTGCTGACTTTCAGCACATCAGTGGCTCCTGCTCTGTCCACTCATTTCCTGGTCAGATGATAAAGGGTTCTACACGCTTAATGCTATGAGTCCTTCCCCTCATGCTCGTCCTATGCCTTCATTCACAAGGGCTCTGCTTCCTAAAAGACATACATTAATAAACAGCCATTCAAATGTATTTATATTGTCTTCTTTTCTGCCTTCCTTTGAAAAAAAAATACTTACAAGTGAATCCAGAAGCTTGTATAAGCCCTAAGAAATCTGGCTCTGTTGTCATTTTAAAACAAGCCAGGTGGTGGTGGCGCACGCCTTTAATCCCACCACTTGGGAAGGCAGAGGCAGATGGATCTCTGTGTGCTGGAGGCCAGCCTGGTCTACAGAGTGAGTTCTGGGATAGCCAGGGCTGCACAGAGAAACTTTGCCTCAAAGAGAGAGAGAGAGAGAGAGAGAGAGAGAGAGAGAGAGAGAGGAAGGACGAAAGGAAGAAGGAAGGAAGGAAGGACGAAAGGAAGGAAGGAAGGCACGAAGGAAGGAACCAGTCTCGCAGGTGTTTGCCGAGTTTCTGCCACAGCACTGTTGGGCTTGCTTCTAGGATCTGGACTGGATATGCTAGTAGTTGTGAGCTGCTTGTGGGTGCCAGGAATTGAACCTGGGTTGTCTGGAAGAGTGTGCTTAACTGCCGAGCCATCTCCCTGCCCCCTCTGTTTTCCCCTCTGTTTTCATCTGTCTTTTTCTTTCTATTCTTTCCCCCAAAGCCTGTTCTTAGGCTGGGCCACTATGGCTTGAATCCTTGCAGAGGCAGATGGACTTTGTGAGTCTGAGGCCAGTCTAGTCTGCATGGCATAGTCAGGGCTACACAGTGAGAGCCTGGCCATGTTTTTCTTGATGTTCTGAGCTTCCTCACTCTCACTGAAGCTCCCCTTGCCCTTCTTCCACAAAGCTGTTTACAAATGACATGGTTTTCACTTTTCTCTCTTCCTCTTCTACCTTCTCCTGGCAGATGTCTGGATGTAGTGATAAGGGAGCAGCAGGCCTACTTTTCATCTGGCCCAGCTCCCACACGGCTAGCTTATACCCCGAAATAACAACACACAAATTGTATGCATTTAAACATTGCCTGGCCCATTATATCTAGCATCTTCTTTGCTAACTCTTACACCTTAATTAACCCATTTCTATTAATGTGTGTAGCACCACGAGGTGGTGGCTTACCGG
>LOEQ01001861.1:134416-149410 GCA_001685075.1 Bramus lutescens
CTCTTTTCAGGGTTAGTCTACATCTTCTATACCTGTCTTTTCACAGGTGTCTGCTTAGAGAAATTATGTGGGCCACAAGATTTTCTTCACATTCATGTTAATCACGAAGTGTGAGGAAAATACATTTTGTGACACAGCGTGGTTTCTTGTGCTTTATAATGGGAGACTGGGACTCAGAGAGGTGAAGGGATATGTCCCAGGAAACGGGGTCATTATAAACTACATAGGTGGGGCAGGCCACACAGGGTGTCTTCCCCCAGGCCCTGTGCTTCTCTCCCTGGCATGCCCTCATGGTACTTTACTTACAGAGTTCTTCGATGCCCGAGCCCTGGCTGTTGACTTCCGGAGCATTGGTTTTCGGGAATGTCTCACCGAGGTCATCAGGTACCTGGGGGTCCTGGAAGGACCCAGCAGCCACTCAGACCCTGTCCGGATTCGCCTTCTCTCCCACCTCAACAGCTATGCAGCTGAGATGGAGCCTTCCCCCACACCCACTGGGGCCCTGGCCTTCCCTGTGTGGCCCTGGTCCTTCCTCCATAGCTGTCCAGGCTGGCCTTCCCTAAGCAGCCAGCTCGCCATTCTGGGAAGAGTGCCTGGCCCTGTCCTCCCCAACGTCTCCTCTCCCACTTACCCCATCTCTGCCCTCCGGTCCATACCAGTANACCATCCTACCAGCCCGGAGGAATCTGTTGCCTAGTAGAGAGGCAACTTCCACCCAGAGAGCCCATCCTCCTGAAAGGCCAGCTGCCCCTCCCCTCACAACCCCTGGTAGCAGGGCTGCCAGGAGCAACCATGTGCTCTCTGTCCTGCCATCATCTTCCCCGACAGCCCTTGGAGCTGGGAAGTCTGATGACAGTCCATCTCCTTTGGGGCCCACAGGGAGGCCACCAGCAGCGATGCTCTGCCACTCCTGGGTCTCTGAAATTGGGGCTTTCTGAGCTGACCCCCCTACACCCATCCCCTAGAAATGGGGAACGTTGCTATTCTCCCCCAGGAGCTCTGAAAATGGCGTTACCTTTTCTAGAATGGTTTGGACACAAAGGCTTCTCTCCTTCTCCATCAATGCCCTCCCAGGCCCCTATTCACGACCCATCCTGCTGCCCACCTGGCTCCCCTGTCGCCTTTTCGAAGCTCAGAACCTTAGTCTCATTCCCACAGGCACAGATGAATTACATGGTGCCTGTGACCCCCCGAGGCACTGTGGACCAGGACTCATGGACCTTGAAAGGCTGCCATGGAGGCACAGGCTGCTCCCATGATGAGGTGGGACTCACAGTCCTGAGGACTGGTGGGATTCAGCCACCCCCAGGCCAACAGGATGGAATGTACTGTCTGCTTTGCTTCCTGTAAGACAGAAATGAAGCAGTGGCTGTTGAGCTGTCTCTGTGGCCCCTCCCAGAACAGGGAAGCACAGACAAATCTGTTCTCCAATCAGTTAAGGCCTGCAGCTACCATCATCCCAACTTCAGACGCCCACATGACTGACTACCCACTAAGGCTTGACAAGCCAGGCCAGGAGGATTCACCACAGCAGCGGAGCCCTGGCAGGCTGTCCCTCCACAGCGCTTCAGACAAGAACCAGGGCTGAGAGAGAACAGGAGAGCCCCACTCCTTTTCTCTTGGGTACCATCCTCCGGGACTATGACCCTTCCCACAGGGTTCTGAGTGTTGAAGACCTGTGGTCCTGATGGTGGCACTCTAAGAAGCATTCTCTTGGGATTCAGCACCAGACATCTGAGCCGCCTGGTTTGCATCCGGCTCCCAGAGCCCAGACTGCTGCCACAGCCAAAGGCTGTCAGGCAGGATAAAAATAACTTGGAGGAGGGGGAATACAGGCCGAGGAGGCTGGGCTCTTCAAGGTCATGCAGCGGGTCGAGGGCCTGAGAGCCTTCTCACCCACATTTCACACAGCTGCCTCTGCTCAGAGGCCAGCTCACTCCCCAGCTCCACCTCAGACCACTTGCCTCTCTAATGGGAATGAACGGCCAGTGGGCCAGCAGAGACTGAACTGACATTTAGGGTCGCCCTATCAGGGGACAAAGGGTGGAAGCCTTTTTGTCCTCTTCCGGTGAGCACTTGCTCCCCACAGTACCCCTGAGGACTGCCCAGTGTGCCATCCGGGAACACCCTGGTTAATGCCCAGCAAAACCAAGATTGTGGGAACCTGGAACTGGTTATTCACTGATGCTGGGGCCATGCTGATTATGAAATACTTGCAAGGTCGTTCCAGAAAGCCCGCTCATCCTGGTCCCAACCTTTAATGGAACCGCAGTCATCAGAGCTGTAGTAAGGAACCTGTGGGCACAGAAGTAGAGTTTACCAAACCCTGGGAGCATAAATGTCATTTCAGAAAAGTGTGACAGGGCAGAGGTCATCTGAGTGACCCAGAAAGAGTTTGTGAATAGGCCATGAAGAGATAAAGACTTCTTCCCTCCTTAGTAGAAGCAAGTTCTTTAATCTCGCTGCCATATTGAACCTGTCTGGCATCCCTGTGGAGTGCATCATCAGCCCACTGAGAGAGACAGATGGGGGGGTAGAAGAGGAGAGGTGATAGAAGTCCCTGGATATTAGGGTCTTACCGCAGGCATTCAGTTTGGCAGCTTCCTAGCCAGAGATTCCGCGTTCACTCACAGCTGCGCTATAGGAACCATTTCCATGTTGCAGGTACCTGGAATGTAACGCCGTAGAAATATGGCAGAAGTGGCCAAACCCTCTGAGCATCCATCCTGGTTGGCCTTGGGACATTTTCCCGGGAGACTGGGCAGGTGACCTCTCCCCCACTCCTCAACACCCAGCTGAGTACTCAAATCTCCTGTTCCTAGTCCCAAGTCTTTCTGGTGGCCCTAGCGCTCTCGTCCCACTGCAGGGAGTTGCAGACAAGCAATAAAGAAGTTTAGTTCTGGAAACATCCACTTCTACTTCCTGGATGTTTCTAGAGTCTCTGACCCATAGCTCCAGGTCTGGCAATGCCCCCTCTCCCCTAGATGATTGCCCCAGTTTCCTTGCTTTGCTCTGTCTGTACCAGTCAGTTCTCAGCAGCCATGTGGCATGCGCAGAGCACGTCATATCAACCCAGCCTGAAACCTAGATGACACCCCCTACCCCCCGCCCTGTTATTCTAATGACAAAATCAGCTCTCTTTCTAAATCCTAACCCGACTTCTGGCCTTATTTCTTGCCGGCCCCAAACCTGCTCAGTGCTTAACACTACACAGGCCTGGTCTCATATCCCTAGCATTCCCATCTTTAGAACTTCTCTCATGAGGTTCCCAGAATGCTCCTCCCTTCCCTTGGCATGACCTACTTCAGCTCCTCAGGCCTGGCCTTCCACATCACCTCCTCCTGGAGGTCTTCCAGGACTAATGTGCTTGAATAACTCATTCATCTCCAAAGTCCCAATTGTTTCTCTTCATGGAGAGTTTGCTAATGCATACCTGTTTGTGTGCGGTTGGTTAGGTATATTCCCCACTGGAATGTGAGCTCAATGAGTCCGGGGACCATACCTGGCCTGTGCTCACATCTGTACCCAGCCCTTAGTGCAATGCCTGCTCCTCATCACTGGCCTATGAACTTTTGTTGAATATATAGATGAAGGAGGTAAGAAGGCTTCTGTCTTCCTGTGTGGCTAGCACAGACCCCACCATTCCTTCTGGCTGGCTTAGAGAGGAGACAGGGGAGTCAAGGCCAAGAAACTGGGCATTCTGGTAGAATGGTCAGAAGTTCCCAGCCAGAGGAGAAGCAAGCGTGTTGGCCCTGGAGTGCGTGCTCCCAGCTAAGGCTGCCAGCAGGTTTGTTTTTGCTCTTGGCCTAACTCTAATACATCCAGCTCTCAACAAACCCAACATTCATGGAGACCCACCCCGTGCCAGCCAGGGCAGAGCCTAAGGTAATAAACACAGTCACTCAGAGGGCAGCGTATCCTCTGCCTAAATAAGACGGGCATGGAAAGATCTCTGGAGAAGGCTGAGGGCTGCAGAATAGGTGTGCTTCTCTGGGAGGGGGCCCTGGAAGGAAGCCCTCCCCAACGAGGACCAAGGGACTCCCCTTGCAGAGATCTAGAAATTCAAGCTGGAAGCTACAGAAGCAGGCTTGGAGCTCCTTGAGTGCAGTTCCTCAGCGCAAGTGAAAGATTAGCTTGCCTGAGCTCTGAAACTGATCTTTCTTATTAATGAGAAGGGATTTTCTTCAAGTTCTTGGCCTTCTTGAACTTAACATTTTCATCTGTTCAAGGCCACAGTGCGGTAATGGCTACCCACATCTGCGCACATAAATACAAATTTAATAAAACTGTTTTAAAGAAAAAGAATTTGGTGCCGCTGAGCATAGAGGTGCATCTGTAACCTCAGCATTCAGTGAAGCAAGAGGATCAGGAGTTCAAGGCTACCCCGGGCAATATGAGACTGTCTCAAACAAACAACAACCCAGGGGGCGTACTGGAGAGAGGATTCAACGGTTAAGAGCACTGTGGCTCTTGCAGAGGACCCAGGTTCGGTTCTCAGCATGGCACCTAACAAATGCTTGTAACTCCAGTTCCAGAGGCTTGGAGGCTTGCTTCTTGCTTCTTTGGCACTGGTTGTTTATGGTGCAGACATGCAGGCAAAACACCCATACACACAGAAACAAACAAAATATAGCAACAATAACAAAATGATGATGAGAAAGAAGGGGGAGCAGGAGGGGGAAGAGGAAAAGGAACGGGGGAGGAGATTCAACCTCACCTATTTGAAACACCTAGATACTTTTGATAACAGTGCTCAGGCCAAATGACTGTGGTTTAGCCTGTCTGGGCCGGGCTCAGCCTCTTATTAGGAGATACAAAGAGAACTGGGATCTTCCCCAGCTAGACATTTCTATTCGATAGGTGGCTTAGAGTCCAACCTGAAGAAGGCTGATGACTGCTTGATTGCTTTACTTTTAGTTTAGTTTTCTTTTTCCTTGTTGGGTGCGTGGGTGGCTTTGTTATATTTACAGGGTATCAAAAAATAGTACAGACTGGCCTTGAACTCTATACCGCTGAGGATGACCTTAGACTTCTGCTCCTGCCTCCACCTCTCAAAGGCTGGGGTTACAGATGTGCCCCCTCAGACCTGGCTTATGCAGTTTATGCTGGGGCTCAGGTCCAGGACTTCATGTCTGCCAAGCAAGCACTCTCCAGACAGGGCTACACCCCCAGTCCAAAGCTGATGGCTTTCTGAGAAGCAAGGTAGAATTAATTTCTACAGGGACATTTCCGTCTCCTGGCCCCTCTCCCAGTCCCCAGCCCATAGCAGAAGATCAAGCAATGTTTCATCTGTGCTGCTGTGATTTGAATGTGGTTGGACTAACACACAGTGTACAGTACTGCAAGAGCCCCTTTGAAGCCAAGGTCCAAAGCACATAAAGGTAAATGAGGAGAAACAATACCCGGTACAGACATCCCTGATCTTGCTCTCACAGCAGACATTACTAATCGATTTCACAACATGTCCACTTGTTATTTTCTTAAGATTTATTTTTTATTTTATTTGAGGGTGTCTGGGTCAGGATTCTATTGCTGTGAAGAGACCATAACCACAGCAAGCTCTTTTTTTATATAAAGATTTATTTATTTTATGTATATGAATGTTTTATCTGCATGTACACCTGCATGCCAGGAGAGGGCATTAGATCCAACTATAGATGTCTGTTTGCCACCATGTGGTTGCTGGGAATTGAACTCATGACCACTGGAAGAGCAGCTGGTGCTCTTAACCACTGAGCTGTCTCTCCAGCCCAACCACAGCAACTCTTATAAAGAAAAACATTTAAAATTGGGGCTGGCTTACAGTTTCAGAAGTTTAGTCCATTATCATCATGGTGGCTTGCAGGCAGACATGGTGCTGGAGAGGTAGTTAACAGTTCTACATCCAGATAGACAGACAGCAGCGAGAGAGAATGATACTGGGCCTGACTTGAGCATTTGAAACCCCAAAGCCCACCCCCTGTGACACACTTCCTCCAACAAGGCCACACCTACTCCAGCAAGTCCACACATCCTAACTCCTGTCAAGTAGCATCTCTCCCTAACAATCAAGCACCCAAATCTATGAGCCTATGGGGGCTCATATCACTCTGTGTGTGTGTGTGTGTGTGTGTGTGTGTGTGTGTGTGTGCGCGCTCACATGGAGGCCACATGAATCAGTTCTCTGCTTCTACTGTGTTTTTCAGGCAGGATCTCTCATTTGTGCTGTTGCTTTGCATATTCTAACTTCCAGCTGGCTCTAGTTTCTGCCTCCCACCTCACCATAGGAGCGCCATTATCACAGGCAGGCACCTCATATCCAGCTTTTACATGGGCGCCTGGGGTTAAGCTCACATCACCCAGGTTTGTACTGCAAGCACTTCAGCCACAGTGCCATCTCACCAGCCCACCCTTGTCCCTTCTAAAGACAGGGGAAATCCAGAAGCAAATTTGGCTAATCGTTGTTGGCACCGCAGACAAAACCCATTTACCTTCTCTAGACACTGACTAGCTCTGCTTGGCCCTCACTCAAGACGGAGTTCATAGGTAACCAGGCTTGGGGATTTCCAGCTTCCTTCCTGTAGTATTGTGAATTATTAGCCCGAAGCACCTGGCCCTGGGCCATGGCCATCAGGGAATATGTGTGGGTGTCATCCATGCTGCCTCAGTCCCTGTTGGAGCCCACAGGTATAAATTCGTCCCACCTTGACCAAAGGTCAGAGATTTCAGGCCTATTCTTATTCCTTCGAGGTTATTGACAGGAGGTTTGACCCAAGGTGTGGCCACTAACAGGATGTTTTGACCTAGGGTTTGATCACTTGATGCTTTGAGTGTTGAGAAGATGATTGCTTTGTTCATTGAATCTTGGCAAAGAAGTCTTTTGTCTTCCCCTCTTTGGATTGGGGTATGTAAAGCCTTTGAGAAATAAACGTGAGCAGATTCAGTATTCACTGGGTTGCCTGGGTTGCCCTCCCAACTTTATCCTGCGTCTCTGTCTATTTCTTTTGTGTCTGTTTTTTTCTGCCTAACATTTCTAATTCACACACCCCCTACCCTGGAACATACAAACCTGTTGAGATTCCATGTCGGGTGGTCTACGATGGCTGAGAAAGAGGCTGCAACAGGCTTCTGACACAGCCCAGTACCTGAGGTGCTCACGGGGGAACACAGATCACCTGGGAACACAGATCATCCTGGGCGGAGCTTTAGCACCTTCCCTGCACACTCAGAGATGAGGCTGGGATTGATGCCTTCCACTCAGGCCCCAAAGTGCAGACTTGGATTCCAATAGCCAGTGTCTTGGAGGCATCTCAGATGACCACACCCAAAGCCACAAGCCAGATCCCTTCAGACCTGGTTCCTCCCCCTGACGGACTCTTCAGATCTTCAGTGTTTCTGGAGTTAGCTGGGTAGTGGCGGTGGCAGTGGTGGTGGCGCATGCCTTTAGTCTCAGCACTCGGGAAGTGGAGGCAGGCAGATCTCTACTAGTTAAAGGCCAATCTGGCCAATCATAGTGAGTTCCAAGACAGCCAGAGCTATACAGAGAAACCTTGTCTCAAAAAAAAAAAAANAAAAAAAAAAAAACAAAAACAAAAAAACAAAATAAAGGAAGGAAGGAAGGAAGGAGAAGAAAGAAGAAAACTCTGGAATTGTCCCTCAAACAGTTGTCTTTCTCTGTCTTTGATTCTTGCTCTCTGACTTATTTTATGTGTACGAGTACTTGCCTGCATGTATGTAATGGCACCACATGCATATTTGGTGCAGATGTCAGAAGAGGACATTGGTTCCCTAGGACAGTGCAGTTTCAAACCCTTGAATGTGAATGGTGGGAATGACCCCCACCTCCTCCACAAGAGCAGCGAATGCTCTTAACTGCTGAGCCATCGCTCTAACCCCGTGGCCTCTCATGTGCCAGCAAACCCTATCAGTTCCACCCTTTGTGACACTGGCCTCTGCCATCACTTGCAGGTGTGCACAGTCCTATCTCAGGCCCTTTTTGCTTTCTCTTCCCAAAGGCCCTGCTCCTAGACCTCCATACAGCATCTGGATGCCCACACAGCTGATTCTCTGTCTCCTTTAGATTTTCCGCAATGCCAGTGTGGTACTGGCTTCTCTAACAGCCCCCTCTTCCGTGCATGCTTCCTTAAGCCCCAGCATCCCCAGCTCTCTTCTCTGCCCTCCTTTTGGCATTCTTCATACTCATCCTAAGACTATTACTGTAAGATCAAGGCTAGTCCGATCTGTGTAGGGAGTTCTAGGCCAAAAGGGGGCTACATTGTAAGACACTGTCTCAAATAACAATGCCAACAGCAACAATACTAAATAAAATAGAAACAAATCTTTCTGGTTTTTGTTTGTCAGTTTCTCTTCCTAGAATGCTTCCGGTAGTAGGAGGTTTCCTTTCTTTCTTTCTTTTTTAATATTGTTGTTGTTTTTTAAGATAGGGTCTCACTTTGCAGCCCAGATTGCCCTGAAGTTACTGGGTACCCTAGTTTTGTCTTTCCTCCTGCCTCAGCCTCCCAAACCCAGGGATTGGAATGAGTCAGCAAGCTCAGCTAAAGGAAGAGATTCTCTCTCTCTCTCTCTCTCTCTCTCTCTCTCTCTCTCTGTGACTACTAGCTTTTTAGAAAACAGTAATAGCACACACTAGTTCAGGATCAAACTCAAGTCTTCAAGGTTTAGCAGCAAATCCCTTAAAGACAGGCGCGTTTCTCACAGCCCGTGTGCCTGCTCTTTATCCATTACTGCCCCCTAGTGGTCTATCAGAATACAGTAAAGGCTATCCAATTTATAGGTACTCTTATCCTGATAAATGCCTCAAACATGCCTGAGGTGTTTCCTAGCCTGCAGAACAGCAGGACACATTGCAAAGCCCCTGTTCTTCACCCTCACAGCTGAATAAACAGCTAGGAACTGCAGATCCCTGCTGTTGTCCAACATCCCAAGTATCAGACTGCATAAAGAGATCAGAATTCTAAGTACAGCTTTACCTGACTTCATGGTTACTTTTGCATTACAGTGAAGTACTCACCTGTTTGTCCTGGCACTATTCTGGGTGAATCTGAAAAGGTATTATTTGTTGGTTAGTAGGGTTTTTTTGTTTTGTTTTTTTTGAGACAGCTTCTCTCTAGCCCTGGCTGTCCTAGAATTCGTTATATAAACCAGGCTGGCCTAGAACTCAGAGAGTTGTGCCTACCTCTAGCCTTCAGATACCACATGCATATGGCATATATTCACACAGACACATACACTTATACATGAATAAAAATAAAATCCACATAAAGAAATAAACTGGTTGGTAGTGACACACACCTGCCTTTATTCCCAGCACCCGGGAGGTGGAGCAAACAGAGCTTTCTGAGTTTAAGGCCAGCCTGATCTACAGAGTAAGTTCCAAAGTATCCAGGGCTGCACAGAGAAACCCTTTCTCAAAAAACTAAAATAAATGTTTCTGAATCTGGTCGGTAGAGCATTCCTTTAAATCCCAGCACTTGGGAGACAGAGGTAGGTGGAGATCTATGAGATCAAGGCCAGCCTGGTCTACATAGCTAGTTCCAGGCTAGCCAGAGCTACATAGTAAGTCCCTGTCTCAAAATAAAAATAAAATTAAAATGTATCTGAGCATGGTGCTGTGGTTCATGCCTATAATCCCAACACTTGGAAAGCTGAGGCAGGAGGATTGAGAAGCCCTGTTTTCAAATCAAAACAATTAACTTGGAAGGTAGAGGAGGAAGCCAATAAGATCCAGACCTGTCCCCTGTGGTCCACATAGAAAGTCCTAGGCCAGCCAGAGCTCCAATGATCCTGTTTCAAGAAGGACACACAAGATCAGTGCGAGGGCTCACTGTCAAACCTGGTGATGTGAGATCAGTCCCTCTACCCTAGGTGACTCCTACAAGCTGTCCTCTAACCAGCTTGTAATTTTTAATAAAAAGGAAGGAAGAAAGAAAACAGCTAGGTGTGGTGGTGTATATCTATAATCCGAGTATTTAGGAAGAGGATAATCAGGAGTTCAAGGTCATCCTTGGCTCCATAGAAAGCTTGAGGCTAGCTTGGACAGGATGAGACCCTTGCCATAACACAAAAGAAAGGAAGAAAAAAGACAAAATGCAAAAATGTAAATATATAATATAATAATCAGCTAATATGTTTGTTTCACATATATATTTGTTTCAAATAAGTATATATGAAGCAAAATTGCTAATAGTTGATTGCTATATTCTGGACAATCAGCACATACAGTAGTCTCAGGGTTTTCTGATTTTAAATCAGAATGAAAATAACATGTTTCTGGACCTACAGCAAAAGTCTGGCATCAGGGGCTGTAGTGTCTGGGTTAAGGCATTGTGGAAGCCTGTTGAAGAGGAAGAAGCGAACTCCAAGGCCAGGAAAGGAAGACCTTGAAGGTGGCTGAATGGCTTCCCTGGGTCCCCAGGAAGAGGACCCGGATCTGGTCTCCATGAGCCCTGGGCAGAGCCAGAACCAAGTTCAGAAGTGTCTCTTAGAGTTCACATCTCCTTCCATCTCTGTGTGCTAAGAGGGGAACCATCCCCTTCCCCTGAGCTCATTTGACACTGACCTCCACCCAGGATCACATGCATAATTTGTGAGACCTCGTCTAAGTGGACAGCTGGAGCATCTTGCTGGATGCTGGTGATCCCAGAGGGCATCTACACTGCCCCCCAGACACTGATGCAGGCGGAATCTACACCCCCCATGCTAGACACTGATGCAGGTGGAATTATGGAACTACTGGTTTGTTCATTCACAAATTCATTTGTTCAATTGATTGTTTAGTGTTAGTGTGGGCCTGGCGCTGTAGCAGAAGCTGGACACTACAATGGTGAGCAAGCACAACCAGGCTTCAGGAAGCTTACATTCCAGGGTGGGTAGCCATGTCATCACTGAAGTACCTAACAGACTCAGTAAGAGAAAGTAGGAGGGGCCTGTGAGACAGTAACTCCAGGGACCTCTGGCCAGAGACTCCTCAAGGGTGATTCGGGAACAAACACCTCAGAGCTCTGAGCTAATGAGAAGATGGGGGAAGTCGTCTGGGGATGGGGGTGGGAGAACATTCTAGCAGAGGAACATGCAGCCTCTTTAACATCTTGCAAGACCAGTGCAGCTCAAGCCAGAGAGGGAGGAACAAGGAGTCCGGATGAGATTAAAGAAGGGCCGAATGTCCTGAGCTTTGTTTAAGTACTCCTACATGGGGTCCACTTGTGCTACTATTTCAGTAATTTTTTCTTCTTATCTGACAGGGTCTCGGTTTACAGCTATGGATGGCCTGTAACTGGATATGTAGACCAAGTTGGCCTTGAACCCACAGAGGTCTTCCCTCTGCCTTTGCTGGGTTTGAAGGCATATGCCACAACACCTGGCTTCCTCCCTCCTTCCCTCCCTCCCTCTCTCCCTCCCTCCCTCCCTCCCTTCAGGTATATTTGTTCTCTGTGTGTGTGTGTGTGTGTGTCCCTATATGAGTTATACCCCATATACATGCTGGAGACCCCAGAGGACAGAAGAGTTTGCTAGATCCCCTGGAACCAGAGTTACAGGTGGTTGTGAGCCACGATATGGTTGCTGGGAACCAAACCTGGATCCTCTGCAAGGGCAATAAGTGCTCTTAACCACTGGGTCATCTCTTCAGCCTCAAATTTTCATATTTTTCTTTTGTTTTTGTCTCTGGGTCCTCTTCTAAGCAAGAATATTTGTGAGCTTGCTGGGCAGTGGTGGCGCACACCTTTCATCCCAGCACTCAGGAGGCACAGGCAGCAGGCGGATCTCTGTGAGTTCAAGGCCAGCCTGGTCTACAGAGAGAGCTCCAGGACAGCCTCCAAAGCTACAGAGAATATTTGTGAGCTCAAAAGGCTGAAGACCGACATAGGAATTTGTAAGATGCTTCCCGTGCCAGCCTCATGACCTGATTTCAGTCCCTGGAACCCACAGAGAGGTGGAAGAAAATTGACTCCACACAGAGTCCCTCTGACCGCCACACTCAACCTGCATCATACATACACTAACAGATTTAAAAATTGAATTTTAAATTTAGAAATTGAAATATATTAATAATCTCTGTAGTAATAATAATAAATGACCCATATGCCACTTGTGCTTGGCTAAGCCACACTGAAATTATAAAATGTTCTGCCCGGCCGCACCTGAAGTTGTTCCCGCTCCACACCTGTCTGAAGGTACCATTGCCAGCTCCTATCTTAAGAGCGTGGGAGTCCTCTCACCGCCACGCAGCTGGAGGAGGCTGGTGACTGGGTCTCGTATACATTTTTTGATAAATGACTCGGGCTGCCACGTGCAGGGTTCAGCGGGAGTGCCTCAGGAAGGCAGGGAATGCTGTTACAATCGCGTGGGAGTTGTAGGGAATAGAGAGCTGTGGGGTTCTGACTGGGCGGAGAATGGGGAGCCGGCTGGTGGATTCCATCAGAGACTGCACAGATCCCACCCTTCAAGAAGCCATCCGTCCTTTTATCCCTCTGTGCTGATGCAAGCCCTTACCAAATAAGTGTGGCTTTTTCAAGCCTCCCATCTTTGTATCAGCCCCAAGGCTGCTGGACTCGGGACGGAGGACCACTGCACAGAAGAGCCCAGTTCCCTGGCTAGTGAGAACCACGGGATGACAGCCCATTGGGCTCTAAAATCTTTTCAGTTGAATGACTACCTCTGTCAGGAACTAAGGCAGGTACATTTTGTCACCTAAAACACTGATGGCCTGTCCACCTCTGTGGCAAAAGCGGGATAAAGACCAAGAACTTTCAGGGGGTGTGGGAAGGAGAGGAATCCTTCATGGGAGTCTTGTTGAAGTCTCCAACCAACCAAGAATCAAGAACTCTAATGCAAATTATGTGAAGTTTGCTAACAGGGAGACGATCTGCCCTTTATCTAAGGATATTTCAGGTAAGAGTATTGACATAGTAAGGAGCCATGCTAAAGTCCAAGAGTGTTGGACCTGGTATGGCCTTTCCCCTTTCTCAGATGTAAACCTGCAATCTTCTAGGAATGCCACAGCAAGATGATAAACTCCATTTATAGTAAAAGACTCCCTGTCCTCTTATGCAACCTTTGTGACCAGTGTGGTTTTATCTTATCATCAGGTGTAATACTAACCCCCTTAACTCAGGAATCTCCCTAGGATGTCATTTACCCAAAAGAAGGGGAAAAACATTTTGCTGTTGTTTCTAAGACAGTTTCGTGTGTCCCAGGCTGACCTGAGCTTTGCTGTATAGCTGAGGGTGACTTTGATCTCCCGGTCCTCCTGCCTTTGTCTCCCAAACACTAGTGTTTCCAGCCTTGCAGTGCTGGGAACTGAACCCAGTTTTGCAGGCTAGAACTCCATCAACTCAGCCACAACCCCAACTCAAGGGGGGGAAAAAAAAAACTTCTTAGCAATTCTTTGAGGTATAAATTGAGAGGCCACCAAATCCATACATATGACAATTGTTAAGGCATTTAATAAGTTGGAGAGATAGCTCAGCAGTTAGGAGCACTGGTTGCTCTCCCAGAGGACCCAGGTTCCATTCACAACCCACATGATGACTTACAGCATGTAACTCCAGTCCCAGAGGATCTGATGCCTTCTTCTGGCCTCGGCACACATATGGTACACATACACATGTGTGAGCAAAATACCCATACACAGGAATAAAATTATTATCTCTTGAGAACCCACAGCCACACTTGGGTATATCCTATCACTTCCTTTTTATTATTTTGTTGTTAATTCCCTGCTTAAATCCAAGTTAAAACCTTTCCTTTATAATATGCAACTGTGCTTCATAATTGGCTCATGATGAAGTTCTTTGCTACTTCATGACCAAGATCCCTGCCTTGGTTGGGTGTGGTGGTGCACAGCTTTCATCTCAGCACTCAAGAAGCAGGCGCAGGCCGATCTCCATTGAGTTTCAGGCCAGCCTGGCCTATGTGGTGCATTCCAGGCTAGCCTGCTTCCCCCAGTAGGAAAAAGGTCTTCCCATTACTGCACACAGCGTCATGGGTCCTTGGATCCTGTACCTCACAGCTGCTGAGAAGGCCACAATGTCCACACCTGACTGCTCCAGGCATGCTGGTGACCGAGCCTGTGCCTGCCCCTCCCCCAAATCTCTCTTCAGGAAGCTGGTATTGTCCCAGGTGGCCTCCCTGAGGGCTTCTCCAGGGAATGGTCCTTCCTTCTCATTATTTCTTAACTACCACACCCCCCCTTCCCCTCCTTCGCTTTTGTGTTTGTGACAGGGTTCCCCTACATAGCTCAGGCTGGCCTCCAACCCATGATTCCCCTGAGTACTGGAATAGAGGTATATATCATCAAACTTGATTCCCTTGAGAGATCTTGGTGGCCCCGGGTCTCCTCGAACTCAGGATCTTCCTGCCTCAACCTTCTAAATTTCAGAATTACAGATCCACAGCACCTCTTCTGGCTCTAGCACTCTGGCCCTTTAAAACCCCCTGCAAGCCTGCTCTCTCTTCCTCCCGCTCACCAACCCTGTGATGGGAAAGTTGGGTCAAAGGTATGTTCCAAGATGCCGGAGTTAAGCAGGCAAAGGTAAACAAGACCAATGGGGTGGAGGCCCTGGCTCAGCAGGTAAAGGTGCTTGCCTCCAAGTCTGACACTCTAGCTAGATCCCCAGGACTCACAGGAGGGAAAGAGAGAGCCGACTCTTTCAAGTTGTCCTCTGACCTCCTCTTGTGCTTTGTGGTCTGCTAACATGGAGCTTTGTTTTGTTTTATTTCAAGACAGGGTTTCTCTGTCACTTTGGAGCCTGTCCTAGAACTCACTTTGTAGACCAGGTTGGTCTCAAACTCACAGAGATCCACCTGTCTCTGCCTCCCAAGTGCTGGAATTAAAGGCATGTGCTACCACCACTTAGCTGAAGAGTAGCTTAAAATGTTTTTAAAAAAAAAAAAGGAAGAAAGAAGAAAGAGAGAAAGAAAAAGAAAGAGAAAGAAAGAAAGGAAAGAAAGAGAGAGAAAGAGAGAAAGAAAGAAAGAAAGAAAGAAAGAAAGAAA